>CM060705.1:172506449-173003949 GCA_030686995.1 Artemisia argyi | reverse complement strand
TTCTGTGATTTTGTTTGCCATGAAAACTCACTTAGAAAGCTCAACAAGGGACCGCTCCTACCCTATCTACTACATTTACAAGACCTTAAAGAGTGTTTTTTGCTTCTCTGGAATTCTTGCACCCTTCTCGCTTGTGTTGATGTTACTGATACCGCATAAGTTTAACTGGATTGGCTATTTACTCATACTTGTACTTTTGATAGTAATTTTTGCATGCAACTCTCTTTACTACAAAGTGATACTTCGCAAGAAAGATGCATCCAAATTCGGAACTGTCCAAAGTAATGAGATAGCGTTGCACATGGTAACCAACCAGGGGCAAGACTAGTAAAGGACATTCCTTGTATATGAGTTCTGCTATGCAAAATACCCTATGAAGAATAAGTTGTGTAATGTATTTCTTGATAAATGATGTTCTTGGCATCATATATATTATATAGTGATACGCTTTGTACTCTTATATGTAAGATATATACATGTAATGTTATGAAGATTTTGCGTTATTTTAATGTCATGAATTCTGTTTAACTTAATTATTTTATGCTGCATACATTTGAGATGTACATGTATAGTGTCTCGAGGCCGGATCGTGGTGGTGATGGTGCATGTGTGGTGGTATATTTTGAGTAGTACGTCAAGGTGGTGCAGTAGGTAAGAGAATAAAAAGATCTGTGTTCCAGCATGTATTCTTCCCATATCTCAATCAGCAACCTGCTCTCCCGCTGTTAATCCGCCTACTGCGCAGTAAGTTCCAGCATGTATTCTTCTATCTTGGTTTTCTCTTTTGAAATGTGTAATTTATGTCACAGTACGTAATTGTTTTCTTCTGTTTTGAATTTTGAAGGTGTGTAGCTTCAAACGTTCATGGACCGCCCGAATCCACAAGCATATGCATGGAGAGTTCAGACACTGATTTAAGTAATGCTAACAGACGAGGAGGACAGGTTGTCCTTACCATTGAGGATGCATGCCAAGACGCACCACAAGTTCCATTTCATGCAGCCAATCTGACTCCTGAGCAGTAAGTTCAATTCCCATATCGGAAACTTATTTGTATCTTAGGAGGTTTTCATTTATTCACTTATTTGTGTATTTTGATTCTTATATATGTTAAGTTTTTTTCTTTCAGAATTCATAAATACGGAGGAATATTTTATCTTTTATATGCGGGGGCTCTTGTCGTCATGTATCCATCATTGACACAACTCGCTCAACTCAAGTTTCAAAATAACAAACAATCTCCTTTTGAAACTCACAGTTTCTTTGCCAACATGGCTGTGGTTGCTTATACAATTGCCATATCAGCTTCTGTGATTTTGTTTGCCATGAAAACTCACTTAGAAAGCTCAACAAGGGAACACTTCTACCCCTATCTACTACATTTACAAGACTTTAAAGAGTGTTTTTTGCTTCTCTGGAATTCTTGCACCCTTCTCGCTTGTGTTGATGTTACTGATCCCGCATAAGCTTAACTGGATTGGCTATATACTCATACTTGTGCTTTTCATCGTAATTTTTGCATGTAACTTTCTTTACCAGAAAGTGATACTTCGAAAGAAAGATGCATCCAAATTCGGAACTGTACAATGAGATAGCGTCGCACATGGTAACCAACCAGCGGCAAGACTAGTAATGGACCTTCCTTGTATATGAGTTCTGCTATGCAAAATACCCTGTGAAGAATAAGTTGTGTAATGTGTTTCTTGATAAATGATGTTCTTGGCATCATATATATTAGTATATAGTACGTGATACGCTTTGTATCTTATATGTAAGATACATGTAATATTGTAATGTCATGAAGATTTTACATTATTTTAATGTCATGAGTTCTGTTTAACTTAGTTATTTTATACTGCATACATTTGTGATGTATGTATAGTTTCTCGAGGATTGTGGTGGTGATGGTGCATGTGGTGATATATTTTTAGTACGTCAAGGTGGTGCGGTAGCTAAGAGAATAAAGAGATCTGTGTGTTTACATTACTTTTTCATATGATAACTCATGAATTGAATTAGGCTTTTTTTAGCCTAGTGAAATCGAGCGACAGCTTGACACATAAACTATGGCTGTACATTCAAGTCTCAACTGAAACATTCAAACATATGTATTTCAGTGTATTCATTTCTCAAACGAGGGTCCCATGCACAGACTTAAGATATATATCATATATTTTCTTAGTTAACGATCGCATATGGACAAAGAGGAAAAATTGTGTAGAGAAATCGTATCGAGTAAAAGTGAATCTTAAATCTTTATGCCTGTGCCACAAGCTAAGTTGGGGTTGAACCAACTTGGAATGTCTATTCCTATCCAAAAGTAACATTCAACTTATCAGTGACTATGGTCATGTCGATCTCCAAGCTTTCAAAAAGTTACGTCCGGTAAATATTTTTATTGAATCTTTTGGGTGTTAATTAGGGCTGTAAACGAACCGGACGAACACGAACGGAGCCCTGTTCATGTTCGTTCATTTAATTTTAACCGAACAAATAAACGGACACGGACGCTTAAACGGACGAATTTTCTTGTTCATGTTCGTTTATTAAGAAAATGAATTGTTCATGTTCGTTTATGTCCGTTCATTAAGACACTAAACGAACGCTAAACGAGCATAAACGATCGAACATAAATGAGAATAGACAAACAAACATAAACTTTATTGAATTCTTCACAGTATATTGTTTTATAAGTAGTTGCTTTGTTTAAACAAACCAATTTTTAAATTATAAAATTAAAATATATGATATATGAACATAAATAGATAAATAAACATAAACGAACTTTAATGAACGTTTAATCGGACGTTCACGGACATAAATGAACGAACGAGACTTTTGTTCATGTTCGTTCACTTAACTAAACGAACGTAAAATATTGTTCATGTTCGTTCATTTAATAAACGAACAAACATAAACGAACTTTTTACCGAACGGTTCATGAAATGTTCACTGAACGTTCAGTTCGTTTACAGCCCTAGTGTTAATCCTCTTATCGATATGAATATGATACACTCCCTACCAGGCCCAAGGTCGGATTTGGGCTTATGCAAGGTGAGCAACACTACAAGGCCCAACATCTTTTAAAGCCTTAAAAAAATAATCCACTGTCCACTATTAACATATATAGTCTGCGGCCCAGATTTAAAGCCCAAGTTGTTTATTGTTTTAGTTAAGTTTAATTTTTCAAAGTAATACTCCTATTACATAGACCACAATTAAAAAAAAACAAACAAATTGCAAAAATGTGGTGCTGTGATACATACTAGTTTCATCCCAAAATGCATCTTAAAATACTAACATCTTATACAAATATCTTGTAGATGAACTTTCTAGGTTGACTGACATTATCAATACGATGCTTCGTTTGGATTAGCTAAATAAGCTCTTCGTTTGGCTTAACTCATTGAGTTTATTTTACAGTAACATATTAGTACATGATAACTTATTGTGTGAAATTTTGTGTATAAATTACTGTATGTGGTTATAGTCATTCTCTTTTAATAAAGCACATCCGATCTCATTTATCTTAAAAAAGGCTCGGTTGAAGTAAGCCTACCTAAACTGCCAAAACACCCTTTTAACAGAACTTTAACTATTAACAAAAACTTATTTTAACTCATCTGAATCTAGTTTTCAAACCACATAAAACACTAATCAGGCCCATTCCAAATCTTTATAAGAAATAGAAAAGTAGTAAGACTTAACTGTAACAAGATGAAAACGATTAAAGAGGCTCAGATCTGTAAGAAAAAAAGGCATGAAACAAAGAGGATAAAACCGCCATGGCTGCAAAATAGTAAATAAATTGCCACGCCAAGATACAGCCAATCTCAAACTTTGCTCAATTCACTCAGACAAAAATCCATTCATTAATATCATCACTGCCTCATAACAAAAGATGGATTTAAGTTTTGATGACGATGATGAAGATGGTCATCTGTAATAACAACAGATGATGTTTCTTCTTATTATTATTATTGTTATTACTAGAGTTAACTACATTTTTGGTCCTTGTGGTTTGTTGATGGTAATTCTTTCCCAAAACACCAAAAACCACCCGGATCAGATAAAAACAAAGATTAAGGTTGTTGAGATTGGTTGGGGGTTAAGGAAAATCATTGGCAGTAAGAGGCGGCAACAACCTTAAAGAAAACCATTTTCATGTTCCTCTTTTGGCTGCCTCATTTCTATGGTTTTTGTCTGAGTGTTATTCTTTTTCTTAACCCTAGAGTGTGTTTGCTACCATACTCTTGTTTATATAGTGTAGTTGGTTGTGGTAGTTCGGGGGTGTTTGGTAAACTTGTTTAAAACGTAACATGTGATTGAGGGGGTGTTTGGGTCAACGCGACAATATTATATTTAAAGAAAATTACCAAAAAGATACAAAAATCCAACCTTGATACATTATATGAACACTTTTAACATCCTTTTTCCATTTGGTTATGCTCGATTGCTCAGTTTCATCTAATTTTTGACACGTGTCATTTCTTTGTACTTCTGGTAAATATGTACCTGAAAAAGTACAAAAGAATGACACGTGTCAAAAATTTAATAAAGTTGGGTAGTCGAGGATGACCAAAAAAGTACAAAAAATATAATTGTAATTGTACTTTTTTTACTGATACATGTATTCATATGTTAAGATAAGATAGCATTTGTATAATTTTAGTAATGAGTCCGTTTTAGGGTATATGATAGACCAACACAAAATCAAATCAATTTGTTGGTCTAAGTACCAAGTAAATTGTTTCAAATCTGTTACACAAACCAACTATTGACTTCAAATCTTAAATGGTGAGCAGAGAATTCAAGTAAATTGTTCAATTGATACATCGATTGGGTTGGTTGTTTAAGTTTTTTAAGAATTAAAAGACAGTCCTTAAATAAGCCATTCTAATCTTTCTACAAATTCTATCCATACGAGAAGAGTGGGACAAATGAATTGTTCACTAGTATTTTAGTGTAATTTTGTTGGCTCATGCTTTATTGTTACCAATTTTTATTTTTGTGTGTTCACCTAGAGGTTTTTGCTTAGAGCGGTGGGAGTGGGTACAGTAAGGTGTGGGGTGGGATCCCTCACGCACGGGAACACCGCCGGCGGCCCTCCCTTACCGCACATCAAGCTTACCGTGAGTGAAGAAGTCACGCAGGGGAGAAGAAGAAAATTGGAACGTTGGAGACTTACTTTTTGACCGTTGGGGATGATGACTAGATCTGGAAGGTTTTTTCCTTGGCAGCCATGTTATTTTAATAGAGTTGCAGGTTTTAAAAATTTTAGATTTTGTGTTTTACAGGGATGTTAGATGTGGGAGACGAAGAATGGATAGCTAGAAATCGTTTAGTAAATAAATTACAAAGCCCCAATAGTTAAGCCCATTAAGATGAGAAATCTAGTTTGGTCCAAACATTCTTATTAGTTCACCAATTTGAGTTTTGAACTCGGCTTTTTTTATTAGTTCACCATTCTTATTAGTTTACCAGCTTTTTTTATTTATTTTAATTTTAATGGATTTTTTGTTTTTTTTATAATTTTAATGGAATTTAAAAATAAAAAAGAAAAAAGAAAAAGGAAGTGAGTGAAGGGTGAGTGAAGGAAAAACAAGTCCAATGGAAAAAGCACATTGAAATAAGTTGTAAGATAGAATAAGCAAATCCAATAATAACTGTTCCAAACAGTCCTGATGAGCCAAGTAGTAGGCCAAATTTGAGCTTGGGGCAAAAGCTCAGAAGCCAAAGATAAGCCTTGATTTAACAAGCTTGGTGTATGAGCTTCTCACAAAGCCCAAGATCTCATAGTGGGACCCACCAATAAGCTCACAGAGAGCTTATGAATTTAGCCTACTTACACTGATGACTCAGTGTAAGAGGTTAAATGGTGATAATTTGATGGTACAAATTAAGCACACAAATAAGCACATAAGTAAAATTTAAGCATATGCATAGAAAGATGGCTAGAAGGGCTTCTCAAAATAACAAATATCTTAGGATAAGATGCAATAATGAGCTTATAAGGAGCTTATGAAAATCAGCTTATAAACCAAACTCCCCTGGTGCAGGGGAGGTTTGTGAAAAACTTGCTAAAAGAAGCTACCAAATAAGCAGTTAAACAAAATCTAAAAATTAAGCAAAAATATGAACTAATAAGCTAAGCTGTTAAATATTAATAATCTAAAAGCTCAAAAGCTAAAACTGAAAATTGAGATCATGAAAATTACAAGCATAAATGGATTTTCTGTCAAAGTATGCAATTTGACTTTTTGAGCTTATGAACTAAGGTTGACTTATATGAACTTTGATTGATTCCTACTTACTGATTATGATGTTATATGTTAATATGAGACTAATTTAAGCTTTATTACTAACTTATACAATGATATGATTAGATTAAGCAACCTAAAATCTAACAGTGAACAAGTAAATTGGATCAAAGAGTGATTTTGACGTTCTTACAAGTAAGCACTGGATTTCATGAGTTAAGTGACCTAAATGAACCTACAGCAACATGTATCAAACACAGGTAACCACAAATTCTCACTGAAACTCAGTGAGATCATTAAATCCAAACAACCCTTTAGGAACACTGATTTGTGATTTTTAAATGGTTTTACTGATTTAACCCTTAACAATGATTCCCAAGAACATATAATGATAAGATACACTGATTTAAACATATGAACACCATTAATAACAACAAATTCTCATGAATCATTATAATGCTATTTCCACAGTTAAAATGAGATTTTGAGCAACAAATTATTCTAATGAACAAGCAGTCTAATTTAAGCAATAATTTCACTTAACTATACCAAAGAAACATGAAAACACAGAGAGAAGAGCATAAAGCTTATTTCTACAGTAAAAGGCAAATATTTAAGAAATGAGCTTACACTAGCTTCCAAGCTGCAAACCATGAACAAGAGACCAAGAACAACCGTATAAGCTTCCCAAGAAGCAACTAACCCAAGGGCAATCAATTATTAACCATGCTCCTTGCTTCTTTCTTCATTTCCTCTGATTTTTTATTTTTAACTTATTTATTTAGTTTGTAAGCTTATAAAAGCTTACCAATGAGCTTAAATTAACTTAATGAAACACTGAAACAACTTTTTAAATAAGATTACACTACAATGAGAATTTCATGAAAAAATTTGTACCAATGAGCTTAAATTAACTTAATGAAACACTGAAACAACCTTTTAAATAAGATTACACTACAATGAGAATTTCATGAAAAAACTTGTACATACTGAATTTAACTGAGAAAGATTAAATTGATGATGGAAATGAGTTTTTATTACACTAAAAACATTAAGGATACAACTTTGTAACTAAAAAGTACACTGGAATTTAGTAATTTAACTAGGTCGACATGAAAGTTAAGCTAAAAAAACTAGATATATTTCTCCTTGCATCTTCTTCCTTTTATAGGTGAAGCATTAGGGTTTCCTTGCCTCTCTGATCATTTCCCACTTATATTCTTGTTCGTTGGATCACTGAAACACATCTTAGCCTTTGAATTAACTTTTTGGCGCCAAAAGTTTTACAGGTAATGATGAGGCGAAAAATGATCCGTTTTTAGGGGGTCATTTAAGCCCGAATCCGAATTTATTTGATCAAATATTGCCCTAAATCGTTCCTTTTGTGATTTTAGGTACTTTGGGAGAGAAATCTAGAAAAGGAAGCAATTCGGACGTTTTTGGAGAATAAAAGTGAAGAAAACGCCAAAGTCTTAATTTTCCATGCTGGGAACAGTGGGTGACGGCGTCAAGAGCAAATTTCATGAATTTTCATGACGACCCAGTAGAGTTTTGACGGCGTCACGTGAGAAGGGCGTCAAGAGTAAAAGAGTCATGACGGCCTGGAAGTGTCTAAGTCTTGACGGCGTCAGAAGTAGATCTAGGCAGTCCGAGGAGAGTTTTGGCGGCGAGGTGACGGCGTCACAAGATTACTCTTGACGCCGTCAGACCTGTTTTTCTATATATAGTTTTCTAATTTTTCACATAAAAAAGAGAAGTTTTGGAGAAACCCTAAGTACGATTTTGGTGCAACTTTTACAGGTTTTTCAAGGGTTCCAAACCCTTGATACCTTGCATTGTAATTGAGATAAGTGTTCTTCTAATTCAATCAATATGTCTATGTGTTGGTTGTCTATATCTTGTTCTTGTCTCAATTCCATTATGCTAGGCTAGATTTCTTTTGTGTTTGCTTAGATCTAATGAAACCTAGATATTGATTATGTGTTGATTGCTTGTTTATTCTTGTCTTGGATGAATGATTTATATGTTAGGCTTAAGAAAACTGGCAGATCTCTAAATGGTAACATGCTTGAACGTCTTAAGAAACATGAACCGAGGCGTACTAGGTCTTTATTGGTTGTATTTAATGCATGAGCCACTGTTTACAATCCCTATAGTTGTGCTGGGCATGGTGTAGGAGGAGATAAGAGCTCATAGAATTGGGGAGTTATGTATGCCACCCCATGAAAGGTATTAAGGAATACGATCCGTCATCCAAGCAATTATAACAAGTAATTAACATGTAAAAGATATCTAGGGAGTAGTGAAATCTAAGTAAACACATTTTCTCCAATTACTGCTCACAACTTTAGTATAATTTAGCTTATTTACATTTTTAGTATTTTATTTTGATTGCATCTTAGTATTGGGTTAGTTGAATAGCAACTAATTCCGCCCACTCTTCCAAAACCCGAGATTTTTACTTGCTTTCCATAAAATATAAAAATACAAAAATAATCATCCCTCACCTTTAGAACTAGTATTTAGGCTTTCTAATCCTAGCGACACTATTCCTAAGCTGAACGATCAATCCCCCGGTACTTGTCACTATACTATACTACAACGATCAGGTACACTGCCTGGTGGGGGTTGTAAGCTTCTCGAGATCCCTCGAGAGGTAAAGCCTGTTGCGATTCCCACGCATCAGGTAACTTGGAGCATTTTTAGGGCATTAAATGCACCTTGGATGGTTGTGGTGAGTTGGGAGGATAGAAAGGAGAGTAGGGGTGAGCTAGGGATGGTGGTGTCAGGTTGCAGGTGGGAGAGATGGAGGTGGAGGTAGTAGTGATACGTGATATCCCCTGGTTCAAACCCAGGGGATTGGGTTTGGTTATGGGTGTGCCAGGAAGGATAGTGAGGTGGAAGGTGGTAGCAGGAGGTGGAAGGTGGTAAGGAATGCCAGGGTGGTTTAGAGGGAAAGAAGGAGGTGGAGTGGGTTTGACCAGGTGTTGACCCAGTTTTAGTACTAAGGGTGTGTGGGTTGGGCTTATTTTTGGGCCAGGTTTTGTTTGTTTGGGTTATACATGAAACAAGGACCCGTTTGGTTATTTAGTGTAAATAATCCCAAGGACCAATGTTGTATTTTCTGAATTTTGAGGGGCTGAAATGTAACTTTTCCAAAGTTGTCAAAAGGGTCCTTCTTGCCAAGGTTGAATAGTACAAGGGCCATAAATGAAAATTTTCCAATTTTGAATATCCAGGGACCATTTCTGCCATTTATGAAACTTGAGGGGCTTGTTTTGCCATTTTAGCAAACTTGAACTTCAAGGGTAGAAATTTTCATTCCTTGATTCCTGGGGGATTGTTGTTGACTTTTCTTCAAAATAAATCATCCAAGGATCATTTCTGAAAATTCTTAAAAGTTTAGGGACTGATTCTGCCCATTATTTAAACTTTGCACATTTTTTATCTGTTTTCAATCCTTTTGTACCTGAAACATATAAAAACACAATCCAATGATATTTGCTGTATTATGTGACATATCTGAGTGTTTTTAGCTATTTTTGCATTTTAAATGGGTATCAAATGATGAGTATTTAGACACTTATCAGTTATATTTCACCATGGGCGTCACTTGTTATCACAAAAAGAGACGGCCTAGAACATCTTTTAACCAAACGGCGTCAAGAGTGGATCTAGGCCATCAAGGAACCCTAAACACGGTGAGGTGACGGCGTCACAACCCAAAAGGTGATGCCGTCAAGTTGTAAAATCTATATATACTTTTCTAATTTTCATTCATTGAAGGGGGACTTTTGGTAGAAACTTAGGGTACGAACCTGATAATGCGTTTTTGAGTGCGTATCAAAAATATACAAGGTAGACGTGAGTGGAATTCACTAATCAACCTTTAGGAAAAGGAAAACTTGCGAAAACTCGTGAATACAATATATATATATATATATGTGATACCGGGTAAGTTATTACCCGGATCATGTCCCAACAAGGTGTGAATGGGCAATATCGTGTGAGATTCGAGATTAAAATGCTTGTAAGGAATGGTTGAGAGATTATTTGGTATTGTGGAATTACGACAAATTGCAAATAACGTACGAAAATAAAATAAACGTAACTAAAACATGAACTCAATTAAAGAATGAAAATAAAAACTTAAAATCTACTTAAAGTTCTACGGGAATGACAATAGGAAGATAGGGGACCCTAAAATGTAACCTAAGTTCAAAAACGTAAAAGTTACTTAAAAAAAACGTAAACGTGCTAAATAAAACGCGACTTTTAAGCTACACTAGTCCTACAGAGTTCCAAATTATTTTTTCTACTTAATAATGATAAAAGAAAATTTTTGAAGAAAGAAAAATATTTTTTTGCTAAATTTTGAATTTATTATGACTTAAAAACTAAATAAAAGAAAAAAAATGATTAAAAATACCTAAACTATTGGGAAATTTTAAAAAAAAAAAATTGGAAACTAAATTAAGCTAAAAAAATCCTAGGAAAAATAGGAGGAAGGGGAAAGCAGTGCAAATAAGCAGAATAATAAGCATACATAAGCTGATAAGTTAAAAAACTAATAGAGAAAATAACATATTAAATAATTAACTAAATAGCACTCAACAAGAATCATGTAGCAGCAGAGATGGAAAGGCTGCTGTGAGCTTGAACGTGGTGATCAGGGGGTACCAGGTTCGATCCTAAGTAACCCCAAATTTTTGCAAACCTTTTTAATTTAATTTAATTTTTTTCTTTTTTCTGTTTGGCACTTGACCAACACTAAATCTTACGAACTTTAGTAAACACAACTTCTTTAAAATCACCAAATAAGCTGAGAACAAGCTTATGGGCTTAACAGATTGGCAAATTCACATGAACAAACAAGCACACCTTAACTGTTAGAAGCAACAAGCCCCAATAAGCTATCTTATCAAACTTAATAAGCTCTACTAACTAACACTAACCTAAACAAGCTAATCTTAATTGAATTAGGACAAACTAAGAAACAAATAAGCTAAAAAGAAATAAGCTTAAACTAAACAATAAACCAATCAGGCCTTATGGGGAGCTGTAAAAAAAAAATCACAAAAATAATCTAAAAATATGGGCAAGTAGATTAACAGCCAAAGATTATGCAGATCAATTTTCGGGTAAAAATGAATTATAACGAACGAATGAAAAATAAAAAACTGGTTCTGAAATCAAATTTTTGTGGACAACACCAAATACGGCTACTTCGGGCTAGTCCGAAGCTAGTAAAAAAAATCTAAAAAATAAACAAAAAATAGAATGAACTAGATAAGCTACCAAATAAGCCACAAACCAAATTTCAGGTCAAACGGTCAAGAAACAAAGAAATGAAAAATAAAAGACTAACCAGCTGTTGGGCTGATTTTTTGACAGCAAAAACGTGAAAAAAATGGGTCAAAAGTGGGTCTTTTGACCCACAAAAGTCAAAGACCAGATGTTCTAGAGTAGCACTATCCTAATGTGAACCAATGTAAAGAAAAAGAAACCACTAAATGGCCTAAATCTCTATCTATCCTATATGCTAATAGATAGCTAGTTAACAAAAAATAATTTTGAAAAATCAACTCAACTACTCCTACACTGATGAACAATGCAAGAAATTGTTTTGATACTCCTAAAATTAGTATACTAAACCTTTTCCAAACTTTGAAATTGTGTCCAAATGGATTTTGACCAAAAGCTTGAGTTAACCCAAACACTCCCTTATATGCATCTATGGTGAGATTTCCAAAGTGAAATGAAATTGAGCAAAGATTTTTGGACAAGGATCCTGGGCTAAGTTGGAAAACACCTAAAAAGCAATTCTAAATACCAAATAAGCAGTTGGAATAAGCTAAATCCTAAATGCATTTGTGAGCTATATATGACAGTTAAATTGCTAAAATCTAAACTAAATCTACATAAACTATCAAATAAGCAATAATGGAATACTAAATAACTAATAAGCATAAAATGAGCAAGAACAAGCAGTAAAAAGCACTAATAAGCAGTTGTACAGTAAACGATACAGTAAACTACTTTTTTTATTTATTTATTTATTTATTTATTTTTACATTCAACAGAAAAAGGAAAGCCAAAACTCACACAAAGCTAAGAAAAGCTTGTGTGAGATCAAGAAAACAGTAATTAGAGCTTGAAAACAAGAATAAAAACTTGAAGGTAAATAAGGCAAGAAATAATTTAAAGCTTGCAAATTTAGATTAACTGAAAGTAAAAGTTACAAAACTTGAATGAAAGCTGGAAATTAAAGACAATAAACTTAAGCTTAAGCTAAACTACAAAACTACACTAGAAATTGGTCTAAAGACAAGGACAGTTTTAGCAAAGTGTGGAGGTTCCTTTATATAAGCCTTTTCCTGTTCATTTGTCTTCATCTGAGTGCTTCTTGATGTGTTTCTTTTGTGAGTATAAAGCCTTGAATCAATTTGTGCTTTCTTTGAGCCATTCTCAGCCTTTGATGATAAACTTGGAGCCCAATCTCAATTCTGAGCCGTTTGATCAATTTAGAGGAGTGGATTGGTGACATGGCAAGGATAACATGTGAAGGGGGAGCTTTTGAGGTGCTTGGGGATGGTGGCGTGTAGCAGATAAAGCAAGGAGGGGGAATGTTTCGTGGGTAATAGCATGTTGGGGAAGACAGGGTGTGGTTTGACTGGGTCAACTGGTAAAACGGGGGGATTGATTTTATTAGTTTATGTTTGGGTTTTGGGTTGTGGTGTGGTGGACTGGGCTGAGTTTGGGGGTGGATTGGATGTGGAGTTGGGTTGAATGTGTTGAGTGGGCTGGGGTGAGGATGTAACAGGTTTAGGATTAGTGTTATGTTGCAAAAAACAGATTTTAAGATTTTAAGATTTTTTTTTTTTTTTTTTTTTTTTTTTTTTTAAGTAGGAATAATAAAAATAAAATTTTTAATAATACTAATAATAATAATAATAATAATAATAATAATAATAATAATAATAATAATAATAATAATAATAATAATAATAATAATAAAAAGCTTTGACAAAAAGGGTTTTTGGTGATTTATTTTGCCATTTTCTGAAAGTTCAGGGACTGTTTCTGCCAATTATGCAAATTTTGCTCAGTTTTTGTCTGTTTTCAATCCTTTTGTACCTAAAACACATAAAAACACACTCCAAGGATATTTGTGACATTATTTGATCGTTTTTAAGTGTTTTTGATCGTTTTGACTCGAAAATTGGACGAAAAGATATGTGCAAAAAGACACATATCAAAACCCTAGTCGACTTTTTCAGCTATTTTGAGGTTTCAATGCCTCTTTTCTTTCATGATTAATTGAAGATAAGTAATATATCAATCATTCAATATGTCTATGTGTTGTTTGATTTTATCTTACGCTTGTCTTTCTTTTAACATGCTATGCTAGGTTTGTTTGTGTTTGCTTAGGTCTAATGAAACCTATTTATTGATTGGTTTGTTAAAAATTGTTGTGGGTGAATGTTTATCGATGTTAGGCTTAAGAAAACTGGCTAATCTCCTATATGGTAACATGCTTGAACATCTAAGAAATATGAATCAGATGTGTACTACGATTATTTGGTTGTATTTAATGCATAAGCCACTGTTTATAATCCCTAGGATTGGGCACTTAAGGTGTTGTCTTAGGAGGAGATAAGAGCTTATAGAGTTGGGGAAGATCGTACACAGCCCCACGAATGGTATTAAGGAATACAACCCGACATCCACGCAATTGTAACAAACCTATCAATCAGTAAAAGATAACTAGGGAGTAGTGAACCCTAAGTAAAAACGTTTGTCTCCATATTAGAAGTCTCTCACATTTATTTTCAGTTATTTTATTTTTATTTGCATTTGTAGTATTTGGGTTAGTTGACTAGCAACTAATTTCGCACACTCTTCCAAAACCCGAGAATTTTACTTGCTTTCCATAAAATATAAAAATACAAAAAATGAATCATCCCTCACCCCTAGACCTAGTTTAGATCATTTTCAATACTAACGAACACTATTACCTGTGGAGAACGATCAATCCTCCGGTACTTACCACTACACTATACTACATTGGTCAGGTACACTTGCCTGGGGGGATTGTAAGCTTCTCAAGATCCCTTGAGAAGTAAAACTTTTGCATTGAAATCCACACGCATCAACACCCTGCAACAAAACGATAGTTTTAAACTTTTCAATTCGGATAGTTATGTTATTCAAACATAATTTTTTTTAGTAGCATGAAGTTTATTGGTTACAGTGCCATAGTTATTTGACGACAATTCTTTAGCACCTCTGTTTTGTGATTTCACCATATAAGTAAGGGGTGTTTTGTTTCCATAAAATAGCATGACCATTGCAAATTGGAGAACAAATTATATAGTCATGGTAATCTATCTGTTCCAAGTAGATTGATAGTAGTTTTTCGGGATTGTCATTGTTGTTTTTGGTTTATGCTGTTAATTTTAAGAAGCAGATGCTATTTCTACTAATAATGTCAAAATTTCAATTATAAGATGCTTTATAGTCCATAAGTGTGACTCCATTTGCACGCGTATAAAATAAAGCCATTACTAACTGTACTCTGGTTGTTTTTGTGTATATGTCATCTTCTTTCCTCCACGTAATGGCTAATCTATGAATGAATTGCAGAACAGGGAAGGTCTGCACTATAATCCTTACTTTCCTGGTGGCAATTCGTCTAACCATTACTAGCCAGCTGTATTGATAATCATAACATCATTCCGTATAGCTTATCAAATCAAACCAATTTACAAAAAACAATCTCTTCATAAAAGTATTTTGTAAACATTACATAATAAAGGAAACCTCAAGTGGGAATTTTTATGGTGGATGTGTAGCAATTGTTTTACGAACTAGATTCGAGACAACAAAAAAGAAGTGATTCGAATGATTTTGATTTCAACTTAGAGGGTAATTTTATACATGGCCTTTTGTTCATAGTTTCTCATTAACACAACCATTAACATTTCAGTATAAGATTAAAAAAAAAAAAAAAAAAAAAAAAAAAAAAAAAAAAAAAAACTTATTAATCTAAATTATCGATACAATAATCAACATTCGGTAGTTAAACTTAGCACATAAATATATAAAGATGACCCATGTTTATGAAATTACTATATATGAACTTTTACCAAGTACATGAAACATAATTATTAATCAAGATTAAAAATCATAATTAAAACAAAAAAACAAAAATTAAGCAATTTGTTTTTTAATAAATAAAAGTACATTATTAAAAATTTTAAGAAAAACCTCGCGTGTGCGCGAACATTATAACTAGCAATATATAGTAAGAGCATTAGGTGTAGTCGGCGAAACCTCGCTCGCCGTCCGACGTGGACGAGCCGTAGCTCGTTGCTACACCAAATATGCCTTGCCGTTCTTCCCCGTTGGCTTCCTCCCCATAGCGACGGCGAGCTGAGATTCTGACATTTTTTTTTTCCTTTTCCTTTGAATATTAGTTGTATAAAGATTCAATCTGGGTATTCTTCATTTGACATCATCCTAGTTATTAAAGATTCAATCTTTTCATGGTTTTGATGGTTACCTCTTGTGGGTCGGATCTGGGTGTTCTTCATTTGGGGTTGTTATTGTTGTTGTGCAAAAAAGGCTTAATGGGTTGAATCTGTGATGGGTGTTTGTGATTCTTGTGAGATTTGAGAAGAAATTAGGGTTTATGAAATGGGGTTTCAATGAAGAGATTAGAGACATGGTTGATGGTGAAGATGGAACGGAAATGTTGATGGTGAAGACTACTAGTATTTATGAGTGTATTTATGAGTGAGTGTGATTTAATTTATTTAATGAATTGAGTAAAAAAAATAAAGGTGTAAGTGGTGGGACCCTAATAGAAAAGTTGAGGTTTGTTGTTTGATGAGAGGGTTTGTTGTGAAGAGTTAAAGTTGAGATGTTAGGGTGATATGGCACGTGAGACTCGAATGTGGAGATGCAGCTCTTTGCTACACCTAATGCTCTAAATATATACGAAAAGTCGGGAAAGCCAATAGGATTAACTTTGCAAATGGTGATTTCATGTGCTTTTGTCATTGTGTTACGCCGCAAATAGTCTCAATCTTTTGACTTAATATTACGTATGATCCAACTATTGTGACGTTTCTATTGTGATATCATTCTATTGTGACGTTTCTATAGTCGCAATCTTGCAAAGACTCTAGAAGTCTTCTGCTCTTGGTATTGGGATTTTTGCAACATAAAAGTCAATTTTTTTTATTTTATTTTTTTAACAAACTTAAAGTTACTTTATTTCATCACTTTATATATATATATATATATATATATATATATATATATATATATATATATATATATATAGAAAAATTGTCAAAAAAATACATCCAACTTGTCCAAAAATACATCCAACTCATCATTTTATATATATATATATATATATATATATATATATATATATGTTTTTCTAATTTGTGCCCCTAAGGCATAAGTTAATTAAGCCTTAGGATGCTAGCCCAAGTGAGAGTAGTACACGTTTGGGTGACCGACCGGGAAGTCCTCACTTGAGAACCAAAAGCTCTAATGATATTAGGCGAATCGGAAATAGGAGTGGGGTTATCCCCTAAGAAGAGGCTCGCGGTTGGTATCTCTGCCCGAGGATGCGACACTAACTCGAGCCAACAACTAACTCGCCGTTAAAAAAAAATAAAAAATTAATTAATTAATTAATTAAGCACACCAAAAATACATATAAATCTACATAAAAGTACACATGTCTATACTTTTATGTAAATTTTTATGTACTTTTTCATAGACCCCGCGTGTACTTATAGTGTACTTAACTTGTGACCCTAGAGGACAAGTTAGAAAAACTATATACTCCCTCCGTCTCATATTAAGTGTCCGCCTATATCATGCACAAAGTTTTATAAACTTCCACTAACTACATTCTCCACCAATCAAATATCATTTTTACTCACTAAAATCTCATCTCATTGGTTGAAATAGAATATGGACACTTAATTTCGCATATCCAAAGATTTAATTGTGGACACTTAATATGAGACGGTTGGAGTATATATATATATATATATATATATATATATATATATATATATATATATATATATATATATATATATATATATATGGGGATAACTTGGCTACAATTTTTGTAGCTAATTGGCTACAATCCTTCACAAAAATTACAAAGCAATAAATCAGGGACTCACAGAAAAGAATCAGGACCCACAAAAATAAATCAGGGACCCACATTTATAGCACAAAATTGTAGCCAATTGGCTACAATTAATTGTAGCTAATATATTCCCTATATATATATATATATATATATATTGGCTACATTTATTGTAGCCAATTGGCTACAATCTCTAATAAAATACATTAGCAAATGAATCAAGGACTCACAAAAAGAAATCATGGACCCACAGAAAGATTCAGGGACCCACAATTTGTAGCACAAATTATAAGTAATTAGCTACAATGCAATTGTAGCCAATATATTCTCATATATATATCTTTATATATAATAAAAGAAAAGATTTTTGAATGTCATTTGCCCCATTCTGACGTCATATATTGACGTCATATTGCCACATGTCTTTTTTTTTATAGCAACCTGCCTTCTATAACCGATTTTTTCTCCTCCCTTCATGTTTCTTGATAAGGTTTTATTTTATTTATTCAATAATAAATCAAAGTTTCTTTACTTTCAAATCTGTTATTCAAAATCACGCTCCTTCTCAATTAGCTTATGTTTATCTATATGAATATTCAACTTATTTGTATTATCATCATGAAACAATATTCTGAAACTAAGGTATATAATTTATTTGTTTATACTCGAATCATATTGGGAGTTTTTATTATCACGGTTCCTATTAGGGGTTTTGTTGTGATGATTCATGTTAATTGCGAATAAGAATCAATTTGTTATTATTTTGCATATTAGTTTTAATTTGTGTGATTATGTGTTATAATATGGGTATTTAATTTGTATTAAAAATGTGATTCATTGAAGTTTGGGCTAACTAATTGTGAACTCGAACTAATATTTGTTGTTCGAATGTTTTCAGTTATTTTGTTAGTATGTTAATCGGTGAAGATCGAAACAGATTGTTACCATATACATTTTCCAATTATGGCTACCTTATATTTGATTTGTGATGAATTTCTGGATTTGATCGGTAACAAATTGATGATCAAATTTTGTGTACACTACGTGTTTGATAAAATGTGTGTGAAGCTAATTTTTATTATCAATTGCATTAGTATATTTTCAAAAATTGCTCACTTCTATAGATAGTTTAGTATTATAGTGATTGTTGTAGCTTATCGCAACCTTAGATGTTTGGTAGATAGTGATAGTTGTAGATAGTTTATGTTCACTTTTTCCACTATGTGAGATACGTTGTAGATAATTTATGTGTCAATATATAGTTTTCAAGATTATTGGGTCTCATTAGGCTAGCAATATGTGCTCAATGTGTATTTCCATATGATCAAATGATCCCTTTTTCTCTTTTGAATGATACTTTAGAGGGTAATCTGAGTTAATTATATATTATACTTCTGATAGATACATACTTAAACGCTTGTATTGCTGGTGCAGAAGAATGCGCTGAAGGATCTACACTTGGATGTAGCAAAAGGGACTGTTACAACAGAAGCATCGGTAGTGATTTTCTGCATTAGTATTTTCTGTAAGCGTACTTTTGCCGATACCCGCGGGTGTTTGGTAACGCTTCCAAACAAGCAATTATGATAGTTGTTTGTTTGGTATGCGTGGTTTACCAACACCCGCATCTTGGCAAGGCAGATGCACGCAGGTTGTGGTTGCAGCCACTATGGATGTTTGGTCCCGCTTCTATATTTGCATACTTGAGCCTTACTTCTCAGTTTTTGATAGCGACTATTTCTTAACGCCTCGGTAGTTTGTAGTCGATGTTCAGCTCATGCATTTGTGACCTTAAATGACGCCGTTTGAGGTTGGGCCTCAGACAGGGTTGCTTTTAGTTCGGCTAAAATAGTATTTTTGTTTGTGGTTTGTTTAAAGTCGTTTTGATGTTTATTTATTTATTTTTATTTTTCACTTTTATGCGTTGGGTAAAGGTCATGTGTCTTACCAATCACGATAAACAGATTTGTCAATGATCTGTGGTTGTGTATGTTTTTAGAGACAGAGAGGTGTCAAAGTGAATTTGTGACATTTCTAAAAATTAATGTCAATTATTTTAATGGTTTATTATTTAAATAAGTTATCTTAATTTATTTACTTCGTCGGAAGATATCCGCGTACGTTTAAATAAATTCTATCGCGACTAGACTATGCTCAGTCTACGTTTTCTATACACCATTGTTTTATTACAATCCTATTTTAAGGTCACAATCCATTTTATTTCATTTTTACGTCCACTTTTCATTTTTACTCATTTTTTTTTTATCGCCTGGTTTAAATTCGTGTTTCACGTTTTAACCTCAAATAAATCCTCCGATAATCTCATCACTCATCTATATTTCAAAAATTCATCATGAAAACTAGTTTTAATATTTTCACAAGTTTTATACTTTAATTAGTACAGTTAAATTTTATTTCTAGCAAACTCGATACCCGGTATCCCCTAAAACTAATAATATCTACACTAAACTACCTAAATAATACCTAAAGTCACAAAAGTCTTATACACTCTTACACTCATCACCAAAACCCACGCCCCCCCCCCCCCCCCCCAATTTCATTCTTCTTACAAACCTTGAAAATTCTCCTATCTCCATTATTGATAGTACTTGTTGTCTAAGAAATATAATAGATCAAAACTAGTAGATAATTCATTTCATTCAAACTAGCTTCTTTTTCTTTTCTTTCTCTTGGGGTGGACGGCACAAACACAACAACAAGAAGGAGAAGATCAAGATTTAATCAAGTATTATAAACCTAGTTTACTTCTTGTTCTAGTTTTGAAATAAAAACTAGGAAAGATTAGGAAACCTTGTTACCTTAAACCTCATCACTTCACTTGTAAGCTTCAAATTATATTTTTCATCTTTTCATACTTCCATTTATTCATTATCTTGATGTATTTGAACACTATATAAGTTATAATGCTTAGTTAAGCTTGGTACTTAAGTTAGAAAACCTTAAAACCATGGATAGACTAAAATATGAAACTGTGAATCTGGATCATGTTCAAAAACGTATTAAACTGCTCTAATCTATAGACAATGGACGTAAACTAAAAATATGTAGTTGTAGCCCTATGTCTTGTGGTCATTTTGACGGGTATTTCATCGAATAACTCCTTACGATGATTAAACTAAAAATGTTTTGGTGAAACATGTACTATTCTGAGTAACAGTTTTGAAACGTGAAAAAGTCATTTTTTTTAAAGAACCCTCTGTTACTCAAAGAATGAAAATTGTAGAGGACATCTTAACTTAAACGTGGCCGAAAACGGGGAACAAATCGAGCTAGTAAAACTCTATATATCGCACTTTTCGTGAGACCATTGAAAATTAGAAAGCTGAATGGATTGATAGTTTGGGTAAATGGACTGTTTTACTAAGGTTATGTAATTTTTAGCTAAATGGGACCAATAAATCTCGTTAGTACAGAAATAGACCTTTCCGGGGATATAAAGAACGAGACTTGAGGACTTACGGTTTGCAAATGGCGATTTTCTAAACATAGGCAAGTTAATAAAAATTCCATCAGCACTAGTTATAAAAAGTATATAAGTGTTATACACTTTAAGGATTGGACCTTTTAAAACAATTTTGAACCACCTAGTATATTTTAAACCCTTAGGTCTAATGTGACCTTTTTGACCAAAAACTTGACCCACGGACTAATTTGAACCTTAGAGTTAATTTGAACCTTTACATCATAATTGAACCTAGGGTAAATATAAGTTTCATACTTATATAACATACAAGGCATACTTTTGGATAATTTGTAAGTAAGTAACTAAAACCTTGTGATGTGTCTAGGAGTATTGTACCAAGCTTAAGTAAGATCATAATTTGTATAATCAAAAGTACATCGATATCTATTTTCATAAACTAAGACAACGTATATTAATTAGGTTCATCGTAGAGCTTTTGCGGCTATTCTTTCGTTTGCTTGTTCATTGCTATTTTCCTTGCTCTCGGTGAGTTCTTAGCCTCGCCTTTACTTACTTAAATGATTTATAAACCTCGCGAGGGGGATACATGCTAGTTTTTACAAACTGAATACAAGTAGTTTTTGGTATGCTGGACCCGATCATATGATCATAGATATTGAATGCTTTTTGCCAATTAAGTCCCCTCATGAACCGTTAATTACTCGAGTAGTAAATGCTAGTATTATGGATATGCATATTAGGCTTGGCGGGCCTTGTTCGGGATACGGACACATAATAGTTAGAATTGTGGTAAATGGCAAAATTTACCTTTCCGGGGCATTATTAAAAATCGTCAAGGTTCGGTTACATGAACTCAATACTATAATCACATAAACCGACATGTAATTGCAATACTTGTCGCCCGATAAATAATGCTTGTATTCAACTTATTACTTATTAAACTCTATGAATTCACTCAACTTTATGTTGACTTTTTAGCATGTATTTTCTCAGGTATTATTTTGCTAGCCGAGTATTGGGAGCAATCGGAGTTGCGTGGATATCAAATATTGAAAGACTTGTTTTCTTCACATTCGATAATTATTTTCTTTAAATATGCAAATGAGTCATTTTTGAACTCTTGTAACTTAAGTTTTAAATATAAATTGTTGGGACCTTTGTACTCTGATTTATCAAATCGAATGTGACATTTTATTAAACGTCTCTTTTGAGGTCGTTTTATGTAACTTGTTTTTATGAACTATGAAGTGACACCCAAATTGGTATTCCGCTGCGTTGTAAAATTTTGGGGGTGTCACAGAATGGTACCAGAGCATTAGTTATAGCGAATTAGGTCGTTTTCAAAACCTAAACTATAACTGTTTTTCAAATTTTTTTTTAAGTCTTTCACCATTGTTCGATATCCGCGCACGCTTGCTCCCAGGTAACTTATATGCTCTATTTTGCTTCAATACTTCTATTATATGACTAATGAATATATCCCCTAGTCATGATTTCGCTCTCTCATGCCTATCTTATGATGTCATACTATTTACCTTATATCCGTCGGTTATTTATACGTTGACCACTCCGATTATCGCGTACTTCGTGTTTTCTTATTTTCTCCCTCGAAAGTCAATACTCATTGTATAAGGATACCCGTACATATAAGTGTTACTCTCTTCTCAAATTCTTACGCATGTGTATAGTATTATGATATGTATTAATGAATTCGTTTACTTCAACCTTTTATGAATGATGCGGTGATCTCCGAAGCATTTTACTACTTTACTTTATTTTCTTTTGATAATATTGACATTCGGTGTACTTTGTCAATTCCACTAGTTATTTTATTGTTCAACTCCGAGTGTGAACATTCTTCTTATGCTTTTGAATCACGTATGTTGTTTTCATTATCCATTGTTTTGAAATCTTCCATTTGATGGGAGTACGACCTTAACTTGTCATCTCAGATCGTGTCATCCTTTGGCACTTACCTTTCAGAATGCGATTGACTAATGTCATATTATTATTCTCGTTACTTCTCATGATTTTGATAAATCATGTCGTTAATTAGACATCCTTTTATTCATTGTAGCACTTGATCTTGTTGTGTATTTTTGTGACAGACATACTTAAGTAGGATGATTTATAATCGTTTTATTGAAATGAATTGGGACGCTTCTTCATTTGAATAAGGAAATTATAAACCGCCGAACCATAAATTCATAAATCTTCACTTACATGGATTGGGACGCCTCTTTATGTAATTGACGAGTTATGAATGAGTGGGCTTATGTGTATCCACCATAGCGTGTGTACGAATCATTCTTTGGGCTATGAACTCCTCTCGACTCGTAATTTGTTACGTTGATTTTTCCGATTTTGTATCAACCGTCGTGAGCTTAATAAGCTAATAGTAATGTACTATTATTCGCTTCCACAAATTAGCGACTTCATAAATTCCTTGTCTCCTGTTGTTTTATCGCCAACACTTTTGTTTTATCCTTTCCTTTCAGGACCCTCACGACATTCAAATCGTTCCCTCATACCATTGCTTACACATTAGGTGATTTCTATCACTTATTCTATCTTCGTTGCTATCTTGTTACTTGGTCAAAATCCCGAGCACAAAATGCATTAAGCACCTCTATGGGCTTCTAAAAAAAAAAAAAAAAAAAAATGCATCTTCATGAAAATTTTACAAATATTTCACCAGTGTTTAAATTACCAAAATGACCTTCTTAAGTTAAAGAATCGGTTCTAACTACCCTCATTTGTAAAAACCATAACTTATATTTATAATGACACAATGCCCTATCTTTCAAATTACATGTTTTATACATCATATTTTAATCACGTCTTAAGGATATGACTGATTTAAACTTCGTTTTAACTAATTATTCCTAAAGATTTGAAAATAGACCTTCTACAATTTCAACATGTTTTTATACATGCATCCATCCTAAAAATCTATAAAACGACCAAAAGTGATTCTTGAACCTATTTTATCTCTATTATGAACACCATTTTTATTAAGAATGAATAGTTTAAAATTCTCCTTTGACAACGAGAATCGAACCGCGTCGTTATTATTCTAGACCTACTATCCTTATCTTTTCTCAAGTGAACCGTCAGGTGATTAAGACGAATTGAGCGCCGGGACGTCGCTCTCTTAAGGGGTACGTGCTGTGACATTTCTAAAAATTTCATGTCAATTATTTTAATGGTTTATTATTTAAATAAGTTATCTTAATTTATTTACTTCGTCGGAAGATATCCGCGTACGTTTAAATAAATTCTATCGCGACTAGACTATGCTCAGTCTACGTTTTCTATACACCATTGTTTTATTACAATCCTATTTTAAGGTCACAATCCATTTTATTTCATTTTTACGTCCACTTTTCATTTTTACTCTTTTTTTTTATCGCGTGGTTTAAATTCGTGTTTCACGTTTTAACCTCAAATAAATCCTCCGATAATCTCATCACTCATCTATATTTCAAAAATTCATCATGAAAACTAGTTTTAATATTTTCACAAGTTTTATACTTTAATTAGTACAGTTAAATTTTATTTCTAGCAAACTCGGTACCCGGTATCCCCTAAAACTAATAATATCTACACTAAACTACCTAAATAATACCTAAAGTCACAAAAGTCTTATACACTCTTACACTCATCACCAAAACCCACGCCCCCCCCCCCCCCCCCCCCCCCCATTTCATTCTTCTTACAAACCTTGAAAAATCTCCTATCTCCATTATTGATAGTACTTGTTGTCTAAGAAATATAATAGATCAAAACTAGTAGATAATTCATTTCATTCAAACTAGCTTCTTTTTCTTTTCTTTCTCTTGGGGTGGACGGCACAAACACAACAACAAGAAGGAGAAGATCAAGATTTAATCAAGTATTATAAACCTAGTTTACTTCTTGTTCTAGTTTTGAAATAAAAACTAGGAAGTATTAGGAAACCTTGTTACCTTAAACCTCATCACTTCACTTGTAAGCTTCAAGTTATATTTTTCATCTTTTCATACTTCCATTTATTCATTATCTTGATGTATTTGAACACTATATAAGTTATAATGCTTAGTTAAGCTTGGTACTTAAGTTAGAAAACCTTAAAACCATGGATAGACTAAAATATGAAACTGTGAATCTGGATCATGTTCAAAAACGTATTAAACTGCTCTAATCTATAGACAATGGACGTAAACTAAAAATATGTAGTTGTAGCCCTATGTCTTGTGGTCATTTTGACGGGTATTTCATCGAATAACTCCTTACGATGATTAAACTAAAAATGTTTTGGTGAAACATGTACTATTCTGAGTAACAGTTTTGAAACGTGAAAAAGTCATTTTTTTTAAAGAACCCTCTGTTACTCAAAGAATGAAAATTGTAGAGGACATCTTAACTTAAACGTGGCCGAAAACGGGGAACAAATCGAGCTAGTAAAACTCTATATATCGCACTTTTCGTGAGACCATTGAAAATTAGAAAGCTGAATGGATTGATAGTTTGGGTAAATGGACTGTTTTACTAAGGTTATGTAATTTTTAGCTAAATGGGACCAATAAATCTCGTTAGTACAGAAATAGACCTTTCCGGGGATATAAAGAACGAGACTTGAGGACTTACGGTTTGCAAATGGCGATTTTCTAAACATAGGCAAGTTAATAAAAATTCCATCAGCACTAGTTATAAAAAGTATATAAGTGTTATACACTTTAAGGATTGGACCTTTTAAAACAATTTTGAACCACCTAGTATATTTTAAACCCTTAGGTCTAATGTGACCTTTTTGACCAAAAACTTGACCCATGGACTAATTTGAACCTTAGAGTTAATTTGAACCTTTACATCATAATTGAACCTAGGGTAAATATAAGTTTCATACTTATATAACATACAAGGCATACTTTTGGATAATTTGTAAGTAAGTAACGAAAACCTTGTGATGTGTCTAGGAGTATTGTACCAAGCTTAAGTAAGATCATAATTTGTATAATCAAAAGTACATCGATATCTATTTTCATAAACTAAGACAACGTATATTAATTAGGTTCATCGTAGAGCTTTTGCGGCTATTCTTTCGTTTGCTTGTTCATTGCTATTTTCCTTGCTCTCGGTGAGTTCTTAGCCTCGCCTTTACTTACTTAAATGATTTATAAACCTCGCGAGGGGGATACATGCTAGTTTTTACAAACTGAATACAAGTAGTTTTTTGTATGCTGGACCCGATCATATGATCATAGATATTGAATGCTTTTTGCCAATTAAGTCCCCTCATGAACCGTTAATTACTCGAGTAGTAAACGCTAGTATTATGGATATGCATATTAGGTTTGGCGGGCCTTGTTCGGGATACGGACACATAATAGTTAGAATTGTGGTAAATGGCAAAATTTACCTTTCCGGGGCATTATTAAAAATCGTCAAGGTTCGGTTACATGAACTCAATACTATAATCACATAAACCGACATGTAATTGCAATACTTGTCGCCCGATAAATAATGCTTGTATTCAACTTATTACTTATTAAACTCTATGAATTCACTCAACTTTATGTTGACTTTTTAGCATGTATTTTCCCAGGTATTATTTTGCTAGCCGAGTATTGGGAGCAATCGGAGTTGCGTGGATATCAAATATTGAAAGACTTGTTTTCTTCACATTCGATAATTATTTTCTTTAAATATGCAAATGAGTCATTTTTGAACTCTTGTAACTTAAGTTTTAAATATAAATTGTTGGGACCTTTGTACTCTGATTTATCAAATCGAATATGACATTTTATTAAACGTCTCTTTTGAGGTCGTTTTATGTAACTTGTTTTTATGAACTATGAAGTGACACCCAAATTGGTATTCCGCTGCGTTGTAAAATTTTGGGGTGTCACATAATTGTAGTGGATACTTTATGTAAAAGACGCGTATCCTATTTCTTTTCACAGGCAATTATGATACTTGTCTGTTTCAGCCACACCCAGGTTGTGGCTGCAGCCACGGTGGGTGTTTTGGTCCCGCTTTTATATTTGCAAACCCGAGCCTTTATATTAAAACATATGCTGTTGTTCTATCAATTCAGGGGCTTTTAAGTCCTACCAGCGATAATGTGCAAGTAGTGAAATTATGTTTATGCCTGTTTAGAGGATGTCTAATTTTGTTTTAGTATATTTATGTTGATTTCTTTTGTTGTGCAGGTACAAAATTATGGACGGCTTTCACCTTAGTAGCATTAAACACTCCTCTTGGATGTCTTTCACACACTAGAACCGGTAATTGCATTGTGACATTTTCACGCCATAAGATATACAAATTAAAGGTATAATTTATATTTGTATAAATTATTTTTATATTAGTTGTTACTATTATTGTTACCAATAGTACGTGTTGTCGAGTGTCATGATTATAATGCAACAAATACCCGCTGTACTGCATTTTGCCGTTCGGCTCTCTTGATTGTAAGCCCCTAGAATTCCCTTACTCTCATTCAAGGTTTTATCACCGATGGGAGAGTACTGGGCCCCATTGATATAAGTTCTGAGACACTACCATCACCGGACTCTAAAGCCTCATTGCATCAGTTGGTACTTGTACTTGGGATAATTTTTTAGCATCAGTTAGCTAACTTAGCTTTTAGCCGCATACTTTATACTTGAAACGTCATACACCATTTCTCGCATTACCATTTCTTCAACTTTGACATTTCTATACGTGTTTACTTATGTATGTGGAGAAAAGTTATCAGCCCATGGTGAGTACAGTTTGATAATGCCTCAACAACAACATTTGGGCTCTTAAAATAATGCGTCTGGACAACAACAGTTGCTTGGAAGTCAATCTGGTAACACCGGCATGCAGACCAGTGAACATTCAGTGCAGCAAATGCTACAATTTAAGACGCTAATTCAGCACCATATTCTGTTTATTGCTGAATTTATTATAAGTTAACAATAGTTGTTATATTATTGATATCCATATATTGCTTGATTTGTGTATAGATTTACATTATATATCCGGTGAATGTTTTATTTTAATAAACGAAAACATATGTTGTATTTCTCTAAGTTATTACTACTTATAATTTTTTTATTAGCACACGCGAAGCCCGCGGATGTACAATGTTTAGCATATTTAATTGTGGTCACAGTTCTTATGCAGTGATAGACGAAAGAACCAGCAGGATGCTCATTGTGATTCTGTGATTGCACTATATTCTGTGAAGAGCAATCACTTATGTCGGCATTTTTTTTCTTTAGGAGGTTCACGTTCCTTTAGGTCTACAATGTCCACTATTGCTTTAAAAATTAAGTTGATACTTGTGCCCTTCTAACAAATTAAATTGATGAAGTTGAGTAGTGTATTATGGAACAAAATTTTAGACTTACAGTTCTATAATACAAGTTGTGGTGATAACATATATAGAAGTTGTTTTGAGTTATGAGGGCGTTTGGGATTGTGTTTTGATGTATTTTTTGGATCATTCGTAAAATGTTTTTTGTTTAAGTTTATATGAGTATGATTTTTTATATGACTTTCTTTTTACTTACAAAATTTTTTTTGCCACCCGCGAAACCCGCGGGTCTATAGTCTAGTATATATATATTGATAGTTTTACTCACTTATTAACAGGGTAAGATAGTTTTTTAATGAATTTTTGCTCTGTATTTTTTTTGTGTTTTACTATTTTTGGCTTTTGACATTTTATATTTTTCGTTTCGTATTTTGTATTTTATAGTTAAAAAAATAATAATAATAAAATAAATAATAAGGAAAAGAAATAGGGGGTATTTCTGTTAGTGGAGGGCAGTAACCAATCCCTAATATTTGATACTTTCGTAATTTGGGTGACACCGTGTACTTTTCAACCAATAATTGTTAATACTATGTTTTTTCTGCCCCATCAACTTGAAAAATACTACGTAACTATTTAATTCATGAAGATTGACAATACTGAAGCAGTCACTTAGCTACTATATATATATACATAATTACACTCACACTATCCAACACCATAACCATGGATAATCTAAATTACACCCAAGAGCTTCCCATATCTGAATCAGCAACGTGCTCGGTTTTACCCACAACCAAATCCGTGGGAAAATCAGTGTGAAACGGCCGTTATCCACAGATTTCACACGGATTCGTTCCGTGTGTAAAAACCCCGTGGGTAAATATTTTCCCACGAAAATTCCCACGAGCGTTGACTATTTTCCCACAAATATTACCGTGGATAATCCGTGGGTTTAATTTCCCACAGATTTCTCACAAATTTCCCACAATTTTTAATAGCCATTTTTCACACATATCCGTGGTTTTTTTGCCACAGATTTCCAACGATTTTCACACGACAATTTCTCCCACAGATTTCTCACGAAATTTCCCACGGTTTCTAGTAGCAATTTTTCACACATTTCTGTGGTTTTTTTGCCTCAGTTTTCCAACGATTTTCACACTACAATTTCTCCCACGGATTTCTCACGAAATTTCCCACGGTTTCAAGTAGCCATTTTTCACACATATCCGTGGTTTTTTTCCCACAGTTTTACTACAATCTCTCCCCACTAATTTTTCATGAAATTTCCCAAAAATTTTATATAATGCTAATAATTTTTTATATTTTGTATAATTATAAAATTTTGTAATCTAAAAATGAAATGCAACAATACATCCTATTATAACACAATAACTTACAAATACACTCAAACCCACTTCTCAATCTATTTCATACCAAGTATAACAAGAATTCTTTTATAACAAATTCAAGGTCCAAAAATAATCTATTCTGCAAAACATAATCTATTGTGCGATCTTCATAAGAATCTTTGCCACTTGACCGGACCTGTTCCTGTTCAACAAAAATACAAACGCAAATTAGTTGATACAACCAAAATTAAAAAGCCAACAATGACAATATGACAACAACAATAACAATGACAACCAATCGGACCCTATGAGTCCTTGGCTGCTACATCGACCCCAAACCACAACCAAGCTAACTATAAATCTAATCCTAACTCCACCACAAAGGCACAAACCAATGGTTTCAAATCCAATCCGACATCTAAATTGAAATTCAACCCGAAATCCAAATCTGAGCAACCACAAGCTACTCTAATTCGGCCTAAAATGATACCCAAGACTCGACCCCAAATACACGAATAGTAACCGAGACTAGGACATGACAATCACCCAAAAAACCCTTGGCCGCGAGCTTCAAACCCACGACCTTCGCTTGATTTGACCACTATTCGACACAAAAATGATACCAAACCCTTTTTAAGCATTATCTTTATTAAACTTTAATTTTTATTGGTGTGAACGTGGTGAATTCGTGGTGTTAAAGGTGGGGGTAGGGCGCGTGGAGTATATGAAGGTGTCGGGGAAGACGAGATGAGCAAGGTGGTGATGGCGGTGTATGGTGGTGGCCGGCGGTGAAACTCCAAACGGCCGGAGAGTGGCCAGAAATGAAATGGGAGGTAGGCGGCTGAGATTTGGAGAAGAGGGTGACAAACCCTAGTTTGTTATAAATGGAATATATATAGGGCTCTAGTTGGGACTTGTAGTAAACCCTAGTGCTCCCCTAAGGACTAAAATTGTCAATCTTCTAATATTTTTAACGAAACTCGAATGAGACCAAATAATCATATTATAAATATTTCCCGAGCATCCGAAAGTCTTTCCAATAATCTTAGAAGTATCTTTCCATGAACTTTGACAATAAATATGTATAACTTTATATTCCATCGTCCGATTAACTTAATATTACGTTTTAATTCATTTTTGTGTCAGGTCGCGAGTGAGATATTCTAAAATACGACAAATACTTCCGAAATTTAAATAAGAGTATCTAGAAGGAAATGTATGGGAATCCGAAATTTGGGAGTTGTCACACATAAAGGCGGTATTTTTGTGGGAAATTCGCGGGTATTTAGACACGTGTTTCTCACGTATTTATCAAATTGGTAGGTAATATGTGGGAAAGTACCCACATATTTCCCACGGATATAATTGTTATTTTTTACTTTTTTGATATAGTTGAATATTCACGCATATACATGTTCACGTTCACGCATATAATATGAAACTACAAACACGTTCACGCATATACAAGTCGATATAGATAGATACAAAACATCTATAGATACAATGAAGGTCATAAAAAAGCATACGGAACATATACGTGTAGATATGCACACACATATAATGGTTTGTTATGCAAAAAGATTATTCCTAAACCTACACATACACTTGTGATACTGACATAAATATTTATATTAATTAACAAATACATATAATATGAAACTACAAACACATATGAAGACATATTAAGTAATGTGAGAATTTGTAAGTTGGCAAAATGTAAATACGATATTTTCTGTGGGAAATCTGTATGTATTTACACACGTATTTCCCACAGATTTATTAAATTGGTAGGTAATTTGTGGGAAAGTACACACATATTTCCCACGGACATAATCGTTTTCTTTTACTTTTTTGATATAGTTACACGTTCACGCATATACACATCGATATACCTAGATACAAAACATCTATAGGAACAATGAAAGTCATAAACAGACATACCGAACATATACGTTTAGATATGCACACACATATAATGGTTTGTTACACAAAAATATTATTCCTAAACCTACACATACACTTGTGATACTGACATAAATAGTTATATTAATTAACAAACACATTTAATATGAAACTAAAAACACATATGAAGACATATTAAGTAATGTGAGAATGTGTAAGTAGACAAAATATAAAAACAATATTTTTATGTAGGAACTATGTGGGTATTTACACACGTATTTCCCACGGATTTATTAAATTGGTAGGTAATATGTGGGAAAGTACACACATATTTTCCACGGATATAATCGTTTTCTTTTACTTTTTTGATATAGTTACACGTTCACGCATATACACATCGATATACCTAGACACAAAACATCTATAGGTACAATGAAGGTTATAAACAGACACACGGAATATACACGTGTAGATATGCACACACATGTAATGGTTTGTTATTAAAAAGATTATTTCTAAACCTACACATCCACTTGTGATACTGACATAAATAGTTATATTAATTGACAAATACATAAAATATGAAACTACAAACACATATGAAGACATATTAAGTAATGTGAGAATGTGTAAGTAGACAAAATATAAAAAATGATATTTTCTGTGGGAAATCTGTGGGTATTTACACACGTATTTCCCACGGATTTATTAAATTGGTAGGTAATATGTGGGAAAGTACACACCTATTTCCCACGGATATAATCGTTTTCTTTTACTTTTTTGATATAGTTTCACGTTCACGCATATACAGGCCGATATAGATAGATTCAAAACATCTATAGGTACAATGAAGGTCGTAAACAAGCATATGGAACATATACGTGTAGATATGCACACACATATAATGGTTTGTTATACAAAAAGATTATTCCTAAACCTACACATACACTTGTGATACTGATATAAATAGTTATATTAATTAACAAATACATATAATATGAAACTACAAACACATATGAAGACATATTAAGTAATGTGAGAATGTGTAAGTGGGCAAAATGTAAAAACGATATTTTATGTGGGAAATCTGTGGGTATTTACACACGTATTTCTCACAGATTTATTAAATTGGTAGGTAATTTGTGGGAAAGTACACACATATTTCCCACGGATATAATCGTTTTCTTTTACTTTTTTGATATAGTTACACGTTCACGCATATACACATCGATATACCTAGATACAAAACATCTATAGGTACAATGAAGGTCATAAACAGACACACGGAACATACACGTGTAGATATGCACACACATGTAATGGTTTGTTATACAAAAAGATTATTTCTAAACCTACACATCCACTTGTGATACTGACATAAATAGTTATATTAATTGACAAATACATATAATATGAAACTACAAACACATATGAAGACATATTAAGTAATGTGAGAATGTGCAAGTAGACAAAATGTAAAAACGATATTTTCTGTGGGAAATCTGTGGGTATTTACACACGTATTTCCCACGGAATTATTAAATTGGTAGGTAATCTGTAGGAAAGTACACACATATTTCCCACAGACCAGTTAAATACTTACCTTATAAAATAAACCGTGTGAAATCTGTGTGAGTAATGTAGCTAAAATTTGCCACATACTTTTGGTCGTGGCTAATATGTGTGAAATGTGCCACAAATTTCCCACGGACGTCTAATAAACACAAATAGTGTGAATATGGTTGCAAATCTGTGGGAAATTTGCGACGGATTTCACACAAAAACTTGGTCAACAATTTAGTGTGTAAAGAGTGGGAAATCCGTGGGAAATTTACGACATATTTCTCACCGAAATTTGGTCAACAATTTGGTGTGTAATTTGTCGGTATCCCGTGTGAAATTTCACACGGTTTCATTTCTGTGGGAAAATTTCCGTAGGAAAAACCAGTTTGTGTAGTAGTGATGTGCAGTAAGTTCCAGCATGTATTCTTCTATCTTGGTATTTTCTTTTGGAGTGTGTACTTGATGACACCTTTTTTTTTTTTTTTTTTTTTTTTTTTCCGAAGGTGTGTAGTTTCCAACGTTCATGGACCGCCCGAATCCACAATCATATGCATGGATAATTCAGACACTGATTTAAGTAATGCTAACAGAAGAGGTGGACAGGCTGCCATTACCATTGAAGATGCAAGCCAAGACGCACCACAAGTTCCATTTCATGCAGCCAATCCGACTCCTGAGCAGTAAGTTCAATTCCCTTTTCAGAAACTTATTTGTATCTTAGGAAGTCTCCACTTATTCGCTTCTTAGTGTATTTTGTTTCTTATGTACGTTAATTTTTATTTCTTTCAGAATTCATAAATACGGAGGAATATTGTATCTTTTATATGCGGGGGCTCTTGTCGTCATGTATCCATCATTGACACAACTCGCTCAACTCAAGTTTCAAAATAACAGTTAATCTCCTTTTGAAAGTCACAGCTTCTTTGCCAACATGGCTGTGGTTGCTTATACAATCGCTATACCAACTTCTGTGATTTTGTTTGCCATGAAAACTCACTTAGAGAGCTCAACAAGGGACCGCTCCTACCCTATCTACTACATTTACAAGACCTTAAAGAGTGTTTTTTGCTTCTCTGGAATTCTTGCACCCTTCTCGCTTGTGTTGATGCTATTGATCCCACATAAGCTTATATGGATTGGCTATATACTCATACTTGTACTTTTCATATTAATTTTTGCATGTAACTTTCTTTACTACAAAGTGATACTTCGCAAGAAAGATGCATCCAAATTCGGAACTGTCCAAAGTAATGAGATAGCGTTGCACATGGTAACCAACTAGCAGCAAGACTAGTAATGGACATTCCTTGTATATGAGTTCTGCTATGCAAAATACCCTATGAAGAATAAGTTGAATAATGTATTTCTCTATAAATGATGTTCTTGGCATCATATATATTATATAGTGATACGCTTTGTACTCTTATATGTAAGATACATGTAATGCATGAAGATTTTGCATTATTTTAATGTCATGAATTCTGTTTAACTTAATTATTTTATACTGCATACATTTGTGATGTATCATGTATGTATAGTTTCTCGAGGATTGTGGTGGTGATGGTGCATGCGGTGATATATTTTGAGTAGTATGTCAAGGTGGTGCGGTAGCTAAGAGAATAAAGAGATCTGTATGTTTACATTACTTTTTCATATGATAACTCATGAATTAGGCTTTTCTTAGCCTAGTGACATCGAGCGACATTCTAGTCTCAACTGAGACATATATACTCCAGTGTATTCATTTCTCAAACGAGGGTCACATTGCTATAGCACAAACTTAAGATATATCATATATTATGTCTACCTATCCAAAGTAACATTCAACTTTTATGCGTGTGAGTACGTGACTATGGTCACCAGGCGGCCCTCGATATCCAAGCTTTCAAAAAGTTAAGTCAGGTAAAAAAAAAAGGGATTTGGTCGAAGAATAGCAATGTACTTTCTCAAATGTACCGATCTAGTAGTTGAACTTTTTTTATGTCGTAGACATGTAACGAACTTTTATAAATGTTCCAATTTGATACGTGATGATGACATGTCACATTATAAATGGTGCCACGTGTCAGAGTTTCAGGTATATATGACACTTCATCATCACAGTAATGAATTGGAACACTTATGAAAGTTCATTACTAGATCGGTACATTTGAAAAAGTACATATCTACTTCGACCAAATCCTTAAAACAAAAGAGCTTTGATATACAGCCAAGGTCTAATTTGGGCTCGTACAGGGTGGGCTGGAAACAATACAAGGCCCAACATCTTTTAAAGCCTCAAAAAGTAATCCGCTGTCCAATATGAACATAGTCTACGGCCCATATTTAAAGCTCAAGCTGTTTAGTGTTTTTGTTAAATTTAATTTTTCAATGTAACATTACATAGATCAAAATTCATAAAAATAAAAACCATAAAAGTTGCATATCTGGTGCTGTGATGATACATGCTGCCTTTTTCTCGTGTCAGAAAGAACTAGTTTCGTCCCAAAAGGCATCTTAATATAATAACATCTCATGTAAATCTGTTTAGAGAAACTATTTAGGTTGACTAAGACATTATCAATACGATTTTCTGAGATGATTACCATCTAGTTTGATCGTGTTTATGTACACAAATCATTTAGTGACCTCGAACCTTACAACTGATGGATCGTCAATTCTTTTGCTATAAAGTGTCATATTTTGTTAATATAATACTTTATTCGGGTGATAACAAGTATTTTGAACGAAGGGTGAAAATAAGTTGATTATTGTATTTTGATAGCTAAAACATCCCATTACTAATTGGGCCAATGTTAGAGGATTGTCAAGGTGAAACTACTATTTAATATTTGGTAAATAAAAGTTACGGACCTTGTTCCCCCTGTGAGCTTAACACGTGTTTGTCCCGCCAGCTTATGGGTCGACATATCCAGAGGGGTATCCAAGTTCACTCCCTTGAAGCTAAACTTCAAGATGACTCAGTTTGCAGTTGTCTTGTATCCGCTCTATCCTTGTGTTCATGTGTGGCACCAACTTAGTTATTCAAACTAGTATTATCTATTTACGATTTTCTTTGAAACTTAGACTAATTATTACACCTATTATAGTATTATGTTTATGCAACAACTGGTCAACATGTGAAAAGTATATTGTGCAACATCGTGCTTAAATCAGTGTAACTTCATAAAAAAAATAATCGTGAACCTATGATCTCGGTGTTACGTATCCCGTTGTTGGACTCAAAGAGATCCAAGCATCCCCGTTAGTTATTGTTGAAGTAAAAGTTTGTTTCTACATCGGACAAGCGGGATGAATCCTTCGGACCAGAGTGAGTCCTTCGGATTCAATATGACTCTTGCTTACGGTATGTTACTTCTTTGTTTCTACTTCGGACAAGCGGGATGAATCCTTCGGACCAGAGTGAGTCCTTCGGATTCAATATGACTCTTGCTTACGGTATGTTACTTCGGATATCTGCAAAACAAATACGTCCGTTAGACTCGCCCCGGGAATGTATCCCAGGACCAACCTCCGGCGTGAGAGTAAGTATATGTTCTTAGTGAGAGAAAGTATGAATAAAACTAGAGAGTATGAGAAAATTAGTTAACCTTAAATGAAGATTTCCTCTCTATTTATAGACTTTCTATATGGAGCGCCAGGCTGGTTTGTACTTAGCCCTTAATGTTCGCTAGTTTGTGTTCCATTATCATATACTTAGTGTACTTGTTTGTACTTTGATTAATGTACTTACTGGATCATCCGAACGGTGAGGTATTCCGGATGTCTGGGGTCATTCGGCTATCGTTATACCTTTCGGATATTAATCTATTCTTTCCCGACACGTTCGGCCATGTTAAGCTTGATTTGGATCCGGAAGGTAGGTCGTATATCCGGAGGGTACATACGCCAACATGTCCCCCCCAGTATCATAGTATTGGTTATGCCAATGGTGTGATACTAAGTTTAGTTTTGCAGTTTTCCGGAGGGCAAGTTGTAGCTTCGTCCTTCATTAGAGTCGCGTGCAAAATGCCAAAAGTAATTAATGTGTCGTTTAAGGTGTGCCGTCGTTTTTTACCGCGTCGTTTGGATTGGAACACGTATGCTTTTTGTGAGACACACGGTGTGGATGCTTGACACGTAAGCCCTACGGGTGACGTGTCTTTTCCCGCTCATTTTTTACCGTCTATAAATAACCCTTTTTTCTTCAGTTACACCACTGTTATTTTTCTTTCACATACATACCTCTGACACATTTTATCCGTTCCGTATTCCGAACGATTATTCTCGCCGTCTTTGAGGTACGTCCAAGTCCGTTTAGTTTTTTGTTGTTTTGGCTATATCTCTTCTCTTCCGGATTTATCATGTCGGAGTCTACTGCTTCGTTTGAATACGATGCATCGATGCCGGAGGGTTCTCATGTTAAGAAAGACATACAGCTGAGAGAGTCTGCGATGGACGAGGCTGATGTATATGCTGTGGTGGAAGCTTTCGGCATACCGAAGGATTTACATCCGAGGGCGCCTCCGGCGGGTATGACGATGGATCAGTTACCCGCAGATGCCATAGGTTTATACGCAGAGTACTTCTTTGAAGGCGGTCTTGCTGTCCCTTTTTCTACTTTCCTTTTAGATGTTATTAGGTATTTTAAGGTTCATATTTCTCAATTAGTTCCGTTGGGTATGCACCGTGCTACTCTTTTTGAGGTGTATTGCCGTAGCGTGCACATTCCTCCCACTACTCCTCTATTTCGTGTCTTTTATAAACTTAGCAAACAGGGTGATTGGTTTTCTTTAGAGAAACGCATTCATAGGAATAGGAAAGTGTGTTTCGAGGATTTTCCTTCCTGTCTAAAGGGTTGGAAGATGAATTTTTTCTTGATCGATAGGCGAGCTATTCCATTTGCTATGCCGTGGAGGCATACGGATTCGGATGTGTCAGATCCGTTTCCCAAGGCAAGTGAGTATGATGTTACTCATGCCGAAAGGCTTGCCGAGACAATCATTGAACCTTGCCAGATTCCGCAAGCATTCTTGTATGCTTTGGGTTTATCGGATCACTGGGAGTTTCCTGGTTACCGTCCGGCTTTGAGGGATGAGCAGGGGAGGGGTATAGCCTTTGTTATAAATGTGAATTTTTAAATTGTGCATCTTTTTCTTGTTTTTAATGTTGGATTTTGTTTATCCGCAGGTGTAACCATGTCAAGTTATTTGAAGAAGCCTCCACTACGAAGGACTACGAAGATAGTTCAAGGGGCCCCATTTCCGGAAGGGCATACACGTGAGATGCACGTTACTCCCCCTGGCTTCCAATGCTGAGGTTCTAGAAAAGACTGCTGAGTTAAGGAGGGTTGAGGTCCCGGACGACAAGGTGTTGGCGGCCAAGGACAAAAAGAAGGAGCAGGCTGCCAAGTCGGGGCTGCAGAAGCCTCCCACTAAGAGAGCTGGAGGGAGTATCACTTCTCACCTTCATAAGAGAAGCAAGGTTTCTGTTGATGATATTGTCATGGATTTGGACATTTCTGAGGACGTCGAGAGGCCGGAGCCCATCCGATCAGTATATCCGAAAGATTTTTCGGCTGGTCAATCCGGAGGATCTAGTGCTTGTATGTTGTGATCCGTCCCTTTGCTTGTATATATTTAACTTTTTGGCTTTCCTTCCGGTGCTTATATTACCTACTATTTTTTTTTTAGGGGGTTCGGAGGCTGCTTCCCGTCGTCCGGGGAAGGAAACCCTTGCTGAGGAAGAGGTGGAGGTGGATATAGAGGGGGATGGTGAGGATGATGCCACTTATGTACCTGCATGGACTGTGACGAAGGGAACCCGCATGAATACTGCCACTGCTTGCAGAGATATGTTGATGAATTTGGCAACTCCCAAGGAGGAGAAGTATCTGGACGACCAGGATGATGAAGAGGCTGTCCGAAGGTCGTGGCTATTGTTGGGCAAATGTGTCACTGCTCAAGCGGATGTTATCTTCCGTTTTGAATCCTTGCTTCGTGAGCATCGTAAACTGTCCGAGACTCACAAGTTTTGTGACAAAACACTTGATGATAATTGGAAAATGTTTGAAAAGATGTCCGGTGAGTTCAGTCAGCTGAAGAAAGTTCATTCAAAGTGCGCCGAGGTGAATCCAGAGGGGCTGAGAAAGCTGCGTGCAGAGAATACGAGTTTGGAGGATAGAGCTAGTCAACTTGAGATGGAGAAAGATGAGTGGAGGAAAGTTTCCGGTGAGCAGGCCGAGAAAATTAGGTTGTTGGAGGGGCAGTTGTCTGATGCCAAGCAGAAGTTGAGCGACGAAGAGAAGGCTTATAAGGAGCTCTATCAGGAAAAGGTAGATATTGCTGTAGCCGCAGGTAATGCTGAGGTGGAGAGGAACCGTATTGTTAATGAGTTTGTCCCGGAAGCTATCCACCGTTTCCTCGGAAGCCATGAATTTCGAGCAGCATTGGCAAAACCTTTCAACTTGTTTTACCATTCTGGGCTGATAGATGGGGCTGGTTTGTTCGAGGAGCCGGAGAAGGCGGCTAAGTTGTTGCAAGAAGTTGAGGGGATGGATATGGAAGCCGGGGCCAAATATGGTTCTTAGGACTATCCCTACATCCAGAAGATCCGGCAAACCATTTTCCGGAAGTTTGATGAGCTAAATGCCTTAGTTCCTGATCCTGCTCCCATTGAAGAACCGGTGACTGGGGGGTCGGAGGTTGAATCTCATGTTGAGAATCCCTCCGAGAACCAGTCTTCGGACCAGAATGCCTCAGCTTTTACCTGAAGTGCTAAGGATTAGCACATCTCCATTTTGACTATGGGCACAGATGTTGCGGATTCTTTATGAAGCTCTTATTCGGAATTTCTTATGTTGGTTTATGGTTGATGTAATAGAATAGGGTATTGATGTTCCGTCCTTTTGTAGGATAGATATTTCGGGACATTTGATGTAACAGTTTTGAACCTTGAATATATATATCGTTTCACTTTTTCTTTGTATTTTTAATTCTCCTGATATTCATGTTATGCGTGTGTATATATATTGGATGATGTAGATCAGAGTGCTTCGGCCGTTGCCTTTGCATGTCCATTTGGTGGTCATGGTGTTTCATACTTCCGTTGCTATTTATTATCCGGACATATATACTATCCGCCAAATGACTTGTTGTTATTTATTATCCGGACAGTTTGAACCTATCGGGTCTTGGCTTTATATTATGTCCACTGGGGAATGTATTTTACGGGGCAACTTGTGCCCTTCGGCGTTTGGCCTTAAGTTATACCCACCTGGGGTTTTATTTGACGGGGTAACCTGTACCCTTCGGCGCTTGGCCTTAAGTTATTCCCACTTGGGGTTTTATTTGACGGGGTAACCTGTACCCTTCGGCGTTTGGCCTAAGTTATACCCACTTGGAGTTTTATTTGACGGGGCAACCTGTATCCTTCGGCACTTGGCCTTACGTTATACCCACTTGGGGTTTCATTTGACGGAGTAGTCTGTACCCTTCGGCACTTGGCCTAAGTTATACCCACTTGGGGTTTTATTTGACGGGGTAACCTGTACCCTTCGGCACTTGGCCTTAGTTATGCCCACTTGGTTTTTTATTTGATGGGGTAACCTGTACCCTTCGGCATTTGGCCTTAGTTATACCCACTTGGGGTTTTATTTGATGGGGTAACCTGTACCCTTCGGCACTTGGCCTTAGTTATACCCACTTGGGGTTTTATTTGACGGGGTAACCTGTACCCTTCGGCACTTGGCCTTAATTATACCCACTTGGGGTTTTATTCTTTTGGACAACTTGTGCCCTGATGGAAGCAACTTTTTCAAATGGTCGAAATGCATCGGATGTTTCATTGATGTGAAAATGGCTCATGCCTTACAATAAATCCCGAAATAACAAAGTACATAATGGGTTACATAAAACATTTCTTTAGGTTAATTGCATGCCAGGTTCGAGGTACTTCCACATCTTCCATGGTTTGGAGCTTGTAAGTGCCGTGCTGATAAGCTTCCGTTATCCGGTAGGGGCCTTCGCAATTAGGTCCCAATTTTCCTTGATCTTCCACCCTGCTGGCTTCATTCTTCCGGTACACGAAATCTCCCACTTTGAAAGCTTCGGGTTTAACCCTTCGATTGTAATACTGCTCCACTTTCTTTTTGTACTTCGCCTCCCTTATGGCTGCCATTTCTCGCCGTTCTTCTAACAAATTTAGGTTCAGATTGATTTCATCGTCATTGTTTTCGACATTTGCCATCATGGTCCGGAAGGTAGGCATACCGATTTCCGCCGGAATGACTGTCTCGCTTCCGTAAGTCAGACTAAAGGGAGTTTCTCCGTTGCTAGTTTTCAAGGTGGTCCGGAAAGCCCATAGCACATTTGGTAACTCATCTACCCATCCGGTTCTTACTCTTCCAAGCCGGGACTTAAATCCCTTCATTAGGCTTTTGTTGGCTCTTTCGACCAATCCGTTGGCTTGAGGATGAGCCACAGCCATGTTGATTTGTGTAATATTCAACCTCTCGCACCAACTTTTGAATGGATCTCCCACGAAGTTACTTCCGTTGTCCGTGACGATTATCTTGGGCAATCCGAACCTACAGACAATGTTGTTCCACACAAATTTTTTGACTTCCTTGCCGATTGTTTTTAGCCAACGGTTTCGCTTCCATCCATTTTGTGAAATAGTCTATTGCCACAATAACGTACTTAACTTTCCCTGGAGCTTTGGGCAAAGGTTCCAAAACGTCAATTGCCCATTGGAAGAAGGGCCATGGTGCCATGACGGAGATTAATACCGTTTTTGGCAACTTAGGAACCGAAGCATGTATCTGACAGGCATCGTATTTTCGAATGACTTCCCTAGCGTCCCGGTGCATGGTTGGCCAATAATAGCCTTGTCTCATGAGCTTTGCTACCACGGTCCGGGGTCCGGAGTGCATGCCACATGCTCCTTCGTGCACTTCTCGGATTATGTAATTAGCTTGGAGGGGTCCGACGCATCGCAGCATTGGTCCTAGGTAGGATTTTTTGAATAGCACATTATCAATCAACGTATAATGGCTTATTTTCATACGGAGGTTTCGAGCTTCGTTTTGATCCTCCGGCCATATTCCTTCGTTTAAGCATCGGAATATAGGTGACATCCAGTTTTCCTCCTCTTCTTCTACTATTGCGTTAACCGTCTCCTCTTCTGTGGATGGTTTCTCCAACACTTCTACCAGCACCTCTTTTGTTAAGTGGTCAAACGCTACGGATGCTAGTTTGCTGAGTACGTCTGCTTTTTGGTTCTGGGCTCTTGGGATATTCTTTATCTTGAAGCGTTTGAAGCAAGCGATGTATTCCTTGGCCTTGGCGAGGTACTTTGCCATGCTCTCCTTGTATGCGGTAAATTCTCCGTTGATTTGGCTTGCCACCAGGTTAGAGTCCACTCGTACGTCTAACGCCTCTATATGCATTTCTTTTGCGATTCTCAGTCCGGCTAGGAGTGCTTCGTATTCTGCTCCGTTGTTGGTAGCTTCGAAATTTAACCTGAGAGCATAGGTGTATTCTTCTTTTTCCGGACTAATTAACACTAGTCCTGCTCCGGAACCTTTTTTGCTAGAGGCACCGTCAGTGTACAAGATCCATTCTTCCGGCGGAGAGATGTTACATATCTCCTTGCACCTCCTTCCCGGATCCGGGAAGGTTGTTCCGATGGGTACTTCATTAATGAAGTCAGCGAGCACCTGCCCTTTGACAACATTTCTTGGTACATAGGTAATGTTGTAGGCCCCCAGTTCTACCGTATATTTGGCTAACCGTCCGGACGATTCTGCTCGGTTTAATACTTGTTTGATGGGATGGTCCGTTATGACCTTGATGGGATGAGCTTTGAAGTACCGCCTTAATCTTCTTGATAAATGTAGGAGGGTTAAAGCCAACTTTTCAACCGGAGCATATCTCTTTTCGGCTTCGTGTAATGTCCGGCTCACATAATGAACTGGTATCTGCCGTCCTTCCCTTTCGACCATCAGTACCCCACTTATTGCTTCCATTGCGGCTGATAGGTATAGGTACATATCTTCTTTAGGTTTCGGTGTTGTTAGGCATGGGAGTTCCAGAATTATTTTCTTCATTTCTTGGAAGGCCTTTTCAGCCGCCTCCGTCCATTGGTATTTTTCTTTATTATCTTTCGTGATGTTCTTTAACGTTTCAAAGAAAGGTAAAGATCTTTCGGCAGATTTTGACAAGAAACGGTTGAGTGCTGCAAGTTTACCACTTAAGCTTTGCATTTCCTTTAATGATTTTGGTGATTGCATATTGGCGATTGCTCTAGTTTTCTTGGGGTTTGCTCTAATCCCTTCGGACGTCACCATATATCCGAGGAATTTTCCTTCCTCCACTCCAAAGGAGCACTTTTTAGGGTTTAACTTCATGTTTATTCTTCGGAGGTTGTCGAATGTTTCTGCTATATCCGCTAACAGCTCCTTTTCCGTTTGGCTTTTAATCACCATATCGTCTACATATACTTCCAAGTTCCGACCAATTTGTTTCCGGAATGCGGAATCTACCAACTTCTGATAGGTTGCTCCGGCATTTTTCAATCCGAATGGTATTTTAACATAGCAGTATGTTCCTCGATCCGTATAGAAGGCTGTTTTCTCTTTGTCTTCTTTTGCCATCTGTACTTGGTGATATCCTTTGTAAGCATCCAGGAAACACTTGTAGTGGAATCCTATCACCGATTCGATCTTCCAGTCTATTTCGGGTAACGGGTAGTAATCTTTGCGGCATGATGAGTTCAGGTTCTTAAAATCAATACACATCCTCCAGCTGTCGTCCGGTTTTTTCACCAGTACCGGGTTTGAAATCCATGTCGGATACTGGACGGGTCTGATTATCCCGGCCTTTAGCCATTCTTCCACGTCTCGATTTATGGCTTGGTTCTTTTCTTCCGAGAAAAATCTCTTTATCTGTGCCACCGGTTTGTCTTGGACGTTTACGTTGAGCCTATGTTCAGCTGCCCATCGGGGAACGCCAGTCATATCCGAAGGCTCCCATGCGAAAACGTCTCGGCTGTTTTTTAGCAACGTTATTAATTGTCTTCGTCTTTCTTTTGAAAAACGCCTTCCTATTGTTACTAGTTGTTCCGGGTACGCCGGGTGAACTAACACTTCTTCGGTTCCAGTAGTTTCTTCAATGGTGATTTCCGAGGAGGTCTCTGTTTGGGTTTCCCTTTCCCTCAAGAACTTTTCTTCGAGCTTTCTACACTCTGAGATGATGACCGATCGGGTTACTAGAGTGGCAATGCCTCTCGGCGTTGGGAATTTCATCATGGAGTGTATAGTCGATGGGATGGCCTTTAGTTTTTTGATTCCGGACCGACCAAGTATTACATTGTACGGGGAGGGAGATCTAACCACCGCGAACTTCATGATAGTTCGGCGGTAAAGCCCTTCGCTCCCGAAGCATACTTCTAGCTCGATCTTCCCCAACGGATTTATGGCTTCTCCCGCGAATCCTATCAGTGGTGTGTTTGTTTTTGTCAGACGAGACTGGATGGAGGAGTCAAGGTTTAGGAAACAGTGTTCGTACATTACTTCTACCGAAGCACCTTGGTCAACATACACCCTTCGTACGGTATATCCCTTAATTTCTGCTTTCACTATAAGAGGTTCGTCGGAGGCGTCCCCCGGTAGGATCATCGGAAAACTTATGGGGGCGTTCATCCATTCTTCTTCCCGATCTATAATTTTGCGTTTCGGATTCCTTTCCTGATATCGAACCATATTGATGATTCGTCTTTGGTTGTTTTGAGGGTCATTTCGGAGAGGTGCTCTGTCTCTTTGTCGGACATCCCTAATTAGGTGGTCCAGTTTTCCCGTCTCCATTGCTTTCTTAAGTTGCTCCTTGAGGTTGTGACAATCGTTGGTGAGATGACCTTTCTCTCTGTGATAGTCGCAGAACTTATCCATGTTTTCTCTTGATGGTCTTCCTCTTAGTGGTGGGGGTGCAAGTAGCCTGAGTTGATGCTCCGTTGATAGGATCTCTTTGGGGGCCTTGGTGAGCATGTTCAAGTCTAAAGGCCTGGTATCTCTTCTGTTTCCATCGTTACGACGGTGATCCATTCGGTAATCTGTCCGGTAGGTATTTTCCTTTCGGGTCGGCACGTATGGTGCAAATTGATCATTTCGTCGGGGTCTGAAATCTTGTTTTCCTCTGAAGGAGGAGCGTTGTGTGTTGTGGTCATTCCGGCTGAATGAATTGGAGTGATAATCTTTTCGGTAGTTGTCCACCCTTTCTCCTTTCGGTACTTCCGTTAATCGAAATACCCTTTCAGAGCGGATAAAGTCATCGACTCTCATCATCATTTCAGTTACGGTTTGAGGAACTTTTTCGGAGAACCTTTTTGCTAACTCCGGACTCTTGCAACCATCAATGAAGGAGGATATCTGCATTAATTCCGGCACTCCTGAAATACGGCTAGCCTCATCTGTCCACCGTTCCTTAAATTCCGAGAGGGCTTCATTAGCTTTCCGGGTAATCTTAGTGATTTCCATTGGATCTCTGATGCATTTCCTCCGAAGAGCAAACCTCTGTACGAATTGTTCACTCAGCTCCTCCCAACTATTGATGCTACCTCGCGGAAGGCGATCGAACCATCCCCTGGCCGCGTCATCCAGGGTTTGTTGAAACATCATGCACCAAATCGGCATGGGCCAAGCACCTTGATTGGCCGCTCCCTCAAATCTGGTAATGTGGTCATCTGGGTCGGTGGATCCGTTGTATAATTTTAGATGTGAAGGCATCAGATACTTTGAACATTTTGGTCCGGAGAAATCAATGATCCTTCGAGTGAAAGGACTCTTGGATGCTGCCTTGAAGGGTTTAGAAAGATCGTCCGTCATTTCTCCTTTGGCTTTCTGTGCTTCGACATCATGAGATTGGGCGGCCTCGAAGTCGAGATGGATAGGTTCGATTGGTGTTTCGCCCGAAGTATTGTACTGTTGGATGAGAGCTTTTAGGGTGGCGATGTGGTTTTGGATTTTTTCCATGCTACAGGTTTGGGTATTGTTATCCGGACGACTTCCACTTCCTTCAGGTGTTGTTGGGGTAGGACATGTCATCTCTTAGCTTAGGTAGAGTGAATGACGGCTCCCACGGATGGCGCCAATTTGTTGAAGTAAAAGTTTGTTTCTACTTCGGACAAGCGGGATGAATCCTTCGGACCAAAGTGAGTCCTTCGGATTCAATATGACTCTTGCTTACGGTATGTTACTTCTTTGTTTCTACTTCGGACAAGCGGGATGAATCCTTCGGACTAGAGTAAGTCCTTCGGATTCAATATGACTCTTGCTTACGGTATGTTACTTCGGATATCTGCAAAACAAATACGTCCGTTAGACTCGCTCCGAGAATGTATCCCAGGACCAACCTCCGGCGTGAGAGTAAGTATATGTTCTTAGTGAGAGAAAGTATGAATAAAGCTAGAGAGTAGGAGAAAATTAGTTAACCTTAAATGAAGATTTCCTCTCTATTTATAGGCTTTCTATATGGAGCGCCAGGCTGGTTTGTACTTAGCCCTTAATGTTCGCTAGTTTGTGTTCCATTATCATATACTTAGTGTACTTGTTTGTACTTTGATTAATGTACTTACTGGATCATCCGAACGGTGAGGTATTCCGGATGTCTGGGGTCATTCGGCTATCGTTATACCTTTCGGATATTAATTTATTCTTTCCCGACACGTTCGGCCATGTTAAGCTTGATTTGGATCCGGAAGATAGGTCGTATATCCGGAGGGTACATACGCCAACAGTTATGGGCCAATGAATGTTTTCCGTAAAAGAAGACAATAATCAGAGATTATTTAAAAAATAAAATAAAGAATGAAAAAATAATTCCGGCTAGGAAAATGTAGATAAATAATACTCTACTACCTTTTAAGAATGCAGCCTTTGTTTTAAAAAGAATACAACCATGGTGATCAGAATCCGTTACTGTAAGTCTGTAAGTTTAGTAGCGAGTCCATTTTATAATCATTTAGACCCCACCCTAATAGACCTGATACCGACTAATCCAAGTTCTAGATGGGTCACGTCCAGGTTTATGTTTTTTTAGTCGCAATCCAAATTGACCCGATTCGAATTGACTCAAACCCATCCCGACTAACACCCCAGCCTAGTTGTAGTAATTCTCTTTTAATAAAGCACATCAGCACATCCGATCTCATTTAGCTTAAAAACATGCTTGGTTGAAATAAGTCTAGCCAAACACCCCTTGATAGAACTTTAACTATTTACAAAACACTTATCTGAATCAAGCTTTCAAACCATTCCAAATCTTTATAAGAAATAGAAAAGTAGTAAAATATAATGTAAAAAATGGAAAATATAGATTTTGAAAATGATTAAAGGAGGCTCAGATCTGTTAGAAAAAAGGCATGAAACAAAGAGGATAAAACCGCCATGGCTGCAAAATAAATAAATTGCCACGCCAAGATACGGCCAATCTCAAACTTTGTTCAATCCACTCAGACAAAAATTCATTCACAAATATCATCACTGCCTCATAAACAAAATATGTATTTATGTATTCAAGATGATGATGATGAAGATGGGTCATCTGTAATAACAACACAACAAAAGATATTTCTTTTTCTCTCTACTATTATTATTATTATCATTATTATTATTGTTGTTGTTGTAAGTGGTGTGAGTGTTGGTGTAGATGTTGATGTTGATATCATAAACCCCAAAACCAAATCCAAATCCAAACACAAACATAAACATAAAAACACAGATTAAGGTTGTTGAGATATGTTGGGGTTAAGGAAAATCATTGGCAGTAAGAGGCGGCAACAACCTTAAAAAAAAACCTTTTTTGGTGTTCCTCTTTTGGCTGCCTCATTTCTTATGGTTTTTGTCTGAGTGCTGCTTTCTTTCTTCTTTTTTTTTCCTTAACCCTAGAGTGTGTTTGTTGCCATATTGTTGTTTATATACTTGGTTTTGGAAGTTCGGGGGTGTTTGGTAAGAGCATGCGCATGCGTAACCTAACGGGTTGCGTTAAGGGTGTTTTAACGCACGTTAACGTGCATTATTGATGTGGAGGAGCATGTTAAGGCCACGTTAACGTGGCAAGTTAAGCCACTAACGTGGCGTTAAGCCACATTTGCTTAAAAAAAAATTACACTTCTGGTCTGTAACACCCCCATTTTTAAAGTTTGTCGCAGCGGAAAAGTAATTTGGGTGTTACGGTGAGGATCGAAGTTTTAGCCACATGAAACGGTTTAAAAGAAACGTTTTTAAAGTTATTTGTCATTTAAATAATAATTTTGATAAAAGATGAACCATTTGATTTAAAATCTTATGAAAAAATATAAAGACTTGTAAAAATGACAAATTTGTTTTTTACACCATTTTAATTTATCAGAGTAATATATGCCCACTCCGTGTCTTGTCCTGCTCCGTTAAATTACCTGAGATACACATGCTTAAAAGTGTCAACACAAAGGTTGGTGAGTTCATAGAGTTTTAAGAAAAACCCTTTATTTTGTTAGATTTCAGGAATATTTGATATTAATAAAATACAAACAGTAACGAAACAAGTATCGAATATAATCACCAATAAATCATATAAATATTCAATCACATTCAATAAATCATCAATAATCTTAACATGAGCTGGAAACTCATGATAATAAATCAATCAGATAAACAATTCACATATGGGCGAACCTATACAGCTGTATCTAAATATATATGTTGAATACATATATATACTATTACTTTATAGATATTGCACCAAGCCTCATGACACGCAAGACGTTAACAGAAGGGGTGATCTATCAAATCAATGACAGATTTTGCCCTCGTGTAATAGGTGATTTGCCAATTCCTATTTTTACTCAAATATAGTGTATCACGACTAATGCGGCTAACCAATTGCAATTGGCATTCCGTCAAACATTAGTGGGATCGGAGGTCAACCCGAAACAGGTTTCGAAGTTGTCCACTATATTCGCGCTCACTTTTCAGTGATTAATGGCTCATGATAGAGGGACTTTATGGCGATAAGCTAACTTAGGCAATATCAAGGACCTATGGGCTCATTTAGAATAACATCATGAAATCAAGTATCGCATTACAGAGATCAATTTGAAAACAGTATCATTGGAGTATCAGAAATTCAGTTTGAAAATAGTATCGCTTGAGTATCAGAAATTCAGTTTGAAAATATTATCATTTGAGTATCAGAAATTCAATTTGAAAATAGTATCGCTTGAGTATCAGAAATTCAGTTTGAAAATAGTATCGCTTGAGTATCAGAAATTCAATTTGAAAATAGTATCGCTTGAGTATCAGAAATTCAGTTTGAAAATAGTATCGCTTGAGTATCAGAAATTCAATTTGAAAATATCATCCTTTGAGTATCAGAAATCCAATTTGAATATATCGCCAGTAACACATTTATATCACATATCACAATAATCGAATTGGGAACAACTTTCACATGAATATCAATATTTCAGTCAAATAATTCATCAACAAATATATATTTCATATATCACAATAATCACATTGGAAACATTAACATATTATAAATCACAAATTATATTATTTTAATATCAATTAGGAAATTGATTTGAATCATGTATTTTATTTTATTTCATATACTTATCAAGTTATCAAAGTATATGTAAGCATGTATCTCCCCCAATGAGTTAAAAACAATTATTTGAAATGGGGCTATGACTCACCTGTATTGATTTGGAAATGATGAAAAGTAAGATAGAACGAGATTTATGGAAACGTCTTTGATACGGAACCTGATAAATAAATTTATCAGAGAATATAACCAAATACTATTTGGTAAATACGAACGAATAACGAATAAACATTATTCGTTATGATGAATAGATGATGTGAAGTGAAATTATTATTATGTCATGCATGATATGAAAATACTTTATATAAAATATCCATCGTAGTTTTACCTTTTTAAATCGTAAGTAAAATATTAACCTTTTAAGTATCGTTATATATGTATAGTTAACGTAAAAATAAATAATATATATATAAAATGAAACGAAAATGCATATGACGTGAGAGTGGCCGTAAAATAGAAAATAAAATAAGAATGTCAAATAGATTAAGTGTAGTCCTTGTCCTTTTTCCAATTTTACAACTTTTATACTAACGACGTTAGCGTCACACCGTTAGTCCTTTTTATATACATTTACAATTTTAGTCCACTACATGTCCAATATTACCATCTAAACTTGTAAAAATATTATATTATCAATTTTTATCCTTTCTTTCTGTTTTTGCATTTTTAGTCCTTAGTTTTCACAGTTTTCACATTTAGTCCCTATACGTGTCGTCGCGTTACATTTTTAGTCCTATTTTTGTAAAAGTGATTATAAAAATTTTATAAAAATTTCCGTGGCTTCTTTTATAAATTCCTAGCTTATTTCAACTGCTTATTTCATAAAAAGCTTATTTATTTAGTTTATGGGCCTTGATTCGAGCCAAACAAAGGCCCATTTAAAAATTTAGAGGCGAGGGCATAGAAATTCTTTTGGGCTTGAACTTGGGCTTCCTTTATGATTCTAAAAACATATTTTATGGGCCCAGTGGGCTGTTAAAACGTAAGGTCTTGTTGGGCCTTGATTTAAGCCCACTCGACAAAACTTAAGGTTTTTATATAAGTTTTAATTTGAAAAATCTGGTTAGTGTCGATTTACTTTGGCTCGATTAGGGTGTCAAAACGTGAATATTTTTATAAGTCGTGTACATGAAACTAGTAGTTTTCTAGGTGGTCTATTAGGTCGAGCAAAAATATTGGGTACTTGTTACATGAAATTAAAAGTTATACGTTGCTTTTGTAGAGTGTTTAGCTTGTTTTTATATTTTGAAAGTTATGAAATATTTACTAAGTATTTTTGGGTAATTTATACGTGTGACATGATTTGAATTGGTCTCGTTATATGCATGTAACATGAAAATAAAGGTGAAGTGTACGTGCTACGTGACTCCTAGGCCTACCAAGATAGAGGCTAGTCACGTTTAGTGTTCTAACAATAAATATGTACATATAATATATATGTAAAGTATATACGTTCGTACCAAAAATATACATAATGCATGATCAATAATCAACATGTGAAATGGATTGAGAAAGGTTGGAAACTACTTACAAACACCTTAGAGGTGATTAAAATTCGAGAGTGATAGGATTGAGCAAAAGAATATCACGTTTCCAATATATAACCCAAACGTTATATATATATTAAAACCCGATTTCCTTTCTTGAGTCCAAGCAAATATACAATTGACTTGTGATTTGTAAGGGTGATGTTTAGGAAGAAATGAGTTTGTGAAAAAGTATGGAAATGATATGAAGCTAGTGCATGCATGTCGTATATATGTATCAACTTGAAACGAATTGTGTGGTTTGGAAATTCACTCAAGAAACACAAGGACGATGCATGTCAGTGAACCTAGCTTCCTAAATGAATTTTATAATGATTTCTATATGAATGAGTGAGCACAAAATAAGGAATATGTTGTGGTGACTCATGCAAATGTCGACCAAGTGATTTTTACATATATACGATTTACAAAATCGTACATTACTTATTTATACTTGATCATCTCCAACATTTGAGTGTAGAATCATCTTAGAAACATTATTAGGATTATTTAGAAACAAACGGGGATTAAAACGGTTTAGAAATGAATTATTTATGAAACGTTTGGATTAGTTGATGAGTAAACGGTTTGCCTCGTAAAAACGTATCAAAACTTAACGTATGAACGTGAAATTTGACACACTAATAGTTGGCTAGGAGGTTAAATAGATGAGACAATAAAATACGTATGTTGTGTGTAGAGATTGAAAATAAACGGGGCGTTTCTTGGCTTGTTAATTAGTCGCGTATATATTAGAATTTATAAAAATTGGACTTGGGCCTAAAACGAGTGGGCTGTGAATAGTGATTGGGAGTTGGGAGGGTCCGTTTAGTTAAATTAGAGATTAGGAAAAATTATTTAGTGTTTAGTGTATGGTTTAGGAATTTAATTAACGTGTCGGGAATTGGTTCCGTTATTTCGTGAATTATATTATGTTGTGACAACAACAATTAATATAATAAGAAAATTTTAAATTTCCGCGTAAAAATGGTGATAAAATAAAAATGACGAAGATTAATATATAATTAAACGTATTTAATTATATGGATTTTTGCGAGGTTTTACATGGTCCCTGTATTTATGTTTGTGTATTGACAATTTTGGCCCTTGTAATTCTTAAACGATACTAATTTATTCAAACACACACGATACGGAAATACAATTACAAACGATACGAGAAACAAATACAACAGATACGATTTATATAGCTTTGTAATTGTCAATTAGATTTGACTTCTCCTCCCACACTTGCAATACTTGTTCCCTAATCATTTTCAAGGCGACCTGAAGTTGCAAATCTGTTTTATCATTTCTTAATAGAGTTTCTAACCCGACGCTGATGATTGGATGGTCTTGAGGCATATCACGTAACCTTTCGACCTCAGGAGCACGAGTATGCATCTGCCTTATACAACGAGTTATCTCACCAAGCAAACTGTTAACCAACTTTATGTTTCATGTTTAATGTAACTTGCGTTTAAGTTTAATGTATGTTTAAATTTTAAGTATTAATATAAGTTATTTTTATTAGTTATTAAATGAAATAATAGTTTTAGTTGAGGGTAGAATTTGAAAATATTTGAATTAAAGCTGAGCTAAGGCTGAGTTATTGTTGTGGGTGTTTTTTTCTGAGTTAAAGTTAAAGTGTAAAAGCTGATGTGGCGCTGACGTGGCACTGCGTTAAGTTTTAACATGGGTTACGCTTGTGCATGCTCTAAGAGTGTTTAAAAGGTTGTTGAATCAATGTGATTGAGTGGGTGTTTGGGTCAACCCGACAATATTAGTCAAATTTGATTGATTGAAATATATGGAAATACGTAACTATTAATCAAATTTTATAAGTATTCTAATTTGATCATTGAAAGTTTGAAACTTTATATTAATCACAAAAATCATCAAAGTTTCAAAATTGATATTCTTGTGAAATTGTCTAAAATTAATGTGGTCAGAGGTGAGTATCTAAATAGGCATTAATATATATATATATATATATATATATATATATATATATATATATATATATATATATATATATATATTTCATTTCACGCCTTTCAAATGGAGGAAATTTGAAAACAACAGGTTACATCGAACATACACAACGTAACAAGTTACGACAAAACAAGACATACACTATAATAGTTGTGACAGACTACAGCAACACCATACAAGGGTGGGGGGAATCACCAGAGTGAGCTTTTTGCAGTCACAACTATATGAAGGTGTAGCTTAACAAAAGTACATAAAGTACATAATACATGCAAAGAAGATAAAACTAGACATCCTTAAAGGAGCCAGACTTAAACTTAACAGATCTAAAGCCAAAACCCAAGGCAGCATCAGGCCATTGATGGCAGACCGCAGCAGATCTGAGCAGAGGTGTCCGGGTAGTGGCGGCAGCGAACGGCGATCGGCGACAGCTGGGAGATGACAGATCTGTGGGTAAGGATTATTATTGAAAGCAAAGGAAAATTCGAAAGAGCTCCGGACGGCCGGCCGAGACCGACCGCCGGATTTATTTAGAGAGAGGGTGTGGATCGGTTGGAGGAATATAGATTATAACATAATTTTGAAAACTTAATCCTTGAATATAACTACTTTCAGCAAGCTTTATGTATAACTGATTAATGCATGATTAAACATTAAAAAATAATCAGGAAATAATAATCAAGTTTGCGAAGTGTCATGTTTAAGTTAGGGTGTGTTTGTTTCATTAAGATGTTTTAGGTCTTAATCTGAGTACCACATCTTAATAGTAAGATATGGCTATAAAGTCTGAACTGAATGAAATAATGTTGTTTGTTTTTCATATAATCGTCCGACTGAGTTTAATTGTCTTTATTTTAAGCATATATTATATCATAGCAATGCCATAAACAAGTAATTTGTGTAAATATGAAACAAAATTTTTTATCACAAATATAACATAGTTAATATATCATCAAATATATTATATTATAACAAGGGTTCAATCTCTTTTTGAGTAAAAGGAAGTAAGACAAGTCATCATCCAACTCTTACTGAGTAAGATGTTATATGTCTGATCGGGTCTAACTTAAAAGGAAAAATCAAATAACATAAATGTCTGACCACCTCTAACTCAGTAAGAGTAAGAGACTAGTAAGACATTTTTTTCAAAAAACAAACACACCCTCACTCTAACCTGAAAATTTCAAACGAATGAAACACTATTACGATTTTGAGTGTTTTTATAATCAAAATAAACTTAGAATGTCTAGGTTGAAACATATCTTAAATATGGTTACTACATGATGATTTTCACTCTAAAAGATAAAAGTGGACATATATTATGAACATTCCAAAAAAAATAAAAAAAATAATAGCTTCTAAACAAATTTAACACTGAATAAACGAATATTGCATTATGAATAATACTCTTTGGTTTGCTTTAACATATTTAAATGGACCTTATAGAGATGAACTCTTATGCATAAATTTGATGTTTTAAAGGGTGATTTGGTTAAAAAAAATTTTTACCTAAACAAGATATAAAGCCATCTTTAATGGCTCATGGGTAAAAAAAAAAAAAAAAAAAAAGAAAAAAGTTTACAAAACGGGTCAAATAAAAAAGTATGGTAAGGGGCGAAGCTTCATAGGAGCCGGGGGGGGGGGGGGGGGGGGGGGCGCCCGACCCCCCGAAATTTTTTTTGCGATGTAGGGGGTATATAGTTTTCGTGTAGAAAAATTTCGGTATATTCGGTTTCGACCCCCCAAAAATTTCGGTATACCTGAAATATAGCCTTAGGAAAAAAAATTTAGATCCCGACCCCCCACTTACAAAATCCAAGCTTCGCCACTGATACGAGTTATGTGCTTATGTGGATTGCCAGCTAGACGCTGTTCACACGCGTTCACACACGGATTTGAAGTTTTATTTAATGTTTTGGGTGATAAGTGTTTTTTTTATGTCTGCGATGCTTTATGATGATGACATGTGTTTGGTGGTGTGCACCAACGAGGTTAAAAATGTATCTCTTTGGGATAATTTAAAGTGTTTATTTTCTTGATTTAAGCATAAATTCAAGAACTCTTTTTTCTTACAAGCATTAGGTTTTAATGTGTTTTTTCATGTAAATTTGTTTTTGTTACAAGAGATAATTTGCTCATTTTACAAAATGATTGAGAAATTTTAATATTGTGATTAGACGTTTATACTCTCACAGGATGTGATGATATAAATGTTCAAATACAATAAATAAAAATGTCTCAATCATTTTATAAAGTATGCAAATTAAATCACCTCACTATATATGAGAAATAAACTGGTATAGCACATTAGGTAATTAATAGGTTAGTCATAGGTTATATTTGGCAAAACTAGCTGTAAGCTGTAAGATGTAAACTGCAAAACTGTTAATATGAGCTACAAGCTGTTATTTTTTTTCAATAAAAGTGTTTGGTAAATTAACTGTTAAATGTAATTATTAGCTGTAAACAGTAATTTTATGTTTTAACAGCTCTAAAATATTTTAAAAGCTTCATGAATCAACTTTTCATTTTAGAGCTACTCGTTTAAATTAAAAGATTGAAATAGATGTATCCAAACAAAGCTACTTGTTTTGGAGGTAAAATTATTTTTGTAACAAAAAGCTTACAACTTCAAAAAAGCTGCATACCAAGCAGGTACATAAACAATTTTTCTTAGGCCTCTCTATTTTTATTCTTTCCCTAAACTATATACGAAAAGTTGGTAAAGCCAACGGGACAAACATTGCAAATGGTGATGTCATCTACTCTTGAACTTGTCATTGGGATTTTTGCCGCATAAAGTTAAATAGCTTGAAATCAGCTTAATTGACTTAATATTAAAAAATTAAATAAATAATCATGTGAAAAGTTGATTGTTTATCACTTAATTAAAATAAATGACCTAAAATAAAAAGTGACAAAAGTGAAGATATTTACATTAAATTATTTATTAATTAACACGACTTAATAAAAAAAAATTAAACAAAAGTAATCATTACAAATAGTTTTTTATTTGCGTTTTTCACCTCGTTTTGGGATAAGTTAATGACAGAGATGACTTCACCACAATCACGACTTTGTTATATTAATACTTATGATAAGGAAGTTTCCTAATTTGGTTGACATCAATAATTGTTTAGTGCTAAGGTTTTTCTGCCCCATTTACAACTTGATAAATAACTATTTAAGCACATGAATTGAAGACTTACAATACTAGAAGCAGTCACCTAACTATTATATACATAGTTTACACTCCAAACGAACCTGTATATCCAACACCATAACCATGGAAAATCTAAATTACACCGAAGAGCTTCCCATATCTCAATTATCAGCGACGTGCTCTCCCGCTGTAAATCCGCCTACTGCGCAGTAAGTTCCAGCATGTATTATTCTATCTTGGTTTCTTCTTTTGGACATGTGCACTTTATGCCACAGTTGTTTTTTCTGTTTTGAATTTTTAAGGTGTGTAGCTAATTTCAATGTTCATGGACCGCCCGAATCCACAATCATATACATGGTCAGTTCAGATACAGATTTAAGCAATGCTAACAGAAGAGGTGGACAGGTTGCCATTACCATTGAAGATGCAGGCCAAGACGCACCACAAGTTCCATTTCATGCAACCAATCCAACTCCTGAGCAGTAAGTTCAATTCCCTTTTCGGAAACTTATTTGTGTATCTTAGGAGGTTTTCACTTATTCACTTCTTTGTGTAATTTGTTTCTTATGTTAAGTTTTTTTCTTTCAGAATTATTCATAAATACGGAGGAATATTGTATCTTTTGTATGCGGGGGCTCTTGTCGTCATGTATCCATCATTGACACAACTCGCTCAACTCAAGTTTCAGAATTACAAACAATCTCCTTTTGAAACTCACGGTTTCTTTGCCAACATGGCTGTGGTTGCTTATACAATTGCCATACCGACTTCTGTGATTTTGTTTGCCAAGAAAACTCACTTAGAAAGCTCAACAAGGGAATACTTCTTCATTTACAAGACCTTAAAGAGTGTTTTTTGCTTCTCTGGAATTCTTGCACCCTTCTCGCTTGTGTTGATGTTACTGATCCCGCATGAGCTTAACTGGATTGGCTATTTACTCATACTTGTACTTTTCATAGTAATTTTTGCATGTAACATTCTTTACTACAAAGTGATACTTCGCGAGAAAGATGCATCCAAATTCGGAACTGTCCAAAGTAATGAGATAGCGTCACACATGGTAACCAACTAGCGGCAAGACTAGTAACAGACATTCCTTGTATATTAGTTCTGCTATGCAAAAAAAAAACCCCTATGGAATAAGTTGTGCAATGTATTTCTTGATAAATGATGATTTTGGCATCATAGTGATACGCACTGTACTATTATATGTAAGATGCACATGAAGATTGTGCATTAGTTTAGTGTCATGATTTCTGTTTAACTTAATTATATTATATATGCTACATACATGATACATTTGTATGTACATGTATAGTTTCTAGATGATCGTGGAGGCGATGGTGCATGTACGTGGTGATATATATTTATGCCCTATATATGCCCGTGCCACAAGCTAAGTCGGATTTGGGCTTATGCAGGGTGGGCAACACTACAAGGCCCAACATCTTTTAAAGCCTCAAAAAACAATCCACTGTCCAATACTCCGTATAAACATAGTGTGCGGCCTACATTTAAAGACCAAGCTGTTTACTGTTTTAGTTAAGTTTAATTATTCAATTAAAAAAAAACAAAAAAACAAAAAAAGGTTGCAATGTGGTGCTGTGATACATGCTGCCTTTGCCTCTGAATCAGAAAGAAGTAGTTTCATCCCAAATGCATCTTAATATACCAACATCTCATGTAAATCTGTTTTAGACGAACTATTTAGGTTGACTAAGACATTATCAATACGATTTGTTGATATGATTATCACCTAGTTCGATCGTACGTGTTTATGTACAAAAACCATTTAGTGACCTCGAACCTTTACAATTGATGGATCATCAATTCTTTGCTAAAAAAGTGAAAACTATAAAGTGTCATACATTTTGTCAATATAATACTTTGTTAGGGTGAAAACCAGTTGATTATTGTATTTTGATAGCTAAACCATCCATTATTTCTTGGGTCGGTTGTTAAAGGATTGTCGAAGTAAAACTACTTTTTTAAATTTTGGTAAATAAAAGTTATGGAACTATGTTTAGTAAAACTAGCTGTAAGCTGTATGCTATAAGTTGTAAACGGTAAGCTGTAAACTGTAAAGCTGTTAACATGGCTTGTATTTTTTTTTTCCAATAAAAGTGTTTGGTAAATTAGCTGTTAAATGTAATTATTAGCTGTTAACAGTAATTTTATGTTTTAACAGCTCCAAAATATTTTAAAAGCTTCATGAATCAGCTTTTCATTTTGAAGCTACTTGTTTAAATTAAAAGCTTGAAGTTGATGTATCCAAATGAAGCTACTTGTTTTGAAAGAGATTATTTTTGTAATAAAAAGCTTACAGCTCAAAAAAAGATGCATACCAAACAGACCCGCTTGTGAGCTTAAAGCTTGTTAGTTAAATGATTTTTAGTGATTATGTAGTGGTTACCCCGAAACTTTTAGCTCACGGTTTCGATTCTGTTTAATAGAAAATTTTTCCAATTAATGCTAATACGGTTACGGAGTATTAGGTTTGGGCTTATTTGGCTCGTAATAACCATGTCTACTACTTGGAAAAGTTTATTAGGTTTTTTAACAGTCTCTTTTTAGAATACAAACAACACACATATAATATATCTTGCTATAAATTCATTTTATAATTAAATGGCATTGACTTCTATGTAGATGACTCATTTCGCACATATAATATATCTTGGTGATTTTGCCTGACCTGTAGTTGAAAAAAGTAATTACAATTATCCTGCCTTTTTTTAAAGTATTTGCTAACACATGCAATCTCTTGAATTATTCAATGTTGTTAAATAAATATTATTATATATAAGCAAACTAATATATAACAAAATACCATAACCAATACCAACAACGTTAAACCCATATAATAATTCATGACTTCATGTACCAATACAATGATCAAGTACTTTAGTCACTCAGCTTACTTTGACGACCAATCGATGCACATGTTTCTGTTCGAGTTTGTAAAAGCACATAAACAAACGGTTTGCGGTTCCAAATCAAACATTAAGGTGCGCTTGATTCAAATAGAAGAATATGAAAGAAAGTTAAAGGGAATATTAACGAATGTAAGGAGGATTACATTAGCTATTGATTTATCTTGGTTCTACAACGTGCTCAAAAAACATACATGACACATCCATAAGAAACATCTGGTGATATAAAAAACATTGGTACCAATTAATTAATTAAAAATTATTTTTATGAGTAAATTGCAAAAATCGTCCTTGAGGTTTTGCCAAACTACAAATGCAGTTGCTGCCAGGCACTATTCCTGTAGAGAATTTTCCGAGTGCAATTTTCGTCCCAGATCAAAATTAAATGTTTGCCGTAATATGTACATACGACGAAAAAACATATTTTGAAAACAAAGCTGCTAATTACCTATATATTTAAATTTAATAATGAGATGGATACATTAAACTCTCCATTGTATGTCTTATCTTAGTATCTTATAATGGAGGAACATCTCTTGTTTCATTAACTTTCTAAAAATTCTGTAATATAAGTAAGGAAGCTAAAAGTACAACATGTCATAACATATTTAAAACTAAAAATTACACTAAACAATACAAGTAAGGAAGATAAAACTACAACATGTTTTTCTCATGCACATAAAACACCGTGTAGTCATAAACGAGGATGGAAACCCGCGCGTTGCTGCGGGTGGTTTCCTATATAGTTATGTGCATACAGATATTGAAATGCTTATTGGCATGCAAATATAAGGTCAGCTGTAAAGCTGTATGCATTTGCTGATTAAATGTCTTACAAAAGAGAATAGCCAAAAGCCATTTGCTACGAAATGCAGCTGCGAGACTGCTAGACAAAAGCATAGATAGGTACTTAGTTTTGGTAGTGATACAAAAGGGTACATATGTGTTTTGAAACATATTTGCGCTGGTGTGGCACAAATATTGCGCAAAACATAGTGTTTTTAGCTAACGGCTATAAACCGTTTAAATATTTACATTGAGAACGTTAGTTTCAGGTTGTCTTGGTCTTGCCGGTTGATCTGGTTGCTGGTTTTTCTGTTGTTGGCGTGTTGGCTGCAAGTGCTGCACAACCAAAAAAAAAAAAAAAAAAAAAGAGTTAGATTAGCTTGTGTTCTAGAGAAGTAATAAAATATGTTATGCATAGCTGTGTAGAGAAGACTGTTACAAAGAGAAGATGATGTGAGTTTGCTGATAAGGATAATGGTATCGCATAGCAGTGTTTTATTATGATAGTGCTGAATGTTATTTCTGAAGTAAATCTATTAAAGATGCAAGATATATTCTTAACTGTTCTCATGTGATCTTCTCTTTTTATAGGTGGGTCAATATTTTGCAGTGGTCTATTTGTATGTATGTGATGAGTAGTTAATGAATTGTGTGGAAAACTGGTTGGGCTCAAGGGTAAATTCTATGCATTTGGAGATACTTAGTGGTGTTAAAATTTATGGGTCTTTTTATATGAACAGTGTAAGTGAAAATAAACAAAGTTATAAGATATTATTGGATTTATAAACAGTGAAAATGTAATGCAGAGAATATTTTTTATTCAATATGCAATAATGTTGTATGGGAATCAGTATTTTGTTTTTTTGTAATTGGAAGACAGTGTTGCAGGATCTTTTTTTCTTGCAGCCTTGCTATTTAATAGAGTTGAAATGTACATGCAACTTCATATTTTATCTGTGAGCATCTAAGAAAAGGTTAACAAAATTTAATGGCTACGCGTTCTAAGTGTCAGCAGTTGAGAGCAGAAGCTAATTCTAATAGCTGGTCTGAGATATTAGTTTTGTATTGCCGACAATCTAGTATTGAGGATATTCAAATGGCACAGCAGATGAATGCGGTTTGCAGCAGATTAGCTGGTGTTAATCGTGAGAGGGTGAGTTTCATTCAAGAACTTGAGAATGTGGGGAACACCTATGCTCAGAAAACGGTTGAGTATTTAAAAGAAGTTGTGGCAAGAGATGAACAAAAAGTGTTGCAGATGCGCTTGATGGTGGCTGAATTGGAACTCAATGCTCGTAATAACGATGTTTTTATCATGAAACTGAAGGGTTTAATGCATTTCTAAGTGTATTGTCACAGCAAGGGGAGATGATGTGTTATGTGTTTAGTCCTAGCATAGTCAACTGTGGTTGAGTGTAAGATATTTATTTGAATAAAAGCTAGGGTGCATTGTGTGTATGCTTATGTGTTTTGTAAGATATTTTGTGCAATAGAAATTATGGATTTTAGTTTACTGAGCGTGAAGCTTACTTTTTTGTCTTTTCTGATGTTGCTCATGTTGTTGAGGGAGTGTTTCTGTTATTGCTTCATCGCTGATCTCTTTGCCTTTTGATGCGCCTGAATCTTTTTCTTGGAAAAGTGAGCGTTTCACTGCTTTGCTTCTCATGTGTTCTTCTTTAGTTTCTGCTAAGTTCTCATCAACTGCTATTGATAGGATCGGCGGTGGTGTTTCTGTTTTATTGACAAATAGTTAGAATATGGATATATATATATATATGCGTTCACATAAAAGAAATTCCTTAATAACGCAGAAATTTTCTACCTGGATCTTGCATTTCTATGAGAGGTGTACCTTGCTGATCACCCAAAGATGGAATTTTCTTGTTGAAAACTTTATCTAGAATAAAGCTAGTGGTGTCACCTCCCTGGTTGAAACGAATCTGGAAGATATTTTTGTGCACTTCAGCATCAAAGATTTGTGACGGTATCTCTTGCTGGTCTTCTGCTTCATGCATTGCTATGAGCTCTGAACATGTATAGCCCACGATATCATCTGCTCCAGGTGTAAAGAAAGTGATAGGAGCTGTTGCGGATTCATCTTTGATGTAACCTTTGAAACAAAATCTGTGTATGAATAAGAGTGTGAAAAATTTGTTGTTAGTGATTATACATTTTTTTTAAGCTGTAATATCGAGTAGACTTACCTATAAAAAGGCTTATCTTGCATTCCATGATTTAAGCAGTAGTATGTTCCATCTTGCTCTACCACTTTTCCCATACATTCGTTGCAAGATATGTAGAACCAATTTCTTCGGGTGTTGATGCCGGCTATTACTGCGTCAGTAGTGAACTGCACACCCTGCAGAAGTTTATGTAAAGGGTAAGTTATGGGGAATGTTTTTTGTTAAAGTTTAATTGACATTATAAGGAGAGCACCTTGTAAGTTTCAGGCTCTACTCTCAGAAGGGTTTTAAGAGGAAATCTGTTGCGGAACTTTTCTCTTTCAATATCTTCATAAGGGATTTTGCAAATACGTAGCTGAGGAGTTGTTTTGTGCCTTTGTATGTACCTGTTTGATTTTTAAAGATTGGAATAAACATATTGTACCAATCTTTAACGGAAAGAGAAAGCTATTTTGTTTTTTGTTTTTTAAAAATCTTACTGTGCTCTTGCTTCATCAACTTCTCGTATTTTTGGATTGAGGTAATACTCTGTTGCTGAGGTTGCTGCTAGCTGATAGGTATCTGTAACAATATAGTTTGAAAATATGTGTATGCTTTATTGGTTACATGTAATGGTTTGGTGAAGTTTTAAACAAATACCTCTGAATCTTTCAACACGGCAAGAGTTGATAGCGATTATAACTGGCTGTTCCATAGTTTCGAGCCTGTGTTTCTCAAAATCTTCTGCCATTTGATCCCACATCGTGAATTCGACTATATTACCACTGTTCATATAAGCAACATATTAAAGAAATTAAAAAGTGCATGAATTACTTAAAAAATCTATTTTTTTAAAAAGTTTAAGGCTGCATACTTTAGAGTCTCGATGTCTAATTTTCTATAGACAGCTTCTTCTTGATGGTCTTTCGGTTTACGGTTTATTTGGCCAACTGATCTGAGATGACCCATGAAATCTGTAACTAAATAAGTATTAGCATTTGATCATTTTTTTGTGTTTTTAAAAAGCGGATTTTAAAAATCTGACCTGTTAGGACTGGGTAGTGCATTTTTCCTGTTCCATCGTCTCTAGGTATTTTTGATTGAAGATTGTTGTAGGAAACAAACTTAAAGTAGTAGTGGGGGATATCGGGTGCTGTTATAGCATCAAACTTGGTGATTCTTCCAAATCTAAGGCTTGTTTTGTTATCAATTGTTTGTTGGTATGGATCTGTTGGCTCACACATAAAGTTTGAAATTCTGTAAACTGAACCGAGCTTAATTTTTTGGTCAAAGTAGTTGACCTCTCTGACATTCATGTTGGCTTGTATTGCATCGCCCTGTGAATGCACGTTTGCTGCAAGTTAATTAAAGAATGTAATACTTAATTTTTAATTGGGATTGAGCTTTACCATACCTCTTTGTCTATTAAGATAGAGCAATAGGCGTTTTCCTTTTTTTTTTGGAGAGAAGCCAGTGTCTTTTTTCTTGCTGTAGGTAATCGAGATCCATTTTCTGCAGACTCTTACTTCAATCACTTTGTTATAAGAGTTTGGTCGCAGCTCGGCAATTGTTGTAATGTCTGCCACATCACTGCTTTGAACAATTGCTTTTTCAGATTCATGCGGCAGTTTGCTGATTGCAGTATCTGAAGTTTCTTCGATCTGTCCATGAGTTGTTTCTGAAACTGAAGTGAGTAGAGTTTTGTCCATTTTGCTGGGAAAACATAGTATATAAAAGGATATGAGAAACAGAAAATATCACAACAAACTGTTGCATAAAAAAATGCTTACTAATGATATACAATTAGTTGTTAAATACCGTTGGTATCCAGAGAGTGCAAATGAAGGTTCGCAAAAAATACAGTTTAGACTGACTATGATAAAAAAAAATGAAAGCCAAGTAAAACAAAAAACAAAGAAAAAGTGTAAAAAGAAGAAAAGGTATTAGCAAAAGCAGCAAAAAGGGGTTGGGAGGATGATAGGTCGGAGATTATGTACTGATGGTGCTAAGAAAATGTTGCGCTGTTTATTTTTGCCAAGAAATCTTTGTAAACTATGTTTTTTTGTCTCATTTGGTCTCCGGTTATCTTGCTGTTTTATGAGAACTTTTAATCCATGAGGGGATGTGGCTCTAGAAAGAGCGACATATAGCTGTCCATGACCAAAAACAGGTTCTGGAAGGTAAACACCAATTTTGTTGAGGGATTGCCCTTGACTTTTGTTGATTGTCATGGCGTAACAAAGTTTAATTGGAAATTGGTGGCGTTTAAATAGGAATGGGAGGTTTGGGTCTGTGTGGATTAAAGGAATTCTATGTATGAAAACTTTTTCTCCAACTCTTGTGCCGGTGATGATTTGAACTTCTATAAGCTTTGACATCAGCTGTGTAACAATCATGCGTGTCCCATTGCATAAACCTCCTGCGAGAGCAACATTCCTCAGAAGCATCACCGGCGCTCCGATCTTAAGCTCAAGCAAATGTGGCGGGAAGCCTGGCAACTTAAAGGTATTGAGGTAGTCATCCGGGTATAACATCTCTGTATCAGCAGCACTCTGAGCAAGCGGTATAGCAACATCATGGCTTGCATAGGTTGTGGTGTGCCCTTCAATCATTGAGAGAACCTGTGAGTTAATAATATCAGCAGTTTGATTCTTCGGACAGACGATTGCTTTTTGTTGAAGAGTTATTGCTGAAGCTGTTCGTAGAGTACTTTTGTCATAAATGAAATCAATCAGATTGGAGAGACCTTCTTCATCATCTTCTATGCAATATCTTTCTGGGATTTCAATCCATGATGTATTTGCACCATCTTCTTCGTCAGGCTCACCTATGTTCCCATCACCAATATCTAAGAGCCATGAAGCAAAGGATTGTGCAGAACTTTGCTCTTCTAAGGTTAAATCTGACCGAAACAACCTCATGTTTTCTTTCAGTTTCTTAAGCTTAAAGTGTGGCCAAAGGTGTGATCTTCCAATTGACGATGCTATTATATCCATTTTCGGTGCACCTTTCTTGACTGGTAAGGTTTTCCTAAAATCTCCTCCTAAAATAATCGTTTTTTCCGCCGAAAAGAATATCTGGTGCATCAAGTATATCTCTAAGGGTTCAGTCTAAGGCTTCAAAGCACCGACGATCGTTCATAGGCGCTTCATCCCAAATAATGAGATGTGTTTCTGCAAGCAGGTTGCCTATAAGTGTGTTCTTTTTAACTCTGCACAGCGACTCGTCTGTGAGTTCTAGAGGTAATTTGAACCTTGAATGTGCAGTACGCCCTGATGGAAGAAGCAAAGAAGCGATGCCTGATGATGCGACTGCAAGAACGATCTTTCCTTCTGAACGTAGAGCACTGATAACAGTTTTCCACACAAAAGTCTTTCCTGTACCTCCATGACCGTAGACAAATATCAGCTCTTGTGTATTTGTTGTGCATGCATTTATGATCAGATCATAAATTTTCTTCTGTTCGGTATTGAGTTTAGGCACGGAATCGTCTCTTTTCTGCGCTAGCAATGCCCTGTTGTAATTTTTTTCTTCCATGAGTAGCCGATTATTTAGTTCATCTAGCAGCTTTTTGGGAGGTAACTGGAGGCCATAATTTTGGACCGATTTGCCACAGCTGCTTAACAATATCTCTAACTCATATAATATATAGCCCTGCAATTCTACATCATTGACATAGTAATCTGGAATTCGTACCTGCTCTGAAATAATCATTGGAATATCGTGGCCTATCTCTCTCCAAAACTTAGCCCATAACTGTATAGGGTCTCCGATCTCACAATGAGTGAGCACCTGAGCAAAGAGGAACCTAAGCTCTTGCGAGGATGCTGATATACATGCCTCTTGCAGAGCAATCTCCCATTCTTTGTCATCTCCAAGAAGGCCTAGAGCCTGACATGCAGCTCGGTATGTAGGATAAAGGGTTTGGTTAACTTTTCGCACATCTTTAAATCCTTTACAACCTTTCTGATGACAAAGCAGCATTCTGAAGTAGAAAAGCTCACCTGAAGCTGGGTGCACATATGCCAGGCGACCAATAGAATATCGGTTATTTTTTCTTCTTGTCCAGGTTTTACTGTCGTCGTGCCAAACATACTCTGATGGAAACTTGAGGTAAGTTAAATGATGGCCATCTGTGTTTTCAATGTTGTATGTAAACCATTCAGTAAGTGTCGTCATTTTCTTATCTTGACGATTTACAACTGCGCCCAAGTTGTCTCCATCCCGAAACGTTATATGCTGCATGTTTTCAAGGTGGACCTGAAGTATCTCTACCGCTGGTTCTCGACTATGTATCTGAAATTTTAAGATCCTCCAGCATGCCTCAGGAGGACATATAAAACGACCATCTATAAAATTTTGGATTTCGTCAATGTGTGGTTTTGACTGTATTGCTGAAGTAGATGCATCACCAATAGACCTTGTGACTTGTGCAAAGATTCGGTCTGTTCCCTTGGATATATACTTAAACAAATACTTGATAAGCATACTTGACCCACAATACTCTACATTGATATGTGCTTGAAATTTTAAGCATAAAGCTCGGTTATATGGTACAACATAGGTGTTATCAAGCTGCATGCAATTTTTAGTTGCAATAATCTTTGACTGCTTTCTACGATAATGTACACGACCTCTCTCGTCAAAAAAAGTTTCGTTGTTATACCTTTTTGGGAATTTTTTTGTGCATTTGTCACCCTCCATACATGGCGCATTCATATTGGCTTTTCCACAGGGTCCGTGCATCATCATTTCAGAGACAATTTTATAGGCACGTGGATCGGCAATCGGATCAGGAAATTCTGCGGATATGTATTGGTCAATATGTGATGAGTGTCTAAATACTCATCATTTTATACTAATCTAAGCTGCCAAAACATACAAAAACACTCTAATATGCATCAAAATACTTAAAATATCTTAGAGGTGTGTTTTATATGTTTCAAACACAAAATATGCAAAAACAAATGAAAAACGTACAAAGTTTGCATAATTGGCAGTTTCAGTCCCTCAAGTTTCATAAATTTGCAAAACTAGTCCCTGGTGAATCAAAACTTGTACAAATGTCATAAAAGGTCCTTGGGATTCATAAGTTGTAAGAAATAGTCCTTTAAAGTTTAAAATCACATATTTACAACTTTGGTCCCTCAACTTTGAAAAGTGTCAAAAATAGTCCCTAAGGTTTTGAAAAATGGAAAATGTGAAAAATAAACCTTATACTATTCTAAAATGACAAAATTGGTCCTTATGATAACTTTTGAGAAGTTACAAATTAAACCCTTCAAAAATCAGAAAATTACAGGTTTGGTCCCTGGAGTTTGTGGAATTGGCAGATTTGGTCCCTGAGGTTTAAAATAATAAAATTTATACTTGTGGTCCTTGTACTAATGTTAAATTGCAGGTTTGATCCTTATTTGAAGTTTGGAAATAATGCCACAACCAACCCTTCATCTTTTTCCAAATTACAAAATTGGTCCTTGTGATTTATTTCCTAAACTAACCAAACGGATCCTAATAAAACTAAAACCAAAACCAAAACAAGCCCACCCCAGCCCATCACCAACAAGCCCAGTCCATCCCTGGTGTTGACCCCGGTCAAAGCAATACCAGACACCACCCTTCCCACCATTTTCACCCCTCCAATACCACCACCTGGTTTCCCCCCCCCCCCCTTGCACCATCTCCACTTGCCCCACAACCTTATCCCTGCCATTTCCTCACCCCAATGCACCAATCACATCACCCCTACCCCTAGTCTGCTTCCACAGTCCCAATTGGCTTAAAAAGTTCTTTCCCGCCAAAATTGAGATTGTGCAAAAGTGATCGAAGAGCCAAACAAGTTGGTGGGATTTGCTCAGTGGGTCCCAGTGAGATCAGAGAAGGTATAAAAATGGAGAAAGAAGCAGAGATGAGAGATAATTAGAGTAGTTTTAGTTTAGCTTAGTGTCGAATTAGTGTACTTTTACTCTTTGCATTGTATTTTCAATCAAAATAGCTTGTAATCAGTTAATTTAATGTACTTTGATCTTTAATGCAAGTCAATTTCAAGTTTCAAATGCTATCTCAGATTATGCAATTTTTCTTTCTTCCAAAAACCACAAAAAGCTCATCTGTTGTTGTTAATTGTTGTTGAGGCATTTCATAAGCTTATAAGCTCTGACAAAGCTAAGATAAGTTTTATAAAACCTTAATTTTCTGTTTAGATCATAAATAAAAAATACCAAAAATAATAATTTAAATAGTGAGAAAATAAAAAGAAACAGAAAAGAAGAAGAAGGAAGCTGAGCATTGTGGTGTTTTGGACCACTGTGGGTATTAGAACTCCAAGGGGAGTAGTAGGTTGCATTAATAGTTCTTGGTTCTCTTGGTTCCAGCCTTGGTCATTTGTAAGCATTTCCTTAATTTTTAGCTTATATAGTTTTTATTGTTTTTGTAGTGTTAATTCATTTCAAATAGCTTTAATCAAGTTTGTTTAATCTGTTTTTAACTTAAAATCAATAGTTATTGTTTTAGATATAGAAGTTGTAGTGTAATTTAGATATTTAAGGGGTGTTTGGCACAGGGGAGTACCCTGTGCATTTGTGGTGTTTATTGGCTAATTCTCACCTAGACACATCTCAGTAGGTTCTATTAGAATATTAGAAGCATAAAAATCAGTAGGTATTAGTTAAAAGTCAAAATTCTCTTAAAACCCTTTGATTTCATTCACTGTTAAGTGTAGCAGTTGCAAAAAGCCCTCACAATAGTTCCTTAGTTATTATTTTACTTAATCTAGTTTCTTTTTAGCTTATCATTACATATTCAGTAGGTAAATTGGGATTAAAACTCAAGAAAGTCAAACTAAGTAGTTTTAGTAAAAAGTCAATGTGCACACTTCAGATTTTTCTAAAAGTTTGAGAAATTGTTTTGATTTTTGTGAGTTGAATTAGAGATTGAAATCTGTTCCTAATTGCAATCTGATAGCTCATCTTTGGTTTCCTGGCTTTGTTACATTTTTGCTATTTTTCTTGTGGGCCCCACAAAGCCACAAAGTGACTTGCAGGGCTGAGGTCTGCTCTGTCTCAGCAGCAGCAGCACCACCACCACCACCACTTGGTGGTGGTTTTCTGATCAATCTAGCGGGCCCCAGGCCATGAACCTTGCATTTTTCATCCCCCCTCCTACCAGGGTTATGTTATTGACCATGTGTTTGACCCCTAGGTCTGTGGACCCCACCTAGTTTGAGCCACAAAATCTGTCCCAGTTCTGGGGTTATAGAAAATTTCCAAGTGCTTATTATCAGCTTAATAGCTTATTGTGTGGTCCATCTCTGCTTTTTCTGGCTTATACTTGTCTAATACACTCACTTGAACCAGATTTTACCATAGTGGGTCCCACCTAATGCCATTTTAGCTTATTTCTCACCTTGGTCAAACTAAGTCAACTGTATCAACTTATTGGCTTTTTCTCAGCTTATTTTTAAGTTCCAAATTAATTGTTTTTACAAAAGTTTGTAGTTTTAAGGTATTTAATAGGTTTGTAAAAGAAAAATCAAGAAAAACAAATTTAAAATTAAGTGATAGTTTCTATTTAATTTTATTTAAATTCTATTTTTCATTTTTAAATTTTAATTAAGTACTTAGCTATTTTATATTTTTATTAAATTCCTCATATACTAAAGTAGTTATAATAATTTTTTTAGATTTTTATCTTTTCATTTAGTATTTATTAGAATTAATCTTAGTTTTATTAATTATTAATTAATAATTAGTTTAAAATAGCATAATTAGTTTTTACTAAGTAAAATCAAGTTTTTATATTTTTTATAGCTTTTATATGTTGTAAAATAATTTTAGAAATTTTCTTAGAATTTTTACTGTTCATTTAGTATTTTTCTTAATTTAAAATAGTTTAATTAGTTAATTAATGTTTAATTAGTAATTAATTAATATAAAATTCACAAAAAGACAAAAACACTTATTTTTAATTTTAAAACTTATTTTTAGTTATTTTAGGATTTTAGAAATTTTATTTTCATTTTTCTAGTATTTAATTAGTATTAAATTATATTTAAGTGTTTTAATTATTAATAATTAGTATTTAATTAATAATAAATAATTAATTAGGGTTAAAATTTATTTTAATTTTCTAAAAATTTTCTTTTACCTTTTAGTTTGTAAAAAAGTCATTTTCACCCCCTGGGTGTTTTCAGATTTCCGTTTTCACTTTTTATTTCGTACGCTTACGTTTTATTTAAACGTGAACGTACGCGTTTTAAGTTTTAAACGTTTCTGGTTTTCCTGACTTTCCAGTATTGTTAATATAGTGTATTTAAGCTGTTTTCTTTCATATTCCAGTAGTGTAATCATCACAACTCATTTATACCCTTTACCATCCAAATTCACCCGATCACAAACCCGTTTTAATACCATCCACACCTCGTCGGGACATAACGACCCGGGGAAACCCTATACTATCCACGGAGTATTGGCTTGGTTAGTTTGACTTTTACTGTTGACCATTCACAAGTGGTTGACTTATAAAAGTTGACTAGTTCAGGGTCAATCAATATGCTGAGCATCCTGGACTCTGGTCGAAGAAGATAGCCACAGCAGTGTATGACAATGTGGTAGCCCTCGTTTCTGGAATTCAATGGTGTACAAAACTGGATAGGAAAAAATATAAAAAGCAAAAAAGTTACGTACTGAATTTATGATGCACATAACATATAATTGGCTATATGAGTTATAAATTCTGATCTAAGACTAAGTCTATAGAAATACAAATGTAGATACCTCCGGTGACAGTTCCAAAAGGCTTTTTTTGTTTTAGGAATTTCACGAAGGCTTTCAGCTTTTGCTCAAACACCCGAGATATCACATCTGCCCTATCGGCTGCGGTTAAGTGGGGAAAGTCTGCCATGTATCGCTGAATTTCTGGCCAGTTTGCATTGCATGTAAAATTTATGAAAAACTGCGGGTTACCAAGCTCACGACAAATTGCCAGTGCATCCAGATAATGACTGTACATGTACCTCGGACCACCAGTGAACGACGATGGCAAAATAATTCTTGACCCGACCTCAGACCCATTATGATCACCTCTTGAGACTGCATCATAGAGACCTGATAAATACTCGCCGCGAATATCATCCTGATGCGTTCTATAGAAATCCATTTTGTTCTGTTCTATACAGCAATATACGGCGACAACATATTGCTGGAAAAGACGGCCTGACCGGAAAAGCAAGTTGTAGTCATCATGTCTTGGGTGCAGTTGATATGTGTAAAATGCGTTCATTGAAACCCGTCGCATCCGCTCATTTGGATTTGATGATTGGGTCATTAGCTTTATATGATACCCTGGTTGTCCGTAAATGAAGATTAGCGGAAACTGCAAGGACATGTATGATTGATGAAGTTTGTTGATTCTTTTCGCTGGCCCGTCCTTGTATTCAATAACAATATCATAATCTGACTCGGTGGTTGGACCGCTATCGAATACTATAGCTCCAACAGCCTGTGATGTAGGTAATTCGTAGCCACGTGCACCATTACCATTATAAAGCCTGACCTTAAATTCAGGGATATCATTCTCTGCACACTTGTCACGCGCTGTTCTAAACACCTGGACCAGCTCGTTGTGGGTGTCTAAAAATTGCATGAGCCCTTGCACGACTTCAGGATCTAATGAGTTTGCGCCAGAATTTGCAAAGTGGGCCATCCTGTTTTGCACTTCATTCTGGGTGTCATATATGTATAACTGCAAGAAACATGGCTTGTCATCACCGGTAGGACAAAGTGTTCCAATCTGATGGTATATCTGGCCCGAAACTTTGAAAACATATGGTCCTCTTCCTTGGTTGATTGTGTTGTCAATATTTGCACCAAACGAAGTCATCGCAAACATTTGGTTGTAAGCTCTTATATGCTACATAAAGGCAGGATCTGAAAAGAGCTGTTTTATATAAGGCGGTGGTTCTGGATAAGATTTCAAATGGACCTTACCACCTCCACATCATAAATGATATGTAGCCTCGCGATGACCCTTTAGGCGCTCTTCACGCCAAAATGCAGCATTGCAATAACGACATTGTTCATCACAGTTTCCTAGGTCTTCATAGGCTAGCGATTCATCTACAAATTATAAGTCCAACGCTATTTAACAATGTGAAAAAGAACATATGTGAATAAAAGGCAATTTTTTAAAGAAGGGATAATCAAAGATGACCTTCATTTTGCTGTAGATTGAAATGCTGATGAGTACTGTGAAGACTGGTTTCTGCTTTTAAAGTTGGATGTCTTTCAGGTCTAGTCTCTTGATCATCTGTCAACAAAGGATGGTGGGGAATAAACTCATGGGCATCATTGCCGCCACTATCTTCTGTATCAGCAATTCTGGCTGCAACAAATAATAGAGAATCTAATTATTAGAAGACAGTTAGAAAAATAAATTTTTAAGGTCTGCTATTCTATTGTTACGGTTTATTACAGGCTAGCTATGCTTGAAATCACCTGTTGTTGGATAATAGCTATGCCGGCTTTCAGCGTTGCAAAGATCTTTGGCTGAAATAGTGTGCAAGCTATTTGTTGGTAAACATCGTTGGACACGACCTTCACACACATCATTGATGGATTTTCTTTTGTTATCACTGTGGCTTGATTGAGTTGCACAACCTGATTGGACATTCGGTTCGGAACAGGCGGCAGCATCAGACGGGCCTACACCGAAGGCAAAGATATAATATTGGTCAAAATATATATACAAAGATGTTTGACAAAGTGTTTGAAAGTCACCTTTGGTTGGCTCCCAATTTGGCCAATGTGTATTATTATAAAGAGGACTGCTTGAGCTGATTTGTGAAACAGCCGGTGAGCAAAAATTTTGAGCCGCGCATACTGTCACATCAGTCGATGGTTCGCCGCTTTTCCAAGACTGTTTGTCTGAATGATGAACATCCGTTTCAGCAGTTTTTCTTTGTTTGCGGGTAAGCTTGTCTGAATCATTCAAACAATCATAAAGGAAATAATCAATCTCATACTACACAGGGGAAAGAAAAATAAAGGAAAAAAAGTAAAAAAAAATCTTTGCAGCACAACTGTAATGAAATAGCAACTGACCATAGCTGCTATTAACATTAGATCTCTTTAGACGGTGGGCGCTAAAAAAGTTGGGCAACAACACTGGTTCTTGACTGTCGTGCAGAGCACGCTGTGAACGGATTTGCCTTGCTGTGATTCTGTGGTTTTGCTGATTCAGAGGTGATGGTTCAAATGAAAGGCGGTGAACCGTTTGCGTATCAAAGTCCAGTATCACCGGGCCTGTATAAGCGTTGCCTAAAAGTACTAATAACAATCAGAAAGAGGAAACACACAAAGCACTGAACTACACAAAAGCTGCAAAACAGTACAGCGTTACAAAACTCACCGGCAATAAAATCATATGCAGAGGGTGGCCCCGAAGAGCTAACAACAGGAGAAGGCGAGAATGATTGGCTGGGCCAATGAGTTGCAGATTGATGGGCATTTGAACCGCCGGGCAATTGTGGGTTTCCAAAGAGTTGCGTATGGATTTTTTTTTAGTTATTTTGCAAGTTGGATTTCATAATAATAGTAAAACCGTAGGCCAATGAGACAGCGAAGCAAAGTTAAGCGAGGAATAGCAACTAAGTTTTTATAATAATGCATGATGATAAAGAGATGTATGTTCAAGTTATATATATTGCAAGTATAGTTTAAAAAAAAAAGAAAGAAAGAAAGACAACGAAAGTTAGGCTGCATCCGACAGGAAAATAATAATAATAATAATAATAACAATAAAGGCACAACAAATTACAAAGAGCAGCTTCTTAAATTACTCAACTAAATACAACAATGCATTTATCATGAGGGAAAGGCACATTTATGATAGTCATGAGTAAAGAACAATTTTTTAACCTAAATCATCTCATTAAATTACCAGCTGGATACTCATCATATTTATTGAAGGCAAACAACCAAGCATATCTATGCACACATATGGCAGCATTTAATTAGACCTAACACCCAAAAATAGCAAACACGATTCCATAGCTTGCATCGAACCCTAAAAATCCTAACCTATTGTTCTCAGCCTAAGCAAATCAAGGCTAGCAATAAAGCAAGTATATCCAACATCTAAAAACAGAAAAGCAATAATCGATCCACAACACAAAATTTTTTTTAAAAAAAAGAAGGAAAAAGAAAGCAAGCAATGCAAACCTTCTGATAATGGGAAGGTATTTTTTTTGGGTTTTTTTTTAACACAACACAGCAGATGAAGATAAGGGAAGGGAAAATGTGGCTGTGAATTTGGGATTAATACAACTATAACACCTGGGCATTTTAAGAACCACACATTGAATAAAAAACTATTAGAACTGTTCATAGCACTGTAGCTATCCTCACAGTTAACTGTAGCTGCAAACGGGGCGTGAACGCTGGATCGGGGCAAAAAAATGATACCGGTGGGTTTTTTTGGTCGGAGGCGACCAAACTGTGAGAGACAATGAATAGAAGATCGGGTATAACCCATTGTGTGGTGCCCGGATATTTCTATAATGGGATAAACCGGGTTTGAAAAAAAAGGGGGGCCCAACAGCCCACTCTTTAGTATATTTACTTAATATAAGTATTAAAATATATAGTACAAGTCATGCAAGCTACTAATTAATTATGTAGGATGGTAAAGGCACTACAACAAATTTGTCATTTCTACACACTTTTTTCTTCACACTTTATAAAGTGTGAGCTTTTTTCTAAAAATATTCACACTTAAGAGTGTGAATAATTGTTTTATAATCCTCACACTTAAAAAGTGTGAAGAATTTCAATCTCACACTTAAAAGTGTGAAGAATTATTTGAAAATCAAATCATCACACTTAAAAGTGTGAAGAATTATTTCAAAATCAAAATCATCACGCTTAAAAGTGTGTAGAATAATTTTAAAACTCTCACACTTAAAAGTGTGAAAAATCTTCATAACACTTCACACATAAAAGTGTGAAAATATTTGCTACATCCAATTGGTTCACGCATGTACTAGTGTGAACTTTTTGATTCTTCACACTTTAAAGTGTAGCTACATGCTCTAATAAGTGTGAGTATATTACTATTTTGTAGTAGTGAGGGTTTCGTATCTCATTCAATATCACCGAACAATACATATAGTCAATAAAACTTAGCTAGTGACATGCTGGCCTTAGCCCATACAAAATACACTCGGGCCTATACTAAACATACGAGTATACGACTAACAAATGATACTTTAAAACCCCCTTTCAATAAAAAAAAATACAATTAAAAAAACACATTGTACAAACCAAGTAAGTTACTAAACACAAAAAACAAACAAACAGTTATACATATTTCATGCAAAGTTTTACCAAACTTTTGTCATTGCTTATAGTCTATAAACGAACAAACTAATTAATCAGTAAAACTATTGCCAAAAAATGTACAGATGAAATAAATTATTAACTGAAAAAATTAAATTATAGGGTACCAGCAACTGCATCGCGTGAAACCGTGCTAGTGTTTTCTAACATGAATTGAACTTTATGACAATAGCAAACTTAGATGAAAGCGACATAAAAACTTTTTGGAGCAAAAAAGAATTTGGTAGAACAGAAACAAATTTTGAAAAAAAAATGGATCAAGGGAGGTGAAGTTGGTAGTTACATGAGTAATAAATTCCATAACACCCAATTTGTAGGTTAATGCTTTATTAAACGAGGCGTTCAGAACCCGTGCGATGCACGGGCTATCGCATATTTTTGTATCGGATTAAGAATAATAAGATTTGTTAGGCTTTTTGTTTTGTGTTTAGGTTTATGTTTGTATATATTAAGTTTATGTATTATATATCATATTTTTAGTTTAGTATGCCATGCGAAATATTTATACTTTCTTCTTTAAAATTTTAAGAATATGAATTATTTTTTTGTCTTTTGTTATGGTTTCCGTATTATTTACAAATTTTGAAATTAATATTTCGTCACATAATTGTCGTTTGTTTTATCGGGTGTATACATATTTATAATTTAGTATGGTGAGTGAAATAATTGTACTTTGTTATTTAAAAATTTAAGAATATGAGTTTTTATTTTGTTTATTGGCTATAGTATAATTTTTTATAAATTTTGTTTTTATTTGTATTGTAATGTAATTGGTGAATGTATCTTATATTTTGTAAATATGACTTTGTTTTGTATGTTGTCATTATCATAAGTTGAAGGGTTGAATTTGTTATTAGTAAATTCATGTATGAAACCTATTTGATGTTTCTGCATGGGAAAATAAACCATCTCTGCAAATTAATTGAAGAGTTTATTTTCGTAATCATGAGTCAAGACTATTGGTTTCCTTCTCGTTTTGTCTATAATAATTCATTAAGTTATTGTTTTTTATACTTAACTTTACACCTAAAAAAATATTTTAGCCCTAATTTTTCTATCAATGGCCAATGCTGATGAAACCCCTCTACTTGATGAACTAAAAGTTTTTTCTGGATCTTAGGAATTGCATAAAGCTTTCAAATTTCTATATGGTCATGAGCATGTGGAAGATGAAGTTTTTATAAGATTTCTTGGAGAAAGACGTGATCTAATTCAAACCACAATCCAACAAAAATCTGATCGATTGGCAGAGTTATGGTCTCTCAATCATGATGAAGTGGAGTCGGCTGGTGATGTCTATGAGTGTGAGCATGTGGATCTTGTTAGGCTGCGTAAGAGGTTGGAGGTGGTGATTGCCCTCTTGTTTGAGCTTCGTCAAGGGTTGACTGAAAAGGAGAGACACATCTCCATTCTTGAAGTTTATGATTAGGTGGTTGTTGGATGTTTTTTTGGATGTTGCATCATCATGCTTTATCTTTTGCTGTTTTTAGTTATTATCAGATGTTGGTTAATGGTGATTATGTATTGAATATTATGTAAATGGTTTTTATTATATCAGAAATGAATATGATCTTTTTATCTTTATTTCATTTGTGTATTTTTTTTTTGTTTCCTAATTTAGTTTATATAAAAAAGTTGGTGCTTTTTCTCTTACACATAGTGTAGTCTACACACACTATTCTTAACAGAGGCGAATAAAATTAGGGTTTTTTATAAATTTGAGGTTATTTAATTTCACAATATTCTTTTCAAATTAAATCATATTATGAGTTTAATTAAGAGTGTGGAATCAATTGTTAAGAAAGGATTGCTTGATTTATGTACAGGTATTTATAATTTGTTCTGTTGATTATCGATTTGGATTGTTAATTTAAATTGTTTATTTCTTTGTTGATTGTGCAAGGGGGTTTCATATGTTGATCTTATGAAAGATGATTGGAATTTGCTGATTGAATTCTTATACAGGTTAAAGCTTTTTTCTTGTTCATAATGATTTTTTCCAGGTCTTATTCAGAATTGGGTTTATGAATGTTTGGATATGTTAATTAGTCAATAGATAATGAAATGGTTTGATTCTATCAGGCGTTTCATACAAAGAGTTTAATTGCATTCACATTATTATTATGAACATTTTTCTTGGTCTTCTTCTGTTTCATTGGCCGAGTTACTATTTTTAGATCTGCATTTCCTTGTTATGATTGTTAGTTGTTGGTTATTAGTGTTGATTCTGCTTCTAGTATTGTAGATGCATCTAGTTTGATTGGTGGTTTAGATTGGTTGAATACTGTGTTCTACTTATTTGAAGTTTATATTAGAAATATATTAGTTTTATAATCTCATCTCACTGCTTTAGTATAGTGTTATTTGCATCTTTTTGTTTCATTGATCTTTCATGTACTTTTCTAGCATCAACTATAAGTGACTTATCTGATTTTGATCTTTATTTTGGTAGGAGTACGTTAATTACTGCACAGATTGTGTAATTGCCCATTTTCAGGGGTGTTTGGTTCAGGGCTTAACCCTGTGAGGGTAGTTTTTCTTGTCTATTACTTCTGCACAAACAGTTTCCTTAGGTCTAATAAGTTGCAGCAGTAGCATAAAAACCATAGGTTTAGAATTAATAGTCAAAATCATGTTAAACCTCAGATTCCGTTTTCATAAGTCATTGTTAGAATCTAAGGTCTTGCAATTTGTTAAGAGTAGGATTCATCTAGGGTATTAAATTAATATAGTAGCTTAATATTGCAATTAGGATAAGTTGTGATTAATCCAAATTGGATTTAGTCAAAGCAAGATTTCAACTAAATAGTCAAACCTGCAACCACATATGGTTCAATACCACCTGATCTCAGGTCATTTCAGTTCTCTCAGTTCTGCTTTGATTTACTATTTTCATGTTGCTTTTGTCTAAATAAATAGTTGTTCTCAAACAAAAATATGATTACTAATATAAGTTGTTGAAAGTTTCTTTGTAAACAATATTACGGGTTCGACCCTTGAATTCACCTTCTTCATCTCCTACCATTAGTATCTTTAGACCATCAGGGGTTGTAACCCTGGACGCTGCGACATAAAGTTGTCCGTGACTGAATACGGGATTTGGTAGATAGACGCCTACATGTGTAAGTGACTGCCCTTGACTCTTGTTAATTGTCATTGCGTAACATGGTTTCACTGGAAACTGTCTGCGCTTCATTACGAATGGCCATTGTGTTTGTGGACTTGTCAGTGTTATTCTTGGTATTAAGACGGTTTCTCCAATCTTTGAACCTGTTAGAATTTTGGCACGTAGGACAAACTGGCCCAGATCTGTGATTATTAGCCTTGTTCCATTACACAACCCTTGTGCTGGATTAACATTCCGCAATAGCATTATTGGTAGGTCTGTTTTTAAATTCAGCTCGTGGGGTGACATCCCTTGTAAATTTAGCGAATTTAAAAACTCTGTTGGGTATAAATTTTGTTGATACAACTGATCAGTTGATGCTTTGCATACTTCATCTGCACTTTTGTAGGTAATAGTTTTGCCCTTTAATTGTTCAAACATGTATGCATTAATAGCATCAGCGTCATCATTTCTTGGTGTTAGTATTGCTCGTTCTTTGAGATATGCATCTTCAACTTGTCTAGTAGTCAAATCAGGAAATGTTGCCTTAACTATCTGACCAATAGGATTATTGCTTGTATCGATAATGAATTCCTCGGGAATCTCAATCCAAGTAGGCTCATCTTCCTCTTCTTTGCTTATTGCTGGCAAGTTTCCATTGCCCAACTTTAAAACCCATCTGTTGAATTCTTGATTCCTTGAATTAATTGAACCATCCAGTGAAATTTCATTCACTCTCATGCTTCGTGTCAGTGTGAAAACTTTGCAAAACTTCCACAAATGTGAACGATTTATGCATGCTTGCACTACTTCTTGACGTTTGCCTTTTGTGATGACTGGTAATATTTGTCTGAAGTCACCTCCAAGTAACACTGTGAGCCCTCCAAAGAGTTTTTCTCTTTTTTCTTTGTTTTCGTATCCTAATATATCTCTTAGCGTTCTGTCCAACGCTTCAAAAGCATACCTCTGAGTCATAGGTGCTTCATCCCATATTATTAGCTCAACCTGCTGTAACAATTCTGCTAAGTGTGTATTTTGTTTAATCCCACATGTGCTATTTTCCATTAGCTCAAGCGGGATAACAAATCTACTATGAGCGGTTCTACCTCCCGGTAGTAGCAATGACGCGATTCCTAATTAAATATTTTAAATTTGTCATAAATTAAATAATGAAATTGTTAATTATTCAATCAATTATATAAAATTTTATGAAAGGTTTACCTGAAGATGCAACTGCTAATACAATCTTCTTTTCTGATCTTAATCTTGAAATTATGGTTTTATATAAGAATGTCTTTCCTGTACCTCCGGGTTCGTAAACAAAGAAAAACTCTCCTTTTTTAGAATGGACTGATTGAATTACCTCCTCATATATTACTTTTTGCTCGGGGTTTAATAACGAATGCAACTGATCATGTTCAATCTTACTTTCTTTTGAATCAAATTCGACTGCTTCTCTAATCAAACGATTATCCAAATTAGTTAAGAGCTTTTGATTTGGTTGTGGAAGATCAGGAAAATCTTTTAAAGATCTCCCGTTTCTATTTAACAACTGTTGAATTTCTATCAAGCAGTAGTTTTTTATTTGTTCCTCCGTTAACTTTAACTCAGGATAGTTGAAAACTTTACGCTTGTTGTGTAAGATATCATCTGACAAAACCTCCCATGTTTCTTCCCAAATCTTTAATGGTTTACTAACATCACAGAATAACAAAATTGTTACAAACAGGTCCCGTAGCTTAGGACCCAATGTCCAGAAGCTTGCCTCAATTATAGCTTGTGTCCATTCCTTGTCGTCATTGAGAAGGCCGTATGCGAAACATACTTCTTTAAAAGTTCCATAGACCTTTTTATTAACAGTCATTAACTTTTTAAAAGATTTAGGGCCTCTTACCACATTTAGCAACATTCTGAGATAATAACGCTCCCCTGAAGCTGGGCTTGTGTAAAAAATCCAACCAATACTTTTTTTCAGTTTTCGTTCTTTCCATATCTTCAGTTGTTCATGCCGCACATATTTTTTTGGTAATTCAGCATAGGTGAGTTTTCTGGCTTCTTTATCTCGTTTATTTAACTCAAACCACTCTGTAAACATTGTTCTCTTGATGTCTTCCCTTTGAAGTAGTGCTGGTAAACTCTGTGAATCACGTAATGTGATTGAGTTTTGATTTGGTAAGTGGAAATTTAATTTCATGACTGATGGATAAGAGTAATGGATATCGAAAAAGAAGAGACGCCACACTGCTTCACATGGTGCTAAATACCGACAATTTAAGTAGCTTGTGATCTCATCAACTGCATTAATTGTTTGTCCTCCCTCATCGTTGTTTGTCACCACATTCTCTTGCACCACAACTGTTGCTCTTTCTGGACCTTTGTTTAAGTACTTGAATAAGTACTTTATTGCTTTTGATCTGTTGCACCATTCAACGTTTATGTGTGCCTGATATTTTAATAATAAATATCGATTGTAAGGAACGACATTTCTGTTATCATAAGTAAATTTGCCTTTCAAAGCAAATACTTTTGTGTTTCTTCGTCGATAAACCGGGTACCCATCTTCATCCACCATTGTTTCTTCATAGAATGGTTTTGGATATTTTTTTGTACATTTTCCTTCTATTGTGCATGGAGCATATTTTGCGTCTTTACCACATGGACCATGCAACATATACTCACTGACGGCTTTGTAGCCTTCTGGATCATTCGTTGGACATGGTAATTCTGCAGATATCATATTATCTAATTGATTTCCAGTTTTGCATTTGTAATCTTCTTTCAGCCACAGGAGAATATGTGCGTGTGGTAGCCCTCGTTTTTGAAATTCAATTACATACACCACTGCAAGTATATGTTTTAACAAAATTAAGGGTTGTTTGAAGAATTAGTATGAGATAATAAATAATTATAGTATAATATATTATTAGTTACCTGCAGAATGTGGTCCAAATACATGGTTTTTTGTCAAATCATCCAATAGCTGAGTAAGCTTCATTTTGAAAACACGTGTCCCTATTTCTGGCCGATCATGTGCTTTTTGTCCTGGTATAAATGCCAACATTTCATCAATTTCTGGCCATTTTGGATTAGATGTGAACGTGATAAAAAGATCTGGATTCCTATATATACGACATAGAGCCATTGCATCTTGGTAGTTTTGCATCATATAACGTGGTCCGCCTGTAAAACTTGAAGGTAAGACAATCCTTTTTCCAAGGCCTGCTGCATCTGTGTCTCCCCTTGTAACTGCGTCCTGCAAATTATGATACAGATCTACTCGTAACGTGTCTTGGTTATGTCTGTTCCATTTTAGTCTTTGCTCCTCAACTGATGCGTATGCGTCAACCAAAAATTGTTGGAATAACCTGCCTCCTTTATGTAAAGTGTTGGCTTGGTTATTTCGACTGTGTATCAAATATGCGTAATATTCCTTCATTGAAACATACCCACGTTTAGTCTTGTTGTTTCCGTTATTGGAATGATATGGTATCTTTTCGTGATATCCATCTTCTCCATATGGGAATAACAAAGGATACTGCAATGCCATGTAGGATGGATGCAATTCTGATATTCGGGTTTTACCCGTTGTTTTGCAATTAACAATGATATCCTTTGAAGGAATACCATCTCCAAAATCATTAGTTATCAGAGCTGCTACTTCTGATACAGTTGGAACGTTATACTGCTTTGATGTTCTTCTGTCACTAAGTAAACGCAATTCAAAGTTTACAGATTGATTAGAATGACACCAATCTCTTGCCATTCTAAATGCTTTTGCAACTGCACTCGATTCATCCAACATGGTAATCAAGCTTTTGATGATGGACTCATCCACTTGATCATTTGTTTCATTATTTAGGAAAGCATTCATACGATTCCTAGGTTCATTCTGTGTATCAAAGAAATATAACTGAGCATACCTTGGTTGCACTCCTTCTGCAGGTAGGAGTGACCCAATTAGATGATAATTTTGCCCATTTATTCTAAATGTATACACACCCCTTCCATTATTTATAGAATGATCTATCCTTGCTCCAAAGGATGTGAATGTGAACATCCCATTATACACTTTGATTTGTTCTCTAAATTTTGCTGTTGTAGGATTTGTGAAATCAAGGAGAGTCTTTAATGGCAATGGTGGTTCTTTGAATTTTGGTAGCAAGACTTTACCATCTTGGCAGCATAGTGAAAAAGTAGGATTTACAGGTTTTTTATCTTTATCAATTCTCTCTTCATACCACATGGTTGCATTACAACTATTGCATTGGTAAGATGGTGATCCAAGCTTAGCATAAGAAACAGAAACTCCTATATTAAAAAGATAATAAGCAGTAAAAGTCTAAATAAGTTGGTTATTTTAAGTATCTACTTAATTTGAAATTCATTTATTTTTTATTTTTTAGAAATACCTGATGATGTTAGGGCTGCTTGTTTTGGTGGTATCCTTGATTCAGTTGTTCTTTGTCGACCTAAAAAATCACAAATGTTCAAAATTATATGCATATAATTTAAAATATTGAATTAATATATAATATTTTTATATATATGATTTAGAGCCAATCTTGTGTATTTATTACCTCCACGCCTGTGGTTTGTCTGTGTAACAACTTGTTGGGATGGTTCCTCTGCAATAACATATTTAATTCTAATTGATAATTTTATTGTAAAAAAATTAGTAAAATGTGCAACAAAGGATTTGTGGAATTACCTATATCTGGAATGTCTATTAACTTCAGCCCACAGTAACTTTGGTAACTCCCATCTGTGTTAACAATTGTGCGAGATTGTATGATGATTTTATTGTTGAGTATGTTAGAGAAAGATGGAATATTATTATCCATACCTAACTCACATTGTCTAATGGAAAGATTTTGATTCTTATGATGATATACAGATATTCAGATACTGTACTTATAAATAGCTTCATAATCATGTAACCGAACACTACAATTAATATGAATAGGAAAAGACAGGTCTCTTTATATACAAAAAATTATTAATCTTCATTAAGAAGATTTGTAACCTACATGTCTCTTTATATGTAGTTATGCAAGCAGCTATTAACTACTACTTAGTATTTTCTAACTTTTATACAATCTTTGTGATTGTAATAAATTAGGCTGGAATCGTTATTTTTCAATTTAGATATAGAATATACAAATTTATTTAGTGGAATATTTCTAAGCATCAAAACATAGCATACAGTTTAAGATATAAAACTTTTAGATCAATTATTTTTTGAAATTTGTACAATTTAGATTGTATTATTGATTTCAATTCTATATATTCCAATATTGATTAATTTCTCATTTGTGAACAACATTGATTATATTTTGGTTTATTAACATGAAATTTCATTTCCTTTATTGTATAATCAAAGTTTTTAATTTACTAATTATCATTGAGATGCACTTATTAATGTTCAAACATTGCTTAAAAAGCATAGAGTTGGTTCTCTTTTTGTTACAACTTTTATAAATGGATTACATATATTTGGGTATGTATTTTATGCATGACTGGATGACAAATATCGTAGTTAAAATTTTAAGCATAAACGGAATTTTATAACCTAAACACCAAACAAAAGTAATATCAAATATTCATTTGGTTTAAAACACCAAAAATATTAATTGAAAAACAGACTAAAACAAACTTCTTTTTTTAAATGACATATTCCAACAAACTTTTGAGGTAATTTCCTCTTTATTTTTCATAATCTTAACGCCGAAGATGTGTCTTCATCGTTGATTGATGCTTCATCATTTATTTCATTTTCCTTCAGAGTTATTCTTTTGGTGAGCCTTCTTCCTCTTCTGATCAGAATCAGTCATAACATTCCTGAAATAGTAATATTTTAATTGAAATTTTGATTAAATTTCTGTTTTATGTGTGTTATATATTTGTTGTAAAGGTTATAGACAACCAACCTTTTATTTTTCTTAGCATCTGTAAATTTGGAAGGTGTGGCAATTGTTGGCACAGACATTTCAAGTGGGTGTATAGCAGAGCATATGAAGCTCTCAAATAATCCATGATCATAATAGGTATGACCCTTGATTTCAAAAACGTGTGTTGTACCAATGAGGTTAGCTAGTGGTGGTGGCAATATCCTCATCCGCTCATCTGAAGGCTATATAGGAAGGTTAGTAAAAGAGTAATGCCTGAAAAATTAAAAATGTTTCATACTCACATCGTGATCCATTAGCTTGAATGATGATGCTGGATTTTTTACCAACTGAATTGCAGGTTCATCAAAAAGTATAAACACAGCTTTAGCAGTATTGTCAAACACGTCCAACGCAAGCCTATACTTGTCATATGCATGTTTTACAGGTACATAAGCAATTAGATGTTTTTTAGTCCAAATAACATTACATAATTATAAACTATAATATCACCTCATTTCAGGGTTTGTAAATTGCTTTTCACATCCATTACACCAAAAACCTCCTCCCATTCTAGTTGCACCTTTTTGACATTGTTTTGCACCACATGATGGGAATCGCCATCCCTTTTCAGTCCTGATATTTCCAATCGTTGCTTTCATATTGAAAGTTGCCAACTGTAGAAGAGGAAATGTTAAACAAATGTGCACTAGGATAGGAATAAAAGTATGGGAATATAAGACTATTACTCACATCATTTGTTTGATTGCGTGACAACAACAAAAGGGTTTTGATTGTTCCATCTTTAGGCACACAATCCTTATTACATATTCCAGACTTTATCTGCCCAACACCACTAACAGACACAAAATTTGTAAATTAATATATTACTATACTCATTTTTTAAATCATGTCTATTGATATACAATTTTACTTATTCTAATATTGAAGCAAAAATCTATATAAATGCTTACCCAGAGGATGATTTAAACTCTTTGAATGTAGGTATGTTAGGTTGGTCAATATCCATGGCTGATGGACTTTTGGATAGATTCAACTTATCTGGAATGGGATGGTATGCACTTGTAGAATTTAAGACAATAGGACACATTACTACATGCTTCATTTTATTGTCAATAAGCAAATCTCCTAAACCTCCCCAAAATGTTACCCGTACTGCCTCTCCCCTGTTTCATATGCAAGAAAGTTTTTAGTTGGTAAAAGCAATATAACATTTTAAGTACTGTTTATTTTAATTATCCATATAATAATTGTGCTAACCTATGATTTGTTAGGTAGAATTCAAGATTTTTGGAACCGGTCTTTGTGTGGTTCATCTTGGCCATGTTGGTCACATACCTGCCTACATCTGAAAGGCTATAGTGTAAGTCTTAAGGAATTAGATAATTTATCATAAATAATCATTTGCTTTATATAATTAATACAAACGTACCTATAAGAGATTTGTTCCTTGTAGGTTTCATATTTTCAATATGAACCTTTTCCAAAGGATAGCTAACATGCTGATCATAAAGGATAGAAGTCTTTTTTAAGTGGGCTTTACCGTCAAATTCAAGCTTAAAGGTATTGTTTTTTCTAACGTGATATTCTTCTTTGTTAGCCTTCACAACAAAATCTTCTATTGCAAATTGAACACCTTTTTCCAACCTCTGAAAATTGTATGCTATAGTTGTATTTGCAGTGCAGTGGTTCACATTGCCCTGCAATAATATTGCGTGTAAATCAGTAAAAGAGTAACAAACTGTAAACAACATGTTTAATCATTACCATTGGATCAGAGACAATAAATTCAGTATTCAATACACGCGCATTTGTAGCTTTAACATCCCATATTGTGCAGAACGTAACAACAATATTCCCCGCTAAATCAGCATCCAACGCATCAATGAACGCATGGGGTGTTGAACTTCCTTGTTGGTCAGTCATTGTATGGAAATATCAAAAAGTAGTTGTGCCCAGATAAAGCAATGCAGGTAATATTTATATACAACTTCATGGGAGCATTTAAACATATATAATGGTTATTAAATTTTTCCATTGAAGGGTTTTTTGGTTCATATTCTTATTAATATAAATTACTCAGGAATTATCATAACAACATTTTAGCTTATTTAATGAGTATTTAAACCTCCTTAATGGAAGTTAATAGCTTCTTAATATCTGCATATGAATAGACTGGTAAGTTACAAAATTGCTTAAGATGTTGTTTATGTACACTTTTTATTACATTTTGCTTCCTTAAAATGAAGGTCCAGTATCTTTTATTATACATATAAAGATTTATCACTTAGTAATCGTTGCTCATACAATAATCGGATAATTTACTTGTGTTCTCAATTCCAAACTTCATATAAGTTTACCAAGTTATAAATTTTATAATGTAGTATTCATATTAAGGTTATAAGTATAGTGTTCAGAATATTGGTTTTGTTAGCATTGCAATAAACTTGTTGAAGTTCAAACCTGCCTTAATAATTATAAATTTTATAATGCAGTATTGATACTAAGTTTATAAGTATAGAGTTGGAGTTTTTTATCTTGCAAATAAATTGTTTATGATTGTTAATTAATAAATCAATCATTTTTAACATATGTTTTTTATTTATGAATCAATAGTTAGTTTCATTAGGCAAAATTCCATATTATAAAAAGATGTAGAATACTCTTATGTGATATTCAAAGGTAAATTCAGCAAAAATTAGTGGAATTTAGGTGCAGAATAGTAATAACCTATTTTCGTTATGAATCTTATAATTGGATCACATATATTTAAGTCTAAATATTAAGCATAACATGTTCTCATATATTGGAATATAAATTTGATACATAATTGAATCACATATATTGAAGTTATTGAAATATGAATTTGATACATAACTAAAACATATATATTGGAGTCTGATTTCAAACATAAGGTGAATTTTATAACTTAATAAGCAACCAAAAGTAATATCAAACAATAATTTGATTTAAAACAACAAAATTATTAAGTGAAACAGAGACAAACAAACTTCGCTTTCTAAATGACATAGTCCCATAAACAATTGGGTACATTTGCGCTTTATTTTCATAAATACTTAAAAACTAAGTTGTGGCTTTCTCGTTAGCTGATGATCCGTCATTAATTTCATTTTCTTTCATAAGATCAGCTTTAAGTGAGACTTCGTCGTCTTCTGTTTCAGAGTCGGTCACAACACTCCTGAAAAATAAGATTTTTATAGAAGTTTTGTTAATTTTTGGGATTTATATTAGGTATGTTTGTATCCATTTGGTACAAAATTACCTTTTTTTTTTTTTTTTTTTTTTTTTTTTTTTTTTTTTTTTTGAAAAGCAGATCCATCTTCACTCCAAGATTCATCAACATGTGGTAAGTCTGTGTCTGAATCTTCACATTCCAATCTATAATAACGCCACATTAAATAATGTTTTAGTGGTAAGGAATTTTAATATATTACTTAACAGTATTGAAACTTTGTTATACCGTTTCTTTTTTGTATTCTCAACAGATTTCATTGGAGTTTCAATTGCAGGGACAATATTCCAGCAGGTGAAGCTTTCAAAAGCACCATGTTCAAAATACGTGGATGTCTTGACTTCAAAAGTGTGAGTTGTCCCTATTAGATTTGTTATTGCTTGGGGCAATTCGAAACCTTGTGACTGTAGTTGAAAGTTAAGAAAAAAATATAAAATATCTTTTAAATTTAATTTATAATTGTATATCAGTATCTAATATCTTCCAAATCTAATTAATTATTGTACCTCATCGTCATTTTCCAACAGAGATTCTGGAGAACACTTCAACAAAGAACGGGCGGGTTCATCAAACAGAACAATCACAGTTTGTTCAGTATGGTCCGACACATCCATTTCAATCCTGAATCTGTTAAAATCAGGTAGCATACATAAGGTATAAAATATTATGTAATTTACTATAATTCAAGGAAATTGCAATTCTAAAATCGATTTACCTTAAAACTGGGTACTCAATGTATTTTTTACACGTTTCACACCAAAATCTACCATTCTTTCGGGTTGCACCTTTTTTGCACTTATTCTCACCACATGAAGGGTAGTTCCAACCCTTTCTAGTTCTAACATTGTTGATCGTCACTTTGTAGTTGTAGATCATGGACTATAAAATGGGTATATATTAAATAAAATACCAATTGACCAAATTGTGTAAATAAGCAAGTGTTAAGATAGAAGCTTACATTGTTTTTCTTATTGCGGCCCCAAATCAACAAATTCTCAAGCGTCCCATCTTTTGCCTCTGAACAATCAACAGGCACTATAGCTTTACCCAATTCACAGAACTGTAAACAATATACATGTTAAACATTAATAAATGATAATTGTATAAAATAACATAGCTACTATTTAGTTAGGATTACCTTATTTCAACTTTTAGATCTATCAATGCAGGGATGTCCTCATTGTCATAAATCAAGGAGGAGGAGCTGCTTGAAAGGTAGACCTTATCTGCACGGGGTCGACATTATGATGAAAATTAGCAATAAGGTAACATAACGCTACAAAACCATATTCTATTGATACTCACTGTTATAGAGTTTAACATTAAGAGAAGTTACAACGACTGGACATAGGCCAACATGTTTTGTTTTCTTGTCAATCAGAATGTCACCAAATTCACCCCAAAGAGTTACTCTTATTGATTGCCCCCTGTTTTAGAAAATAAAAAACAATTGTTATTTTAACTTTCTTAAATTTCTAGGACAAAAAAATATGGGAATCAAAACACCTCTTGTTAGCCAGATAGAAATCGAGAGTCCTTGAACCACTCTTTTGAACTATTGTCCTCCCAACATTTGTAACATAGCCTGCGACATCTGCTAATATCCAATAATATATAGTAAGAGCAAAAATATAACATGGCACCAAAAACCGTTTAAGAAAGAATGTTTAAACAAAAAGCGTAACCTATTAGATTTTTATTGTTTGTAGGTTCAATTTCATCAAAATCCGCAAGCTCAAAAGGATATCTCACAAAACCCTTAGGGCTGACAGAAACTTTTCTGATGATTGTGGAACCATCAAATTCAAGAATGTATGGATCCTGCTTAATGATACGATACTCATCCTTGTTCGGCTGCACAATAAAATTCTTGATAGAGTAAACACTGCCTTCTTTTAAACCTACAAAGTTGTGTGTTATATTACTCCGTGCATAGCAATGCATCGCCTTACCATGGAAAAAATTGCATCAGAATTCAATATCCCCATTCTATATGCATAATTGTAAATGTATGTTTACTTACCTTGGCATCACTAACAACAAAATCTGTGCTCAAATACATCCCACTTGTTGCATTCACATCCCACATTCTACTGATCATAACAACAATTGTACCACTAACACCCGTATCGAGCTGTTCCAAAAATAACTCACCATTATGATCGGCAACATTAATGGATTTGCTACCCGAAGACTGGATGGACATGGAGTTGCTACCGGAAGCTTTATTGGACATGGTAACTTTTGCTACAATTCTGGTTTGGAAGCAAAAAAAATTGATGATTATGGAGATAAAACAGTATATGCATACTGTATTTATAGTTACAAACACATGTACCATCATTAAGAAGGATTGTAACTTACATGTCTCTTCAAATGCAGATATGAGAAAACTATTAACCACCATTAAGGAGGCTTGTAACCACATGTTTGTTCATATGCTCCCATTAAGGAGGCTTGTAACCACATGTCTGTTCATATGCTGATAATTAGTATTAGGGGAAAAAAAATAGCTCGGATTTATATCATGAAGAGCATTAGCATGTTGTACTCTATGCAATCTTGACGTCTCCGCATTCAATTAGAGGGGACAATCTTATAGTATTATAGATTGTTTAGGGTAATGGTAAATTTCGTAATAATAAAGCGAGCCTAATTAGTGTGAAAGATTTAAGGTTTTCTTTCGTCACATCATTTTCATTTAAAAAAAAAGAAAAAAAAAAAAAAAAAAAAACTTATTTTTTATCCCTCAACTATTGCAACACCTTCTCTATTAGTATTATTATTATTGATCATTTAAAATACTCCTAAATATCCACACATATACTCAAATGACCAATAAAGCCCTCTTTCAAGGGGGACTTGAGTCCCGAAAGTAAGAATGAAATCTTTTCGCCTAAAGAAAAGTTGCCATGATTTTGTTTTTGCCTTCTGGAATCTTTTTGCTATAGAAAAGGTACCATGATTTTGTTTTTCCCGCTAAGGAAAGTGCTTTCCTTTGAATTTCCCAAAAGGTGCAACCCTAACCATGCATGTCCTAAAACTATCACTGTCATTTAATTGGACAAACCAGTCCAATTGAGATACTAATTCACATGATCCTGGACCATCCAAAGAGCCACTAAACTATATTATCATCAAACTACTTTATCACATAATGAAACAATAATATATACGAAGAGTGGGGAATCCTATCTCGACTTTTGGTTAATTAATACTGATAACGAACGACTTCGTAATTTGGGTGTGGTCATGTGATTTTTTTTAACCAAAAATCGTTAACCATGAATTCTGTCTAAGTTTTGTCAGCCTAACCACAATAACTATATATTTAAGCACATGAACTAAAGATTTACAATACTATAAGGCAGAAGCACTCACCTAGCTAGCTATAGCTACCATATGCATAATTTACACTCAAAACGAACCTGTATATATCCAACACCATAACCATGGAAAATATAAATTACACCGAAGAGCTTTCCATATCTCAATCAGCAACGTGCTCTCCCGCTGTAAATCCGTCTACTGCGCAGTAAGTTCCAGCATGTATTCTTCTATCTTGGTTTCTTCTTTTGGAATGTGTAATTTATGTCACAGTACGTTGTTTTTTCTGTCTTGAATTTTGAAGTTGTGCAGCGTCCAACGTTCATGGACCGCCCGAATCCACAATCACATGCATGGAGAGTTCAGACACTGATTTAAGTAATCCTAACAGAAGAGGTGGACGGGTTGCCATTACCATTGAAGATGCAAGCCAAGGCGCACCACAAGTTCCATTTCATGCAGCCGATCCGACTCCTGAGCAGTAAGTTCAATTCCCTTTTCAGAAACTTATTTGTATCTTAGGAAGTCTCCACTTATTTGCTTCTTAGTGTATTTTGTTTCTTATGTACTTTTAATTACATGTTTCTAGCTATTTACTTTTATTTACATATAGGTGCAAAAATATTTACATAATTGACAATTTAAGCCGTTGTTTTATAACTTAATCATAAATGAGCCAAGTTATATAAAACCTTATACAGTTATTGTTTAAAAAGGTTTCCTTTTCGAAATCTTTGATATGCTTAACATAGGTTTTTTTTTTTTTTTTTTTTTTTTTTTTTTTTGTCTCTCTATAAGTATAAGTTGTATAACATAGTAGTCTGCAAACTTAAAAATGTTTTCTTTCATTATCGGTGCATTTTTTTTTATCAGCACACACAGTGGCGAAGCTTGGATTTTTCGAGTGGGGGGTCGGGATCTAAATTTTTTTTTTCCTAACACTATGGGGGTCGAAACCGAATTAAATTGGGGGGGCGAAACCGAAAATACCGAAATTTTTCTACACGAAAACTATATACCCCTACATCGCAAAAAAAATTTCGGGGGGTCGGCCGCCCCCCCCCCCCCCTATGAAGCTGCGCCACTGAGCACACAGCCTCCAAAATTTATGAGTTGGCCGTGCATAGAATTGATAAATAATACAGTAATTTTTTTGGCGGGCAAACCATGGTGAGTGAACTTTGAAATGAAAAAGAAACGTTTATGGTTGGGCTTTTGGCCTAATAGAGTTTGTACGAGAATGTTAAAATATATAAAAGTAAAGCAAATCGTTTAACTCGTTTCTTATTATTTCGTTACATTTATAAAGGATTATTGTGAATAAATTCTCTATGACGCAGAAAATGATCATTTGAAAGTAAGCATCTTACTCCCTCCGTCCCATAAAAACTGTCCAGTTTGACTTTTCAGAGTCAAACTGATTCAACTTTGACCAAAAATATTTTTTATGTGTTATATAATACTTTATGAAAAATTATACCAATGAAAAACACACTTAAAACTTAATCCATTCATATATTTTTCATAAAGTATTATATAATACTCATAAAAATAGATAAGGTCAAAGTTGAACCAGTTTGACTCTGAAAAGTCAAACTGGACAGTTTTTATGGGACGGAGGTAGTAGTATTGATTGAGCAACTTGAAAACCGATATATTTTTTGTGTCACGTGCGATTAAAAATCCTGGATCCGCCACTGCTTATGTTAAATTTTTTTCTTTCAGAATTCATAAATACGAAGGAATATTGTATCTTTTATATGCGGGGGCTCTTGTCGTCATGTATCCATCATTGACACAACTCGCTCAACTCAAGTTTCAAAATAACAAACAATCTCCTTTTGAAACTCACAGTTTCTTTGCCAACATGGCTGTGGTTGCTTATACAATTGCCATACCGACTTCTGTGATTTTGTTTGCCATGAAAACTCACTTAGAAAGCTCAACAAGGGAACACTTCTACATTTACAAGACCTTAAAGAGTGTTTTTTGCTTCTCTGGAATTCTTGCACCCTTCTCGCTTGTGTTGATGTTACTGATCCCGCATGAGCTTAACTGGATTGGATATTTACTCATACTTGTACTTTTCATAGTAATTTTTGCATGCAACTCTCTTTACTACAAAGTGATACTTCGCAAGAAAGATGCATCATATCCAACTTCGGAACTGTCCAAAGTAATGAGATAGCGTTGCACATGGTATAACCAACCAGCGGCAAGACTAGTAATGGACGTTCCTTGGATATTAGTTCTGCTATGCAAAATACCCTATGAAGTATAAGTCGTGTAATGTATTTCTTGATAAATTATATATGTTCTTGGCATCATATATAGTGATACGCATTATGTAAGATACATGTAATGTCATGAAGAATTTTGCATTAGTTTAGTGTCATGATTTCCATTTAACTTATAATTATATTATAAAACATACATTTGTGATGCACATGTATAGTTTCTGGATGATCGTGGTGGCGATGGTGTGGTGGTATATTTTGAGACATACGTCAAGGTGGTGCAGTAGAGAATAGAAAGATCTATTACTTTTTCATATGACAACTCATGAATTATGTTTTTAGCTTAGTGACATCGAGCAACAGTGTGACACATAAACTAAGCTTGTACATTCAAGTGATCTCAACTGAGATGTATGTACTCCAGTGTATTCATTTCTCGAACGAGGGTCACATTGCTATAGCACAATCTTAAGAGATATCATATATTTTCTATGTAGGAGAAGAAAAATTCTGCAGAGAAATTGTACCGCGTAAAAGTGAATCTCGAATCTTTATGCCCTATATATGCCTATGCCACAAGCTAAGTTGGAGTTGAACCAACTTGGAATAAGCTATGAAGCTAAATCGGATTTGGGCTTATGCAGGGTGGGCAACACTACAAGGCCCATCATCTTTTAAGGCCTCAAAAAATAATCCACTGTCCGATATAAAAATATATAGTATGCGGCCCACATTTAAAGCCCAAGCTGTTTACTATTTTAGTCAAGTTTAATTCAAAGTAATATTACATAGATCACAATTCAAAAAAATTAAAAAAAAAAATAAAATAAAAAATAAATAAATAAAAATACAAGTTGCAAAAATGTGGTGCCGTGATACATGTTGCCTTTGTCTTGAGTAAGAAAGAACTAGTTTCATCCCAAAATGCATCTTAATATACTAACATCTCATGTTGCAGCTTGTTGCTCGTTTGCATGTCATCTTATTGTAATTGGTATTCAAATCCAAAAAATATTTACCAAAATCTGTTTTAAATGAACTATTTAGGTTGACTAAGACATTATCAATACGATTTGTTGATATGATTACCACCTAGTTCAATCGTGTTATGTATCCCGTTATTGGACTCAAAGAGATAAGCCAAGTATCCCTGGTAGTTAAATACCAAAGAATGTTTTCCATTAAAAAAATATAAAAAAAAAATAAAAGAAAATAAAAAATAAAATACAAAATTGTAGGTTATTTATATTTGTCTTTTTTCGGCTAAGAAATCGGCATATAAATAAACTATAGTACCTTTTAAGAATACAATCTTTAAACTTGAAACTTATTGACTGATACATGTATTCATATCTTAAGTAAGATAGCATTTGCATAATTTTAGTAGTGAGTCCGTTTTAGGGTATATGATATAGACCAACACAAAATCAAATCGATTTGTTGGTCTAAGTACCAAGTAAATTTTTTTCAAATCTGTTACACAAACCAACTATCGACTTCAAATCTTAAATGGTGAGCAGAGAATTCTTTGTTCTAAAACTTCGTATTCGTTCAATTGATACATCGATTGGGTTAGTTATTTTAAGTTTTTTAAGAATTAAAAAATAATAATAATAAAAAAAATCCTTAAATAAGCCATTTGTTCAACTTAACTCATTTTGAGTTTATTTTAGGGGGTTTTTGTTTTAACTTATAAAGCCGGCTTATGGCTTATTTGATTTTGGGCTTATGTTTCATAAGTTCACTTTTTGTGCCTTTTTTTTAAACCATTTTTAGCTTATTTAAGTTTCTCACGTTACAATAAGCTTATATAAGCCGAAAAGCTTCAAAATCATAAGCCTAAAACCAAATAAGCAATAAGCCAGCCATATAAGCCGAAACAAATACCCCCTTAACATGTTACGATAACTCAATGTGCAAAAAATTGTGTGTAAAGATTGTGTGGTTGAAATAAAGTCTAGCCAAACACCCCTTAACAGAACTTTAATACAGTAACTACTTACAAAAACCTTCTTTTAACTTTTCTGAATCTAAGCTTTCAAACCATTCCAAATCTTTATAACAAACAGAAAAGTAGTAGTTATAAAAAAAATAAAATAAAATAAAATAAAATAAAATAAAATAAAATAAAAAAAAAAAAAAAAAAAAAGAAGAAAAGATTTCAGGAGGCTCAGATCTTTAAGAAGAAAAGGCATGAAACAAAGAGGATAAAACCGCCATGGCTGCAAAACAATAAGAATTACCACGCCAAGATACGGCCAATCTCAAACTTTGCTCAATTCACTCAGACAAAAATCAATTTACTAATTAATATCATCATTGCCCCATAAATAATACTACTCCGTACTCAAAGTTGCTGATAATGAAGATGAATATAAAGATGGCTTCTTGTTTATAGTGTTGGTGGTGTTGGTATTGGTGGTATTCTTGTGCACGGGTACTCGTCTAGTGTTTATAAAAACACAAAAAACAAGCATAAAAACACAAACAGATTAAGGTTGTTGAGATATGTTGGGGGTTAAGGAAAATCATTGGCAGTAAGAGGCGGCAACAACCTTAAAAAAAAAACCATTTTTTTTTTAATGTTCCTCTTTTGGCTGCCTCATTTCTTATGGTTTTTTTGTCTGAGTGCTGCTCTTTTTTTTTTAGAACCAAAACCCTAACCCTGACCTTATGAAAGTCTTGGTTATATATATAGTGGTGTTGCTTGGATTTGAGGAGGTGTTTGGTAACTTTGTTTAGAATGTGAATTTAGTTGAGGGGATGTTTGGGTGAACCCACAAATAAGAATTTATTACAGTAGCTTTTTTTTGGTTTATTTGGAATCTTGCTTAAAATTAACTTGTTTAATACTGTATAAGGTTTTAATTAAATCTAAACATTCAACAGATGCATAATCTTATTTTATAATGACTTAGGATCGAACAATTGGCAAAAAGTTTGTAATTGTAATTATTAAAATTCTGTTTGGTGCCCATGAAGTGTTCACACAGCTTCTTCGAAAAGGAAGATTTCATTCGGTTCGAGTCTGTGTGACGAGTCTTTGTGACGCTGATTTTAAATATCATAGATTAGTTGGACAAAATCTCAGAAACCTTGGAGACCTAAAGAAAGTTGATTACTATCGGTCTCATATCGCCCGGTTTCATGTCAACATGTAAAAAGTAAATCATGTACTGTCAGAACTAAAGATATGTGAGGCGGGATTTGAACTTGTAACCTCCATGCTAGGAAATATAATTTAAGAGGTATGCATTCGGTTAGGAAGGACTATATAATTGGGTCATTTATGTGTTTTATTTTTTGGTTAGATTCATGGCTAATGAATAAACTACGTTTTAAAAAAGACAATCTTTTAACTTGCAACGTGTTGGATACCTCATTTAAAATACTTTTTTTGGTTCCAAAGTTTGAGTGACCTACGCAATAGTTACAACATTCGAGTAAACTTAATGAATATAGTGACTCGTTAAATGACTTTCATTACAAAAGTGAAAGCATATGAAAACAGTTTCATTACATGATAAGAGATGACTTCATTTCAACACACGAAAAAACTCGAAACCTAGATAACTAGTTTGGACCTTTGATCACAGTTTCATTTCATTAATATGCGTAATTGTTCGTAGCATTTGTTAGGACACTTGACTGGTTTCAACTTCACTGGGAGAACTTAGAAGTCTTCCCTTGCAGTTGCAGATTTGTAGTTGAGGTTCTATAATGTTTCATGTAATATCAACTGATGACTTAAATAGATCTTGACCCTTAATTCGATGCACAAGTAGTATATATACGAGTGGACTTCATTTAGCACAACACATACTAAATCAATATAATTTGAGGCACTCGTTCTTATAAGTTACCGATCAAATTTTAATACAAAGTCTTTCTTTTCTTGTCTTTTGGTTGCATTATTTATAAAATCATATGGGATGTTTAGTAAGATCACAATGGTCGTATAATGAGCTTTCAGAAACAAGTTTGTGAGACTTTTCCCTCATACTAAATCAATACAGATTACAGAATCCAACGGGGAGAAAATTAATCCCCTTGTGGCCACGGAGGTTCACCTGCGCCAACTCCGGGCTATCCAAAAGGGTAGTCGCCGTGGGATTAGTCGGCTCGCAATGTCGAGTCGGAAACCCATGTTACAAAAAAAAAAATTAAAAAAAAAAAAAAAAAAAAAAAAAAAAAAAAGGACAGTATAACTCAACTTCTGCAGAAGTTTGGAAAAACCATGATATAAGTGGCAATCTGATTAAGTTTATATTGTTTATATTGTTGCATGTTCACCCAATGCAATGGACAAAGGCAAGAAGTTATGACAAGTTACATATCAGAGGAGGGTGCTAGTGGATTAGCACCCAACAAAAAGGCTCTAGGAGATCAAGTGATAGACATGCCTGTGATTAGCTCTTATGATGACATGGTGTGGTTGAATGACGAGGTCAAGATACAAGAGGACCTGCAACTATGGACAAAACCATGTTACGCAGTACTAGACTTGCTTGTACAGAATGATCGTCTAACCATAAAGTCACTAAAAGTCTAAAATTGGTTGAAAATATGGTTTGTCTCAGAAGAGAGATGTGCAAAGAGATCACAGAGTTCGAAGAGTTGGTGGGAGGATATGGAGGAAGTAAAGATGAGATACCAAGAAGCATTTGGGAAGATCGTGTGGATGACATGATCGAGCAAGCCAAGAGCGTTGTCGACGGCTTCATGGACTAGCTGTAACAAAGATCTCTACTACGGAGTATTATTTAGATTAGAAATTTTAGTATAATGGTTTAATTAAATACTGAATGTTCTGTTCTAACTATCTAAAATTTTAGAAACGAAATAATCAATCAACTGTCGTAGTGCATGAATATGCATTTTAACTATGATGCTCTTTGGCCTCACAAGTACACACAACATATATACACATACACATATATAGAAAAGTAAAAAACACACGAAATGATGAAACTATGAAATACATACACCATACACAATAGTGAAAAACTGTCAAATGTTCTACAGTTTTGCAAAGTTTGTATCGATTATCCCAACCCAAAAGACACATAACCGGGTCAAAAAGAACGTTGTATTTGGCACTGCTTACATAAATCACATAAGCAGTAGTGTTTTTTACAGTTTCTCTTATCATGCAATCACATAATACAAGTATTAGCAAAACACTTAACCTATTATATTGTGAGAGACAGTAGCAGAAAACTAAATAGAGTTCAAAAGGGTAAATTCGCTATTCACCTTAATGGGGAAGCATGTCAACTAAAGTTATCCTTCTTGGAAATCTTGGAGGCAACCTTAAAAACATTGCATCTTCAATCGCAATTGGTAAATGTGTTGCTACAATGACTATTCCACCCTGACTCCTATGATCTGCAATCATTTGCTCCAAAAGCTTCACACCCTCATCATCCAAAGCAACTGAAGGTTCATCAAGTAGCCATATTGGTCTATCCATTGCAATCACTCTAGCAAGTTGCAATCTTTTTCTTTGACCCATTGAAAGCATTCGTGCTTTCTCATTAGCCAATCGCCCGAGCCCCATAAACTCCAAGGCAGGTAAAGATTTACCTTGTTTATGTTCAAGAACTTCAAACCACTGAACATTGTCGAGAACTGTGAAGTTGCTTTTTATGGCTTCTTTTAAAGAGAGCCAATTGAGTTGTAGTTTGTATTGGTGAAAAACTCCTGACTCAGTTATGTCATGACCGTTCCATAAGATCTCCCCCGCTGATGGCTTGGAAAATCCAGCTAGCATGCGTAAGAACGTAGACTTGCCGGACCCGTTTGCTCCGGTGAGTACGAGGGCTCCACCATCATGAATTGATATGTTTGTGTGGCGTAAGATTTGTTGGGCGTTTCTCATGCAAGAAACGTTGTTGAGAAGTAGCCGAGGAAGTGGGGGTCCGCGAGACATCAAGAGTTCTTCAAGAGTTTGGAATCGGTCTTGAGTGGATCATGCAACCAGACTATGACCTGCAATGAAGGATTAATACAGTACCTTATAAGGTAATTACTAAAATGAAAAACTACAATGCTAGTGAGCAAGAGAACTCTTTCAGGTTATTTTTGTTCAATTTTAGGAAGATTCAGGTTGTTGCATAACACGGTTCGTTGGGTCTTTAATAGCATGGGTCAAAATGGGCCATGTCACTGTGTCAGGTTGGTTTGAGCCGCCAAAAACATTTTCGTCTACGTCATATAAAATTTTATAAATAGCTGATGTATTGATCATTGCTATAACAATAATACTATTTCTATAATAATATAATCCCCTGGATGGATGAAACAGTCTAGGGGGTTTTCTACAATCTACATCACAGACTTTGAGTAACTATCAACCTGTTCGACCCATGTTACCTGTTCCCCTATTAGCTAACTTTTTGTATTTTATAATCAACTATTTAACCCAATTAAGATAAAACAAAACTACCAAATTATAAGTAATTTGTTTGACAGTGCCACTGATACAGTAAAGTTTACTGTCTGTATTAGAACATTCCTTGATCACCAACACAACCCAATAACCTACATATTAGACAGCATACTCTTCTATATAGTACGCGGATATCTAATTACATAAAGAACAAGGGTACCTATGTACTAAAAGATCCATCAAGCTACACAAAGCTGTAATTTGTAATACTTACTGGTACATAGATAGCCAAGCCAATAATATATATCAACTAAGAAACCAAGAAGAAGGTCTCGCGGTCTCGCCTTAGAGATAGAAAAGGAGAGCAATGGTTATCTAAGCAAAGCAGGGAAGCATCTACATTCCAAAATCAAATGGGCCAACTTTGAACTTTGAAACAACTTAATCTCTTTCACACTAATAGCTTATTCAGGGTGTGTTTGTCTAAGCTTATTTGATGGCCTTATGAGCTTATTGAAACCTTGATAAGCTCATAAGCCCAAAAAATAAATGAGCTTATCAAATTCAATAAGTACATAAGCCCATCAAATAAGCTTAAACAAACACCCCCTCACTTAAGTATTATCAAAATACAATGCACAAGATGCATAAGCGCGCTCATGCTATATATATCAAAACGTAGAGTAACAAAAAAAGAGCTAACATTTCTAACTGCAAAGAACAACAAAACCTTACTAAAGCTGCAAATAACCTTAAATAAGCAATAACCTAAAGTTGTTGCTTTTTACTCCATCCAAACACTCGAAACAGTTTATCGCGTTTCGATAACCCGAAAACCCACTTCAAAATTAACCATCTTTATCAACATTTCCATGTTTTTTAATTCATAGGCATTTCAACAAACACTTGGTATGCATCACAAAAAAAATGAAAAATCACTAAAAGGATACACATGTAATTTATTACCTTGTTGTACGGAGCTTAAGGTGAATTGGTGGGTCCGGCGGAAGATGACGTCAGCAGCGACGGAAATGTCAGATCAGCAAGTTTTTTCCGATATGGATTTTTCAAAGCGGTTATTTAAATAGAGTAGAAGTTTACATGTTTGGTCCTTTATGTTATTATGGCTCACATTGGGCCCAAAGGTTTTTATTGTTACAATTAGGTTCATGAACCAACCGGAAGAACCAAGAACTAACCGCGGGTCTGAATTTAGGTTCAGGTTTGTATCGGTTTCAAAGGTTCAGTCCTACATGAGCCATATCATAACTTTTTATTTTCTTCTTTTGGTATTTTTTTAAAGTTACGATTATATGGTTTCCTTTTTAAAAACTCGAGTTACATAAGTAATTACTGCAAAGGATTAAAATAGATTGGCTTTGCACGTTACAGAATAAATTTTGTGGATTTTCGAAATTGGACTTTTGTTCCTCGTAAGAACTTGTGAAGACTCCGCGGAGCCATGTGTACACGGCATTCACTCACTCCACAACATCTTTGTAGTCCTTGCAAGTTTTCTATTGGGACACATGGCTCCTCACAAGTTCTTGCGAGGACTAAAAGTTCAAATTAACAACATGCTTTTTCTTTTGGGTCTTCTAAATAATAATGTACTCGTAATAGTGTTGTATATCGTTAGTTTTTTTCTTAAAAAAAAAAAAAAAAAAAAAAAAAAAAAAAAAAAAAAAAAAAATACATTGAAAATGCGTTTAAGAGAGTGATCAATGGTTATTGACTTTACATGTCAACAAAAATATGCTCATAAAATTGGTTTAATATATTTATGGTCTTAATAGACGAAAGTTACATAGTTTGTTACCTTTGCATAGATTATCCCTTGTAAAAGTATAAAAAAAACTCATAATCAAAAGAAAATTATTGTATTTGTCACGTGTCATAAACAATTTTAACTATAGTTTGTGAAAACGAATATCAAATTATAATAACTTGGGAACGCAATAAGAGGTTCATTACTGATACAACTTCAACTCCAAACGTTATGACACCATAGAAACACATCAAAAAACACATTATTACATACAAAAAAATGACAAACTCAAAACAACAATCATCTCTTTAATATCCGTGTGATCCCAGCTTCCGACAAGCATGCCTTTGATAACCATGTGGCCTTTTGAGCCAATGCGCGATTACCATGTAAAATCGTAGCAAAGTACGGTTCTCATGACCACAGATTTGGCCACGAAAACTTACTTTTGGTATAGGGTTCACAAGAAAACATCACTATTAACTACAACCAAAACCTTAGCCTATGAAACATCCATAACTCATGACTGCAAACCAGCTTTACAAAAGAAAAAGATATAGCGGCAAGAAATGACACATTCAAGAAATCTTGTGTACCTCTTGATCCTTACTTATTGTGGAGTAATTTGCCATAAACGAATACAAGCATCCTCACCAGAACTCACAACGGTGTTTTCATCAACAAAGGCGACTGCATAGACCCCACCCAGGTTGGCTCCCTTTATGGTTATACGGCTTGAGGCTGGCTTGCTTATATCATATACAATAACACATGTATCCAGAGATCCAGTTGCAACCATGGTGTTATCAGGAGACCAAGCTAAGCTGTTTATACGAGCCGTGTGGTATAACATGTTCTTAAGCTTCACCTGTCATAACACAAGTAAACAATTCATCATAATCAGCTATTGCAATTAGGAAGCGGAGAAAAGGCGATGGGTTGGAAACAGGTGAAAACAGTAATTTTCGTACAGGTTGGTCAAGTCGAAACACGTATGCCCAAAAAATAATCAAGTTTTTCAAATTAAAAGTTTCAACACATTTGACCCTCTCAACCTGTTTTCATATTAGCCGATCATCAAGAGTTTTAACTATTTGACTAGTTAGAGTCAAAGTATACCCCCAAATCACTTAAAATATTAGCAAATTTCGGATATCCATTAATATTAAATAGCTATATTTCAGGAAGCAAAAAGCGTTACCTCTCTGGTGACCCGATCCCATACAACAGCTTCTCGATTGGCATCAGCCGAGGCAAACATAGAAACATCAGGAGAGTAATGTATCACGGTAATTGCACCACGATGCTTTTCAAGGACAGCTTCTTCAGTAAGAGAGTCTCCATTGACTGAATATATGTGCAGTTTACCATCTTGCCCACCCACAATGGCTTCACTTCCATCTGGTGCTATTGAACATGCAGACACAGTAAACCCAAGTTTAATAGTTGACAAGATCTGTGTACCACGGAGGAGGACAACACCTTCCTCGATTGCAATCAATGCAAGTTCATGATTATTAATAGACAAGCTCAAGTCCTTTGGTTGTGTGCCAATGTCAACAATATTTGCTTCTCCGCATTGATCTCCAGTTAGAGGAATCCTCCAAACCTGAATATTACAAGATGTAAGAATGATTGTCAGAGACTAAACCCTTAACTCTGGTGTATGAGTATGAAATCATACATTGGTAAAACTTCTGTATTTCTAGTTTCAACAATGATACTATACAGAGGTGGTGGTTTCAAACTATTCATTAGGTATATCTATAGTTGGTCAAACGAGTGATATAAATAAAACTAGCTAAAAAGGAAACTAGTCAAATGGATTGACCAGCTCAAACGGGTTGAAAGTCCCGTATAGTATATTCTTAGTGCACAGGAAAACCTGCGTCATTTAGTTAAAAACTAAATTATCATTGAAAGAATACAGTTCTTGTAACTGTACTTTGACACAATAATTATATGTAAAATATGGACACAGAGAAGTTCAGGTCAACCCAACCTGGCATGTACAAAAAACTACCAGTTTTGACCCGTTACCGAACCCTCCCGACCCACTTATTTTGAGACCTCTAACAATGTCATAGGAGTCATATCAAGCATGCAAATCTTGAAAGAATTTCATGTACCATATTGTCAAATCCAGAAGATATGATCTCCTCGTCAACGGCAGCAATACATTTGATTTGATTTTTATCCTTCCTCTCCATCTTACCACTGTAGCCAGACCCACGAAGCCACTTGAATATTAAACCATCATAGCTGCTAGACAGAATAGTCTCTGGGCGGCTGCTTTTAAGCACTACTAGTGAGTTAACATTCTTCATGTGTCCACAGAGAATAGTTGGCTCTTTATCAAGATCACTAGCAGAATATAAGTAAATGGTGCCACCAAGAGACACAGTAACTACATAGTCATTTTGCCAGAGACACCCGACTAGCATGTCCTCCACACCACCAGAGCCTGGACATGGTAACGTCTTTGCAATAGTCCCGTTGAAATCCTCTGATATATTCCATATTTTTGCAGTTTTATCAGCTGATACAGTTAGCACCTATACAGAAAAAAGGGGGGAAATTAAATTTAGTAAAGATATGAAGAAGAAGAAGAAGGAGCAGAAATTAAGAAAAGTTGATGATATGACTTTTAGCATACAACCAACTTATATATAACTACCTGTTTGCTATCAGGACTCCAGCTAACAGCGTAAATACTACCTGTGTGAGCATCCTCTGAAGACAACTCACCCTTCTTCTCTGCAGTTTTTCCATCATATAGCAGCCCATGTTTGTCTGAGCTAACAGTGATGAATTTGGTGCCATCAGGTGAAAACCTTACACAGTTGACAAAATTCGTGTGATCCCTGCATACGAGAATGCCGAATGCAATAACAGGATACTTGGTTAGTCAGCTATACTTGTGTTTATAATAGTGTTTCTTCAAATAAAATACTATGTTAAGCTATTTTATGATACAAACCTATGCGACTGCTTGAACTTAAATGGTGGTCCTTCATAGAAATTCACCAAGAAGTCCTCTCCGACTGAGACTATGCGGAATGGTCTTGTTGGTTTAAATGCACAACTCAGAACTCTCCTTGAGTGACCATCAAACTCTCCAACATTGCTTCCAGAATCCCACCTATTCAAGACTGTCATATTAGTGTAGTCCAGTATGGCAGATCAAAAGGTTCATACTTAACACAAAAATCCGCAAAATAACAAAAGGAACATGCTTCATCAGTGACTGAACAGACTGAATCAAAGAAACGGCGTTTTAAACAGGAAAAATGATCAAGCCACGAACAGGGGAGATTTAAGTCCTTGGAATTAAAGCAACAGCCTCACTAGATCTGAAAGAGACTGATAGACACATGGACAATGTGGCCACATAAAACTACCGTAATAATACTCTAAGGCTCAAGAAATCATCAAGAATTCAAAACATTTAGCAGAAGTGGCGTTCAGCCCAGCTCAACAATAGATAGTCAAATTCTTACTGTTATTGCTTAAATACTTGACACATCTGCTAAATATCGCTTAATATATGTCAGTTGGGCAGTTGGCTATCCAAAATGGTTTGTCGATATTCAGTGATCACATGTATAATTTAGAGGTTCGACTACCTTTTATAAAACTAATGACACACATGTATATGGTAAAATCTAATTGACGAGTTGGGTTCTAGCTACAACATCCTCATGTTTTAATGCAACCGATTGTCAAGATTTGCATCTAAACATAACAGATAAACATCAAACACGTAGAACCACAGATTGAATTTATGACACCATGTATAATCAAAATCAAAAAACAAAAACTAGCCACATAAACCTTCAAAAGCTTATTGCCAAACACGACCTATGTTCATCAAATATTATCATCTAGTCCTAAATTCAATCACATTTCCATCCTAACATCACCAAACCAACAAAACAACACAAAATCTCGTTTAACCATTTCATCAAAAAACACAATGATCACTAATCACTAGCAGGGGGACGGAACCAAAACTAAAACTGACTTGGTGCATTTAAGATCTATGAGTGTCCCGGGACCACCCTCTGTCCCCAATCACATACAATATAACAAATCATCTAAACGCTCTAAAAAGCTCGTCGCCAAACACAACCTAGGCTCATCAAAAATCAACATCTAGTCCTATATTCAATCCCATTTTCACATCAATATCACCAAACCAACACAAAATCTCATTTACCCATTTCATCAAAAAACACAATGATCAATAATCACTAGCAGGGGGACATAACCAAAACTAAAACTGACTGGGTACATTTAAAAAAGAAATAACTATGCCCCACGCCCTCAAAATCCACAGGTACCCCGGGACCCACCCTCCTTCCATCCTTCATAACAAACACATACTAGTTCCCAATAAAAAATGCCCACATAAAAGCCCTAACAAAGCATCTAAACAATAATCTAAACGCGCCGCGCCAAACACAACCTAGGCTCATCATATAGTCCTAAACTAAATCCAACCACATTTCTACAAAAACACATCAAAACCACATCTAAGACATTTCACCAAACACATTTAAGAACTATCCAGATTTTTTTTGCAAAAATCCACCCGGACCCACCCTTGTTCCATCCCTCATCACTATATGTTCACAATCATCATCAAGTCCTAAATTCAATCACATTTTCACAAACTCTTTTGGAGGCGCAATTAAGAAAAATCCAGATTTTTTACAAAAACTAACACTACGCCCCAAAAAACCATATGTATCCCGGGATCCATCCTTGTTCTGTCCCATCAAATATCCTCATCTAGTCCTATATTCAATCACATTTTCACAATAAAAACACAAAATCTCATTGAGACATTTCATCAAACACATAAGTGCATAACAAACATAAAAAAAGTACCCACATAAAAGCTCTGACAAAGCTCTTCCCTTTGCCATCCCCAGACACCACAATCCTCATCCCATCATGACTCCACTGCAAATCATCAATCCGCCCACTCAACGCCCGAAACTCATTCTTCAACACAAACCCATTATGCGTCCCCCATATCCTCACCGTGCCCGACACGTCAGCAGACGCGATCCACTCCCCGTTGGGGGAGAAACGCGCAACTGTGGTCTGGTACGCGTGCTCTGCGTAGACCTCCACGTCGAGTGGGCGGTCGAGGTAGCGGATGATGACGGAGCGGCCGTTGCAGTAGAGGAAGGCGTTGGATTTTGGGTCGCCGGAGATTAGGATGCCGCGGCCGCGTTCGGTTGATGGGATGCATGCGTAGGTTTCGATTAAGGAAGATGATGATGATGACATTGTTTTTTTGGTTTTGGTGATTTGTGAAATGAAATGATGGAGAGGGAATGTATTTGAGGAGGGGACGTGGGGTGTATGATTGGGATTTCTTTTTAGGACAATTATTTTTTTAGTATTGTGTTGTCCAAAGAATATAGGACTACTTACTTTCTCACTTCCATACAATTGGGCAGGTGCAATGATAAGTCGTGTCATCTCAGCGTCACCTCATCATTTTATTAAGACGGGTGGTAGTGGGCTCGGCATGGGGCATGATGCAAATCAACACCACCGCCATGCCGAAGATGCAACATGGAAGGTCACGGCATAAATTAACGATGAATCATGGATGGATTTGAGGGATATAGCCGTTGAAATTTGAACGTTGGGCATAAAAAAGTATGGTGAGGCATGGAATTATGATTGCCACTAAAAAAGTATGGTGAGGCATGAGAGAGACATGAAATGAGGTGGCAGAATATTATTGGTAGTGGTGAGGCATGGGGAGGCATGAAATCATGACTGCCACCCCCTTAATAACGAATCAACAATTAAGGACATGTTTGATTCGTAGAGATGAATAGCAATAGAAAAGGCAAAAATAGTATAAAAAGGATATAAAAATAATCAAATTCATTACCCCAAGTTAATAGGTAATGACTCATTACCCAAAAGTGGGTAATGAGTGATTGCATTATATAGTACCAAGCATCATCATTTATTATGTTACTCATTTCTTGTGTGACCTATACCTCTTAACCAAGCACACCTAAAAGAAAGTGATTTACGCATTTAGTTTATTGATTGGCACATTTAGAGTTCAAATAGATAAAGCAGAATGTGAGTTTTATACAATTACTTGAAGCATAAAAATAGTGTTGTAATAAGAAATTAAAGTGTGCAAATCACTTCTTATAATTAAAACACTTTCTTAAAAAAAAAAAAAAAAAAAAAAAAAAAAAAAAAAAAAAAAAAAAAACCGATAACATGTTATTGATACCTATAGATTTTACAAAACAGCTCAGTAAAAATACCCCACCCATTTAAAAAAAAAAAAAAAAAAAAAAAAAAAAAAAAAAAAAAAAGGAGAAACCAATGGCACATGTTGCTAATATAGCTGAGTGACGAATGATATGATAGCATGGTGCAGTTTGGCATGTTGTTTGTTAGCTGTTGGTCCGAAAAATGCCCAATGACACACTGTACCTAGCCCTTTAAGTGTGTGGTTTGCGTGAAGCATTTAGTAGCATTTAGAAGTAGTGAGTTGCGGGCGTTGAACGTTAATGCTCATTTGTCAAATAGCAAACAACTTAATTTTTTTTCTTCGAAATGCTTCTTTTTCAACTTCTCATAAAGTAGCATTTATTAGCGTTGAGCATTTTAGAGTTGTTTTACAAGTTATAATTACACATACAACTATGTTACTAAACTTTAAAAAATAATAATAATAATAATAAAAAAAAAAAAAAAAAAAAAAAAAAAAAAAAAAAAACTCACAACTACTACTTACAACTACTGTAGCTCACTGCTATTAAGTTTTTTGATAAGACACACTCGAACACCACAATTTTTTAATATTTTATTTTATTTCTTGAAATAAAACAACACATTTCATTAAATAAAAATAAAGATACATTAAAAATATGAAAATCTAGCGATAAGGTTTCATAAATGCTTCATAATATCTCTTTGAAGATCGTCGTGCATTTTTGCATCACGGAGTTTTTATTAGTGTTTCCTTATTGTTGTGCATCTTTCGATCTAAGTAAGTTACAAATTCAATTGGGGACTTACGTACAATTTGTTTAAATAACTATGTTCAAGACTATTTGCTATATATACTTGGTTTCGAAGTGGTTGCTTGTTTGCTTTATTGACTTATTAATATACTTGTTTTGAACATAAATAATTCGAAACTATTCGGATTGAGAAACCGTATTTATGCTTACTTGTTGAAGTTAGATAGGAATAAACACCTTTTTTTATCAAGCATCATTGAATAAAATAGTTTATCGACTATGTTTGGTAAAACTATCTTTGTTTTATAAAATAACTAAACATCAAATGCTCCAAAAAAATTCATCACCAACACAACCTAAATAATTTAGGAATTAGCATTTTAAATGTAAACACACATATACTTTACTTGTGACTATAGGTGTCAAAAAATCCTAAGACTCGATTAAGCCTATTCGGGTCGGGTTACTTTGGTCAATAGTTTTATTCAGATTATTTGGGTGAATTTGAGTAACCCGAATATTAAATAAGGTCGGGTATCGGGTCGAAAATGTTTAGCTAACTCGGGTTCAGGTCGATGTGATTAACCCAAATAAAGGTTTTTTTAATATAGTTTTTATAAATTCAATTTAAACAAGTACAATGTACAAACAAGCAATTTTATTACACGTTTTACAACTATATAGTCACACTTATAGTTGTTATCTACTGACGAAGCTTGACACATTAGTGAAAGTTGATCATTTCAAAATCACCTACACAGACAAAACTTTCATCAAGATTCAAATGCCAAAGTTATAACAAACACATTTTGTTGAATGTTCTCATTCACAAAGGCCAGGACTTTCAATTATCATCATTGCTCTATGCCTAGGAATTTTTGTGGTTTGCGTCCATAATTGGTTTCTACAAAATACTTCAAGGAGAAAAGAAATAACGAACAATTATATCAGGAGTTGGAAAAATAATGTACTTAAACTTATATGTTATTGTCCATTTGTAGATAGTCCACTTCTTGTATACAAATATATGGTCAACGGATCATTAGACATGTGGATCAACGGGGTAAAAAGAGAGACAGAGGAACTCACATGGTCAACCTGGAAGCTAATTATGACTCAGATAGCCAAAGGTTTGACTTACCAAAATGAAGAATGTACAAGCCAAGAGATTTTGCACTTTGACTTAAAACCTAAAAATGTACTACTTGACAATGATTTTATTGTCAAGATATGTGATTTTGGGTCATCTAGATTCATAAGTACAAGTCAAAGGCAAAACACAGGTGAAGCGTTCCACATTGATAGTTGGAAGGGAACAACGGGTATCCGAAAATTGAGTATCCAAATATTTTAGGAGGCCTAAAACGAAAATATGATCTAGGAATTTCATATATCTAATGTTTCGGATAATGATTTATGCATACGGATATCCGAAAATTGAATATCCAAATATTTTGAAGTTTTGTAAAACTTATATATGAGGTCCAAAAGTGACAATCATGTTTCCCAATTTTCGAACCAAACCAATTAAATTTTGGATATCCGAATATGGACATTTTTCAACACCCCTAATATATCATTTTGCTTTTATATCATTTATAGGACTGTAAACGAACTAAATGTTCACTGAATATTTCATGAACTCTTCGATAAAAAAATTCGTTTATTTATAAAAGCTAACTTGTTCATTATTGGTTATGTGATTATCATCTTATGGTTTTGATACCAGATCTTTGCAATACCAGCAAGTATTTACGAGTTGTATCAATCCAGATTCTACATTTTTCAACCGTTACGGGTAACAACATTATGTCCCTTGATCCTACATTTTCATTAAATTAAGTTATGTTGTCTTGTTTATTGTTTGGTATTGTGTTGTTTTGCACACGCTCTTGTTGTTTAGCTGATGCTAACAAAACACTCTCTAGTTACAATTCTTTTTGTAACGTGTCCACTACTTTGACGCTAAACAATTTTGCTCCTGAATACGAAAATTCTATTGATGGGTCAAGGGTGAGAAACATACTCATTTCTAGAGCTAGTATGGATAACCGAGTTAAATTTGGTTGTGGCTTTTACTGTCGAGGTGGTAATTCTACACATTACATGTTTTCGATTTTTATTCTTGCTCATGATAAACACCTAGAACCCCTTATTATGCTCCACCTCAAGTTGTTTGGTATTCTAACCCAAAGCATCTAGTCAAAGAAGGAGAAATGTTAATACTTAATGCACAAGCTGGTTTGATATTGCATGATGTTGATTATAAAACCGTCGTTTGGACCTCCTACTTTCCTACCTCCTGGGGGATATCTATTTTTGGATTAATGTTAACTGATATTGGTAATTTCAAATTATATGATGCACATCACCCACCGGTTTAAGATTCTTTTAGTTGCCCGAGTGATTCTTTGTTGCCCGGACAAATATTGTCCCAAGGAGCAAGAAAGCTAATCCCAAATACTTCATTTACCAATAGGTTGATTCCATGTAAAGTCCTATTATCTTCAAGTAATGGGTGAAGGCATGTTTACATATCTAGATTCAACCACCTACTCTCTACTAATGTTACTTGATGAAGCCACATAAGAAACTAGTGAACAGTCAACTAGTAGTCAGTTACATTAGGTTATTGAATGGAAGTTTAGCTTTCTTTATTCTTTCCGCTGAGCCAAATGAGCCCGACATTGCTTTTAGTATACCTAGAGCATTGTCGGTGCAATATCTGAAACTAATGTAGGATGGTCGTTTGATAGTATGTGAATGGAATCTACAAGAGTGGACACAATTTACTGATATATTCAAGAGTCCTCGTGGAAAGTGCGGTCAGCCATTGTCTTGTGGAGAAAACTCTATGTGCTCGGTTAGTAATCAACAATGTGATTAAGTAGGTTCACGATTTTTTAGACCAGAAAACTTTTTGCAAAAACACATGGATTACTATCCACTCGCTCTTCTCTAGTGCAACGATACCAACACTCAAAGGCTAATTTTAAAAAATTACTTTCAACACCACATCTTTAAGACACACATGGAGAGTGTGCATATGCTTACATGCTACCGAGCATGTTCATGTGAGTGTTCTTGCAAGGTAGTTGTATTTCGACATGATTCTGATTCTTCCAACGGAAGTTGTTATTTACCGACGAAGCTTGACACATTAGTGAAAGTTGATCCTTTCGAATTCACCCACGAAGACAAAACTTTCATCAAGATTCAATGTCAATGTCATAACAAAAGCATTTCGATGAATGTTCTCATCCACAAAGGCGACGACTTCTAATTATCATCAATATGCCTAGGAGTTTTTATGGCTTTTGGGGTTTTTGCGTTTATAATTGGTTTCTAAAAATATTTCAAGGAGAAAAGAAACAACAAACAACTATATCATGAGTTGGAAAAATATGATAATGACAAGTGTATAAAGAATGTCTTGGGACTTCCCACTTGGTATTCCTATGAACAACTACAAACTGCCACTAATAATTTCAGTGAAGAAAATTTAATTGGTAGAGGAGCACACATATAAGTTTTTTAGGGTACTTTAGACGATTCCAAGATTGCAGTGAAAAAGTTTGAGGAAATAGTTGAACTAAATGAATCTTTCAAAAGTGAGGTTAAAGTCATTGCAAGTCTCCATCACGTTAATGTACTTAAACCTATAGGTTATTTTCCATTTATAGATAGACCAATTCTTGTATACGAATATATGGCCAACGGATCATTAGACAAGTGGGTCAACGAGGTGAAAAGAAAGGTAGAGGAACTCGCATGGTCAACCTAGAAGCTAATTATAACTCAGATAGCCAAAGGTTTGACTTGCCTAAATGAAGAATGTAATAGACAAGGGATTTTGCACTTTGACTTAAAACCCAAAAATGTACTACTTGACACTGATTTTAGTGTCAAGATATGTGATTTTGGGTCATCTAGATTAATAAGCACAAGTCAAGGCAAAACACAAGTGAAGTGTTCCGCCTTGATAGTTTGAAGGGAACAACGAATATCTAAAAATTGAGTAGCCAAATATTTTAGGAGGCCTAATGCGAAAAAATGATCTAGGAAATTCATATACTAAAATACAGATATCCAATAATTGAGTATCCAAATATTTTGAAGTTTTGTAAAACTTATACATGAGCTCCAAAAGTGACAATCATGTATCCTAATTTTTGAACCAAACCCAATCAAATTTCGGATATCCGAATATGGACATTTTTAAAACCCCTAATATATCCTTTCCTTTTTATGTCATTTATAAGGTTGTAAACAAGTTGAAGGTTCACTGAACATTTCATGAACTGCTCGGTAGGGCCAACTTGAAATTAAAAAGAGTTTGACAAAAAAAATTTTTTTGAACCACCAGAAACTCAATTATCCATACTAGATATAGTTCCACTTAAACTAAATCAAAGAAACACCACCAGATCTGCTCCATTATTCTCAACAACATCTGCTACATTTCGGATAACAACAACATTATCATTATTAGGTTCTTCATTTCCTTGTAATATTATAGTTCGTGCTACCATGTTGTCCTGTATATTGGTTGGTCTTGTTGTTTATAAGTTAAGTTAATGCTGCTAACACACTTTCTAGTTATAATTCTTTTGTGAATGTGACCACCACTTTGACACTCAACGATTCTCTTCCTGAGTTTCCTTCTTTCACCGATGGGTCTAGAGTGAGACCTATACTCATTTCTAGAGCTAGTACTGATAACAGAGTAAAATTCGGTTGTGGATTTTACTGTCGAGGTGGAAATTGTACTCATTATGTATTTTCGGTTTCTATTCTTGTTCATGACAAACACCTACAACCTCTTGTCTATGCTCCTCCTCGACTCGTTTGGTCTGCTAACCCAAAACATCCTGTCAAAGAAGGTGCAATGCTAATACTTGATACACAAGTTGGTTTGGCATTACATGATGTTGATTATAAAAACGTCGTTTGGACCTCCTACCTTCCTACCTCCCGGGGGATATCTATTTATGTTTTTCATGGTACTTTAGACAATTATAAGATTGCAGTGAAAAAGTTTGAGAGAATAGTTGAATTAAATGAATCTTTCAAAAAGGAGGTTAAAGCCATTGCAAGTCTCCATCACGTTAATGTACTTAAACTTATAGGTTATTGTCCATTTGTAGATAGTCCACTTCTTGTATACGAGTATATGGTCAACGGATCATTAGACAAGTGGATCAACGGAGTAAAAAGAGAGGCAGAGGAACTCACATGGTCAACCTGGAAGCTAATTATAACTCAGATAGCCAAAGGTTTGACTTACCTAAATGAAGAATGTAATAGGCAAGGGATTTTACACTTGACTTAAAGCCCGGAAATGTACTACTTGACACTAATTTTATTGTCAAGATATGTGATTTTGGGTCATCTAGATTCATAAGCACAAGTCAAAGGCAAAACACAGGTGAAGCGTTCCACATTGATAGTTGGAAGGGAACAACGCGTATCCGAAAATTGAGTATCCAAATATTTTAGGAGGCCTAAAACGAAACTATGATCTAGGAATTTCATATATATAAAGTTTCGGATAATGATTTTATGCATACGGATATCCGAAAATTGAATATCCAAATATTTTGAAGTTTTGTAAAACTTATATATGAGGTCCAAAAGTGACAGTCATGTTTCCCAATTTTCAAAGCGAAACCAATTAAATTTTGGATAACCAAAACCAACAACGGATGTCTATAGTTTTGGTATGATTGTATTGGAAATTTGTTGCAAAGAGAAAATTCTCGAGAAATAAAAACATGATTTACGCTTTATGCTCAGAATAGGAATACAGATGGCCTTATTGGTAATAAGCACGAAAACAGTATGGGGGCTGGTGAGATGCTCAAACTAGCCACGCGGTGCTTAGAGCTTAAACATGAGAAAAGGACGTGCATGTAGGATGTACGTAAAGTTCTAGATGGTCGAATGTTTGTTCCCACTAATTTATCTAGCATCTACGTACCCTCTTTTTCATAAGCAAGCACAAGCATAACACAGCCTGTTAAAGCATCCTTCGAGATTGAACACGATAACAGTAAGTCATTGGCAACAGAGATGAAACGATTTCAAGATACGGGTATGTTGTTTTGCTCGGTTTTAATATTTATGTTTAATAATTTTGTTAGTATTAATATGTGGAAGATATGTTATGATTGTTGATGAGTCGCTTACTGTTCAAAATAAAACTTATGAATTGCCTACTATTTTAGTGGCAAAGTTTGCGTGGGGAGAGGAGGTAATCCCTAATGGTGTTTTTGCTGTGATAACACCTGACATGCCAGATGTTTTATCCCATGTATTTGTTCGAACAAGAAACGGCAAGGTATTTGTCTAATGTGTGATCTAGAGATGGAAATTTTAAACCTTATATTTATAAATGGGTCGATTTAACCGTAGCATTATATAAAATACCTACCTTCGATGCATTGCTTCTGAAGATAATTTGCAATTTTCCCTTACAGGTTTGCTTTGCAACATGTTTAGATACCAAAATTTGGATGATATTTAAGCAAAAGAAGGTAAGTTGTTGAAACTAAAACCTACATCAGCTGATATAACATATAGGTAATGTCATTTCCTGCTGTTTAGTATTTTTTTTTTTTTTTTTTTTTTTTTTTTTCATTTCATCTCAATCAGCAGCAAGTGGAACTTACTTCCTCTCTGCTCTGTGTGCGGATGATATTAGTGAGGTGCAGGAGAGTGATCCAAAATGATCAAATCATATGGATGAATTTGGTCCATCTCCGAGTATAAAATTGGTCAAAAGGATTTTTCTGGTAAATTTGCTATATCATATGAAGAATTCACGAATGATATAGCTTTCTTTGAACTTTCTTAGGTTGGAGCTAAATCACGTACTGTTGATTACCTTAAAGTCCTATTCTGGATTGGGATTCCTACTTTAGTTGCATTACCTTTTAGATGTTTTAACAAAGTTCTTTGTGATGAACTAAATAATTGCAAAAGGTAGTGGAAAAAAGAGTTAGAAATGGTTTTCTGAGACCGTATTATGGAAACTAAGGGCAAAAAGAATGACGTGGAAGCTTATGTCCATGACATGAGGAACATGGTATAATATATTTTACAACAAGTTTGTCATTTGTACACATTTTTTTGTTTTAGACGTAATGAACCGTGAACTTTTATTTCACGGTATTCACAACTATAAGTGTGCAAACATTATTCGCACTGATAAATATAATAAACATGAAGTGTCATAAAAGACTTCACACTTATAATTTTGAAAACAAAATCTCACACTTAAAAATGTGAGCTAATATAATTATATCATCTTCACGCTTTTTAATGTAAAAAACTACGAAAGAACTTTTGATCACACTAAAAATGTGAACATATGTAAATTTGCTATTATTTCAATGAACCTCGCGCTTCTACTGTTATACAAAGCATGATGTTACTTTGTGATAAAGAAGAATTAACAAATTAAAAAACAAATATTAAGGGTCCATTCAACTTATAAGTGAGCTTCGATTTATAACCGACTTTGATCGACCCGAATTGACTCGAACCCGACCAACCAACCCGATTAACACCCCTACTTGTGACACAGTTTATCCATCTCAGTAGTAACATAGGGAGCAACTGTACTTTTGATTTGTTAATGTTAATGTGTTAAACAAGAGTTTGGCTATTTGCAAAAAATGTCCTCATCGATTTTCGTGCCAGTGAGGTAGATGGAGTGTGTTAAAGGCGGGAAAGGTGAATCATCACTAGTTCTAAAGTTCAACTATGTTGCTCGGGATTTCATGTTATGCTCAAAAACTCAATTTTGGTTAGTAGTTCTCTTTGTCGATAGCATTTAATTTCAATTTTACGAGTGGCAGTGGCAATTTCTACTATGTTTTTAGGCCATGGTAAATGTCATCTTGCATCCGTCAATCTGTATCATCTTTTGGATCATTTGTGATTCATTATCAACACAACATCTTGTTGCCAAAAAGAAAAAAGAAAACTTTAATGGCAATGAGAAACAAAGCATCATTAACCCGATTTCAAAGATTACTAGATGTACATGAAAAAATGTTGATTATCTTGACAAAACTAAGTTTTTAACCATAAATAAGATGTTGTGGTTATATCGTGTCACAAAGGGTATGTTTGGCACGGAGTGGTGTGGAGCTTTTTGGAGTGATGAGTGGTGAGCAATGAGCATTTTGATTTTTAGTAGTCGTTTGGCAAATGAGTGATGAGCTTTGCTATTTTTTAAGAATGTTCAACTATGGCTATTGCTCACAGCTCATTGTTACTGCTTACTGCTACTGTTCACTACTACAGTTAAGAAAGACACCCAAACAAGACAAACTGAATTGCAGATCCTATTCTGACTTTGCAATATGGTTCCACCGCCTTTTTAAATTTTTTTCTTTCATATTTTTGACACATATATTTTTTCACCATATCATACAACAAACGAGTTTTCACCCAATATTGACCCTATTTGTAAGGGTAAATTTTTTTAATTGGCCAATGAGAAGGTTTAGATTCAAAATTAAGCCCTCTAATTGGTTAATTAAATATCTCGATTTGACAAAAAAAGAGTTCTCTTATTATATGAAAGATTAGATTTTTGTAAGTTTAAAATAATATTGGTGTAATTATAAATTTATTTAGAAGGATATTGATGTAATATTTGAGTTTTAGAATAACATAGATGAAATTGGGCTAAATAAAAGGTTTTTAATAAAGGAAAGTTAAAAGAAAAAGTAGAAGGGATAAAACATTGTAAAAGGTTTTTAATAAAAGACAAATTATCTCACATTTCTTAAGCAGGACTTGAACCCACAATCATTTTGGTCGGGGAGTTTGTCACACAAGGCTATTATAATTGAAATACTAGCAAAAGAGATTACGAGTACATTATTATTTGGAAGACCCAAAACAAAAAGCATGTTGTTAATTTGAACTTTTAGTCCTCGTAAGAACTTGTGAGGAGCTATGTATCCCAATAGAAAACTTGCAAGGACTACAAAGATGTCATGGAGCGAGCGAATGCCGTGGATGACAATTTACACATGGCTCTACAAAGTCCTTACAAGTTCTTACAAGGACCAAAAGTCCAATTTCGAAAATCCACTAAATTTTCTTTGTAACGTGCAAAATCTATCAATTTTCGTCTTTTGCAGTAACTCCTTATGTAACTCGAGTTTTTAAAAAGGAAACCATATAATCGTAACTATAAAAAAATACCAAAAGAAGAAAATAAAAAGTTATGATATGCTCATGTAGGATTGAACCTTTGAAACCGATACAAACGTGAACCTAAATTCAGACCCGCGGTTCAGTTCTTGGTTCTTCCGGTTGGTTCATGAACCTAATTGTAACAATAAAAACCTTTGGACCCAATGTGATCCATAATAACATAAAGGACCAAAAATGTAACTTACTCTATCTATATAAATAACCACTTTGAAAAAGCATATCGGAAAAGCTTGTTGATCGGACATTTCCGTCGCTGCTGACGTCATCTTCCGCGGGACCCACCAACTCACCTTAAGCTCCGTACAACAAGGTAATAAATTACATTTGTATCCTTTAGTGTTCTTTTATATTTTTTGTGATGCATACCAAGTGTTTGATGAAATGCCTGTGAAATGTTTTTGATTAAAAAACGTTGATAATGATGGTTTATTGAAATGGGTTTTCGGGTTATAGTGTTATCGAAACGAGATAAGCTGTTTCGAGTGTTTGGATGGAGTAGAAAAAACAACTTTAGGTTATTGCTTATTTAAGGCTAGTTGCAGCTTTAGTAAGGTGTTGTTGTTCTTCGCGGTTAGAAACATTAGCTCCTTTTTTTGTGACTCTACGTTTTGATATATATAGTGAGGGGGTGTTTGTTTAAGCTTATTTGATGGGCTTATGAGCTTATAAAGCTCATAAGCCCAAAAACTTGAGCTTATGAGTTTATCAAAGTTTCAATAAGCTCATAAGCCATCAAATAAGCTTAGACAAACACCCCCTGAATAAGCTATTATTGTGTTAGAGATTAAGCTGTTTCAAAGTTCAAAGTTGGCCCATTTGATTTTGGAATGTAGATGCTTCCCTGCTTGGCTTAGATAACCATTGCTCTCTTTTTCTATCTCAACGGCGAGACCTTCTTCTTGGTTTCTTATTTTATAAATATTTGAATAAAATATATGGAGAAAACATAAGTAACTGATCAACGGAAATTCATTTTGGGTACATCTGCGATGTCATTTCTGGATTTCTATGTAATTTCGTTTCCTAATGAACCCTTAAGTCTTAACCCTGTGTTGTGGAATTACAACTTGTATTTAATCAGACAGTTCGCTCCATTTCTTTAAAAAGCATGTCATGATTGGATTTATTTGCTATCAAGCCTGATACAGTCATTCTTAAACTGATTAGGATAAATCATAAATGACAAAGGATGAAACAACGGTAAAAGAATAGGCGGGATAGTTATCTATTGCTTAAACATTTGGTTTTCTTACACATCTTGAGTTGAAAATTGCTTATGAACATTATTTTGGCATGGCTATCTCGGTACCAGTAAGTATTACAAATTGCAGCTTTGCGTAGCTTGATGGATCTTTTAGTACATAGGTACCCTTGTTCTTTATCTAATTAGGTATGTGGGTACTGTATAGAAGAGTATGCTGTCTAATACATAAGTTCTCGGGTTGGGTTGGTGATCAAGAAATGATCTAATACAATACAGTAAACTTCACTTTACCGGTGGCACTGTCAAACAAATTACTTATAACTTGGTAGATTTGGCTTGTTTTATCTTAATTGGGGTAATTACTTAATTATAAAATGCAAAAAGTTAGCTAAAAGGGGACAGGTAACATGGGTCGAACAGGTTGATAGTTACTCGAAGTCTGTGATGTAGATTGTAGAAAACCCCTAGACTGTTTCATCCATCCAGGGGCTTATATTATTATGGAAATAGTATTATTGTTATAGCTATGATCAATACATCAGCTATTTGTAAAATGTTATACGACGTAGATGAAAATGTTTTTAATAAAGGAAAGTTAAAAGAAAAAGTGAAGGGATAAAACATTGTAAAAGGGAAAAAGTAAAAGGACCGAAGATGTTAAAATTGAAATCCTAGGAAGGATTATACTGTATTAATTTTTCATCCTTGGATTCATATCCTTAAAATCAAAAACCTTAGGAAGAATGGACGAGGAAGAGGAAGAGGAAGGTATAATGGAATCGGAAGAAGAAGAAGAAGAAGAAGATATAATGGAATCCGAAGATGAAGAGGAAGCGGAACAATTGGAGGAGATGAAGCCACCCGTGGTGACCAGTTGGATGGGTCCAGATGGTATTACAGTTCATGGGATACTGGTGATCGATGATGGCATCATTCGGTTAAAGAATCGATGCCAACTTGATGATTGCTCCATTTGCTATAAACCACCTTCCACTACTCAGGGAAGCAAACATCAAATTTGGTACTACTTTCTTTCTTTTTTATATATCATTTTTATCTTGTTTGTTTGCAATTCAAAACTAGATTTTTATATCTTGTAAAAGTTATTATTATTTGTTGGTTATCTTCCTTTTTCTATTCATAACCCTGTTTGGCTAAGCTTATTAAACGTAAGCTCCAATTTTACAGCTTATTTTGAGACTCATAATAAACTTATAAAAGCCGACAAGTTTCAAAATAAGCCACAAAATTGGAGCTTATAAAAAATAAGCCCAAATGGGCTTACCGCTTACGTATTAGCTTTGATTTCTTCCTTTTAAGAATGATTTTTATTTGGGTAAAACTTTAATCCTTTCTTCAAGGTTTCAGCCAAACTTCAATTCGCTTTGGGTCCTTTTTACAACGTACTACTCATATTCTTACCAAACATGATCAGTTTACCATAAGAGTTGATTGCATTTGCAGCTGTCTTCCGTGTGGGCATATGTATGGATTCTCATGTATAAAAAAATGGCTTCTTCTAAGCTCCTCCAGTGGGAAGGTATTTATTTGTACCCCATCATATATCGTATTCATTCTATTTTACTATAAATCATCTTGTCTTAACTACCTTTGTTTTATCAACAACAGTGCCCCCAATGCAACGCCTTATGCTCAATTGAGGAGGCAAGACTTCTTTATCCACCTCCCCTCTACGTTACTGCTCATCAAAAGGTCTTTGTTTAAATTTTATTTTATTATTATTATTTATTTATTTATTTATTTTTATTTTTTAATTTATTATAACTTTGTTTTTAACAAAAATTGTTGATGCAGGCATCATCGGCCACATTCTTTCCATTCACCAAACAGGGTTTCCTTGAATTTAAGAAGTATGAATACTCACGCAGGCGTGATGCAATTTTGCTGCGGAATAATGACGCAAGACAGATGAATATTTTTGTGAGACAACATCGTGATTTAGTAGATCGCGAGAGAGAATTGGCGATAAAGAGCTATAATTTATTAACACGGGCTGAGGAACTGGTAGATCTGACCGAGTCTTTCGGACTGGCTATTGCATTGCATAGGCGGGCTATTCTGTTAGAACCACGGATTGAAGCATTGGGACGGCGTATTGATGCGCTGGAACGGCTTGCTAGTGCATTAAGACGGCGGATTGATGCATTGGAACAGCGTTCCGATGCATTTGAGTCAAGGATGACATTTTATCTTCAAATGTACAAGGAGCATCATAAGACAAAGAAGAATTAACAATGAGCCATGTACTACCTGCAGTCACAAACACTAATATATCTTAACGACTACTGCTATCATGCATCAAACGTTATGGTAACTTATTTGAATCTTCTTTCTTGTATCGAATTATCATTGCTGCTACAGATTTATATTATTATCTTTTTATTTATAGAAATGAATTTGCGGTCGAATTTTTTTATTTATATTATTATCTTGTAACGTTTTGGTCTACCACCCTCTCTCATGTAGGTCGTCCTTTGAGTGCCGCTAGTAATTAGCTATGTCAAGCAGCTTGACCAATTTTCTGAACTTGGTTCCTCCTAGCTTGATCCAGTCTTCATTGCTCTCAATTCTCAAACTTATCTAGGAGTTCATACTGTTTCAGCATTTCCACAATTATATCCCAAAATGCCTGCTAGTTTTAGCCTCCTCACATTTGCTTCAGAGTCCTCTCTTTGCCCTTTTGAATCTTGAAAGCGCGTCATAATAACCAATCTTTCGATCATCTCATGCCTTTTGATACTCAGCTATCACATCATATGCATTTTTATGACGTTGGATTAATCATATTTTTATTTTGTAGCTTTTTGCTTTTCTCATGCTTGTGTTGCTCCCAGACATAGCCTGGCTCTCGTATCCTGCGAAGTATAGCTCACAAATCTTAAGTCGTTGCATAAAATAAAGGTTCCAAGATGGTGGTCGGGTAACAGGACATAAAATGGTCTGCGTGAAATCAGGCCTTTCTTAGTATGAATCGAAAGGGATCATTTCTAATAAGGGTCAAAACCGGATCAATTTTTAGTAATGCAAAATAATTATATCTATAATACAATTCGCAATGGAACAAACTCCAATAACTAATAAACAATATTAAACCTTTAGCCCTCCTTTTTATAATATTACCTATATATACTATATGAGCGACACAATTCCCTTAACTAGGGGTGTTCATGGATCGGGTAATATCCATGATAACCGAAAACCGAAACCGAACCGAACCGAATTTATAACCGAACCGAATTAGTTAAAACCGAACCGAACCGAACCGAACTAAATATATGGTTATCGGTTTGGATATGGGTTTGGCAATGATAACCAAAAACCGAAAATATATAAATATATATATTTTGTTATGTATTTAAATATAAAAATAATCACTAAAAGTCTTTTTTAATATAAATATAACATTGTTTAAGCTTGAAAAAAAATTTTGTTCTAAAAATATATATAATTAAATGAAAAAAGTAATTAAAATTACGTAATTCGGGTTATTCGGTTCGGTTTTCGGTTATAGGGGTTCGGTTTTCGGTTTTTCGGTTTGGTTTTCGGTTCGGTTGAATCAAATTTGAATTCGGTTCGGTTCGGTTTTCGGTTTGACCCAGAAAAAAAAATTAACCAAACATACCGAACCGAATAACCCGATAACCGAACCGATGAACACCCCTACCCTTAACCATTATAATAATAATTTTCCTATTAGCCCAAACGTTGCCCATGTTGTGGTAGAAAAAAAAATAATAAAAAAATAAAACTTACAAAATATACTCTGAACTTTTTAATATTTACGACTTTTGTATATAACAAACTTTATTTACCAAATATCTAATAGATACCTATCGTTTTCTTGAATAAAAAAAATACTGGCAAAAAGCCCTCTCGATAACGAACAAAACAAGCCCAATATTGATATACTTTTGACGTACGTAAGCTTTTATAAAAAATGTTGGAGTTTAATATATATATATATATATATATATATATATATATATATATATATAGTTTTTAAATAAAAGAACTTTCAAAATGCACCCTTAACCTATCAAATAACTTTAAAATTATCCTAAATCTTTTTAAAACTATAATGGTCAAAATTAGCCCCGCCACAACACACTGGTGCCCGACACAACATTTATTCCGAAAAAGACGTCGTACGACAACTACAATATAGCTTCACATAACATTTGTTCCAAACAAATACAACATGTAGCAGCAAAAACATACAACGATCTTACAACGAGAAGCCCCACCCAAACATTATTCGTAAATAATTATCTCAAAAATTCATCGAAAATTCTCAATGGAACACAGCGTGTGCCTTCCCACTTGTACTATACGTGAGTTTCAAGACGAATAAAATACTATTATTAGCGCAACCTATAGAATAATACTATAACGACTCTTCAATACACGTATAAAATAATTTTGCTTATTGGACTGCCTGTAAGTTTGGGATACATATGCGTAGGTTGGGACCAACTTTGGGTATGACCGGCTTTTAGTTAGTTTAGAACAATGTTCACAAACATGACACAAAAAATTATTTAACCAGTCACATATATATTAATACTAAAAAAAAAAAGAAAAAAAGAAAAAAAAAAACCGTAATTGCAACAATTCTTACAATGCCATAGATTAACTAATACATATTCGCTGAGTTTACACGTTCCTAAATAATGTGTTACGAAAACAGCAGTTACCCCGCCGCCTATTTAGTAAAGATATATAGCGTAATGCATGCATCAACGTGGCACATTTATAGCAGCAAATTAATGATGGTCAAGCACGACGTCGTTTGGATGCAAGGTAATCTTCCATAGCTTGAATCTGTTCTTTAGAAGGTGGAGTTTCATTCAGCTTGATTGATCTATGAATATCATAACTTGTTGATGCAAACACTAGCATCCTATAATATAACAATGATAAGAAATACATAAATTATTTCAAATAAATACATGCTAATACGGAAAATAAAAGGGATTAAGGTAAGTTACCCAGAGGCAAAAAGTATAATATGTCTTGGATGAATTTGTTTCCCGAATATCTTCATATAATTAAAATTACGTTTTTGTTTATTTTGTTTCAAGTATTTTAGATGAAGCTGCAATGAGGGAGAATGAGGAGGGCTATATTATTATTATTATTATTTTATTATATATACTAAAAGGGAACCTCAACTGTAGCTGCAGTGGACGAAATAGTGCTCATGTGCATTTTAGTCCTAGAGGTGAAACTGTCGTTGCAAGATAGGTTCTTTGAGGACTAACGAAGCAACACACTAGGGACTAACGATGCAACACGTCGCGAATTTAGGGACTTTTACGTAAAAAACATATTATTTCCAGAATTATTTTGTACCTAATGAATTTACAAAAATGGTCCCTCAGGTTAGCTGTAAACAGCATCGTTAGTCCCCGTTAGCGATATTTTGCAAATTTAGTCCTTAATAATTTTTTTCCCGATCGTTTTATTTCGATTTTAGATTAGACACAACATTCTCGCAGCAACGCGCGGGTGCCCTCACTCGTTTGGTCTAAGAGATTAGTTTCAAATATGTGTTTCGACTGTATAATTGATTCTATTACTCCATATGTTATGCTTTTTCTCCCGCCTCAGCTTCGCAGATGGGAGGAGTGTGAGAGCTGAGCACGCACGCTCTATGCTTTTCCCCAGCCTTCCCGCCAGTAAAAAATGAGTTCGTACCCCCTGTGTCTAGAGATTCCTGGGGCATGAGTTAAGCATATAGTGGATTTCTCTTTCTTTCGATTGAGTGTCGGCACTTTTTGAGTCTCTCTGATGCAGGTTTTATCGACTAGGTTTTAATATTTATAAAGCATCGTTATATTACAATAATAATCTAAACATTTTGATAAAAAAAAAATGTTCAGAAAGTCTTGTCTAGTTGACACGAAATTTAACATAAATAATCCGGATCTAGTGATTAAGGTTTTATAGATGCTTCACAATAACTCCTTGAAGATCGTTGTGCAATTTTTCATCACATAAGTTTTTATTTGTGTTTCCTTTGTTGTGTGGTGCATCTTTCAATCCAAGTATGTTGCAAATTCGGCTGTGGACTTGCGTACAATTCGATTAAATAACTATGTTCAAGACTATTTGCTATATACTTACCGAAGTGGTAACTTGTTTGCTTTATCGACTTAACACACTTCTTTTGAACATAAATAATTCGAAACTATTCAGATTATTTATGCTTACTTGTTGAAGTTAAATAGAAATAAACAACTTTTTTATTAAGCATCATTAAATAAAAAGCGAGTCATCAACCCAAGTAATTTAGAAATTAGCATTTTAAATTTTTGTACACATATACTTGTGACACAGTTGATCCATCTCTCAGCAGTAACACAAGTCAAATAACCAGAGTCATGAAATCCAATGGATATATAATGGATATTATACAACATAACTTTAAGCTACAAGTGTAAAGTGTCAAACCTTCATTCCCTCCAATAACTACATGTTCCTGTAACAAAAATGGTACATATATGCTTTTTCGAGTCTTTTTCTTTTGCAAAAGACTACTCAACCTCAAATGCTTCATAGAAAACCAATCCTAACCTTCCGCTGCAGCAACTGTAAGGTAGATTTTCTCCGACTCACACTGTCGGAGAAACCTAGAGCTCAACTATAAGTCTATAATAACGTCACTTGATATAAGATGTTTTTGTGCCAACTTTGGCTACTATATCGTTACAATTTTCAGCATGGCATATACATTACACCTTTATAAAAAAACAGTGGAAAAGAACAGAAGAAAATGGCTACATTCTTGTTACAAAGTTCATAAACCGGATCGAGCCATGCAGAAAATCTGAATCTGCTTCAGGTCTTCTTACATGGTTAGCCACTGGTCCACCGCCGTTTCCGAGCAGGACGTTCAGGCTTGACCTCAGAATCGGGAAGGGGTTCGGGTTGAACCAAAGGCGTTGGTTCATTTTCAACCTTTTTGATAGTCAAAACTTCTTTCCCACTTGGCATTGGAAGTTTGAACCGCTCACTGCGTTTCTTCAACTTTTCAACTGTGTCCAGATGTTTATCTTCTGCTGGTTTTGGTTCATCGGTTTTCACATCTTCTACCAAAGGCTTTGGACTCTCCGCTATTTCCTGAGGCTTTGTGGGTGCCCCATTGTCTTGATATCTATCTGTTTCTTTTATATCAACTGAGGCTGATGCTTTAATGCCGAGACTGAAATCTTTCTCCTTGTGGCTAGTCCATCTTTCCAGTTTTGAACGCCCTTTCCTAGAGTCTTGTTGTTCATCCTCTGATGAATTGTTTTCCTTGTGTTTTTTGGAAGATCGTCGTGTCACAGGGTTTTGCTCACTATTTCGTTGTTCAACCGCGCCTCTTGAGCTCGCCTAACCAAACCAAAGGCAAATATAATATCCGAGCAAATGAGAATATGGAGTGCATATAACCTCGACCACTTTGACCTTGTAAATAGAATGTAGGCCACTAAGCATGCATATTTGTAGCGTAAATACCATATTGACCTATCATGTTAGTTGTAGTTAAGGCAAATGTGTCCAAAATTGTCGTTTTTGGCCAGGTAAACAAGTTGACTATCAGGGTCACCAAAAAACTAACTTAAATATGCTGGCACTAGACAAAATCTTTTTGAAGAGAATATAACAGCAATCAGGACACAAATCAGCACGTAAAAATTATACAAGGTCTGCATAGCATGGAATTCCTTGAAAGGAGCATAACTTTAACTTCTGCAAATGCCAAAGAAAATAATAACCAGAAATTTTGTTTTACCTTTATTTTCTGTACCACATCAACAATTAACACGGCAGGTTTCCTAAAATATTGTATTTGCCCACTTTTATCATCTAAATATCAGGACTGCAAAAATATATCACTTAGAAGTTGTATGCATGGCAATAAGCAGGAAATATCTCACATGATGGCTATCAAAAGTTTGTAATGTTGCTGACAGTTTTGATTTCTATATATGAAATACCCGAGTTAACATTGACACATAAAAACAAACGATGTTCATCTTTTTTATGCACCTAGGCTATTCTCCTAATGGATTTCCTAGCAATCATGCATCAGCATTTTTCGTAAGCTCAACCTTCCATTGAATAACTATTTAATCTAACATTCTACAGAAAGCAAATATTATACATTCCTGACTATCACTAACAAGCAATCACAAACTGAAAGAACATGGATCCCGTTCAGGAAACAACGGAAGTAACTGGCAATATCTACAAAATTAAGAGCTAAGAAGCACAGCAAACGAGACGGTCATGATGGAACTGGGGAAGCACATAGGGAGCAGCTAAAGAGGTAGATGCAATTATTAAAATAACAGCAAGAGATATAAGGCACGCTACGTGACATGGCAAAAAGTGAATAATTAATCCTTTCACAAATAAGATAGATAAAGATGTAGAATATAGCGATAAGCAGGACAGCACAAGATGCTCATAGTAAAAAGTAAATAACTTATCTTTTCACGGATATTTCAACTGTCAAGATTGTCTGTGCTCGGTTAATAAACATTAAAAAAAAGGACTAAACTTTCACTTCGAATGCCGTAGCTGGAGGAACTAAAGTTTTAAATATAATCTGAAAGGCTAAACAATAACGGTTGAATTTAATAACATGCATAAGTCGCCTAGTAGTAAAGGGAGACATAAAGTATCTTGACACAAGTATCTTGAAACACATTAACAATTTCACGTCCATGATGCAACTTATGGCATTTGCTCTGTCAACACTCGAAAAGCATTAAGATTTTAGATTTAGTAATTCACAACATTATTAACAACCTAATAAGTAACATTCATTAAATTTTTTAGATGTATTTCTATTACATATTTACATTTAAACAATATCACATCATTAAGTCGCTATTTTATAATAAATACATGTGAACTAGTTAATGTCAGCTCTAATGGCCTCACCCTAAGTCATCCCTTTACAAAACTTAGAATAACTGAAGTATGTTAAAAGCATGTAACTAAGGAATAATCTTTAAGAAACCATACATAGATGAAACTATCAATTAAGCTTCATCTATCCCTCTTTCTATCTCCATCTCATACATTTATGTGCTAAAATAGACGCACTAAAACCTGTTTGTCAGGAATCCTGACCACAGATTGTTGGCTTCCCACAGTCCGGGACTACCAATTAGTGGCTAACATAAGGTGCTTTTATATTTTCTAAAGTATCAGATTGAGTTGTGGTAACTGAACTTAATAGAGGCTTTCGTTTCTTTCTAAAAAGTAGGTTATACTACGGTGTCCAGTGATTTACGTACCCGCTCACTTCTCTGGCTGCTATGATCTTCTCGATTCCTCCTTGAAGTAGGCAAAGAGTTGTGAGTACTGCCATCAGTTTCTTTACCCTTCCTAAGGCTTTCTTTGTGCTTCTTCTCCTGAGGCGCATGCATATCTTTAGCACTAACATTACGGTCACTACCAGTATACCCCCTTTCATGTCTTGATATTCTCTCTTCATTATTAAGCTTGTTTCCATGTGCATACGCATCCTCACGACCTCGATGCCTGGAAACACTTTCATTTTCAACTCTATCTTTTCTACTTAGCTGCTCCCGACCTGGGTCTTTAAACTGATACTCTTTTTCCAAACTTCTATAATCTTCCTTCATTCTAGAATGGCCGACCCAAGCTTTGTCTTCCACTGCTCGGCCACTCCCTGCTCCTCTGTGTCCATCTCGTTCTTTCCACTCATCCCGTTCCCTTTGTCTTTCTACCTTATCTCTCTGCAAACGCGCCTCTTCTTTGTACCTGAAAGAGTGCTGGTCATCTTCTCTTAGTCTTGCTTGCTCATCTCTCTTATGCAGTTCCAAATTATCATCTCTTTCTCGTTTGCGCCGGCTAGTACTTTCTCTATGAGCATGCAAAGCTTCTTCTCTTTCAGAACGGTCCGCTCTCCTAACATGCACATCCTCAATTAGTCTTTTGCTGTGCATACCCTCCCTCTTCTGTTGGGGTATCATATCTCTATCATAATCACCCTTCCAACCACCATTTTCTAATACTTTCCTTGACCGATGTTCAGTTTTGTCAATTCTTTCGTTTTCTCTGACCTTAAGACGGTGTCTAGACATCATTTCCTCGTCATGGCTTCTTTTTCTCATCTCTTCATGCCATAATACTTCGGATTCTCTCCCCTTTTTTCTATCAAAATTTTCAGATTTGACATGAGACCGGTACCCCTGATTTGGATCCCACTTTCTATGAGAATATGGATCTTCCATCCCCTTCATCGTCATTTGGTGCCTTTCCCTATCTTGTTTCTCATCGCGGCCTCTGCTTCGAGCAGCACGCTCATCTTCATTAGTTGGTCTCCTAAAGTTTCCACTGCGCATTGAACCTCCAGCTTGCACAACTTCCTGCTCCATACTATCTCGCATGTTCTGCTGATCTCTACTGCTTCCTGATCTTGCTTTACTGTTTTCACTACTTCTTCCTGCCTTTGAATCCTCTCTGTCTTCACCTCTTTCAACAGAAGCATGCTCTGCTCGAGAGATTAGCTTTGGTTTTTTTGATGTCCGTCTTCGTTTTTCCTCTTTGAAAGTATCATCATCCTCCCTTTCCATTCCTGAGTTTCCATCAATATCTACAAGACCGTCATTAGCGGCATCAGTTTGGTCAAAACTTCTATCCTCAGCACTGCCAAGTGCCCGGGGAGATGAAGAGGGACTCTGCTTATGCCCAACACTTTCAGTTGATTCTTCTTTTTGATTATCAACAAACTTCTTATCCTGCTGAGTACCACTATCAGTCAAACGAGGTGATCTTTCAGCTGCTGTTCTCTTCACTGGCCTACAATAACATAAAGAACAATTAGGAGAGTTGGTTAAAATCTGAAATAGATAGAAACCTAGCCTAGTTTCAAAACTATAGCTAGAAAAGGTTAAGAGAAAAATTGCTACTAGCAAGAGAGTCCACTAGTTGTTTCTGATGATATCCTTGTTTAAGTAAAAGCCACTTTATGCAAAATCATACCTTTCAGCGTCATTGCGAGGAGAGTTATGCTTCTTGCCATGGTAAGAAGATGTCCTGTCTCTTGAATCAGTATGCCCTTCTGCTTCTGTTTCAGAGAAATGTGATACCCTATCGCCTGTAGCTGCCACATGAGGCACAGAACCGATGAAAGGTGCTCTTCTTCCAGAGACCTCTCTCTTCCTACCATTATAAGCTTGGGGTTTATCAAAATGGTCATCTTCTGATCCATTGTCATCTTCAATCTCAAGGTCTTCTCTGTGATTTTCTTTTGAGGGAGCATCTTCAAGATGCTCATCGCCATCATTTCCTGGAACAGATTCTTCTTCTGGAGATCTCTGCAAGACAATCTGTTCACGAAGATAACATTAACTACACATTTGAGGCTTTTAAGTCGGTTATGCGCCAATGGATATATAAATTGAATACTAAAATTAATCACTCACCTCGATAATAGCATCAGAATCACGCATTCGTGGTGGTCGTGTATCAATGGATGGAAGTCGTTCACCAAAACCAGTTTCCACCTGTATTGCTTTTCCAGTTGGCTGTATTTTCCAAAATAATCAATTAGCTGGACTTCCAACTTTTGTTTCGTCAAGGTAAAAATCTCTACATCTAAGGGTCTTGGATAAAAAACCAAAACAGTATTAGTCCATACCAGTTGCATCCGAGCACGAGCAGATCCCTTTGCCAAGTCATTTTGCACATCAATTATACCAGTGTTACGATTCTCAGACGGGATGTCATGACCTGCTGCTGCCGCAAGCTCTGGTGGGAGATCTGGATCATACTCCTAAAGAAACAACAGACATATTGTTTATTTTATATTCGGTATCATGAGTCAGGCATTGCATGTCACAGAAGCATTGCATACCTGTTCAGTCCTCCCACTTTCATAGACACGAATTTTGCTTTGCATTGTACCCTCCAGTCGATGTTGTTCCTACAAACAAAAATACAAGCAATATTTATAAATGGCCTTTTGTGACTACAGATTTCTACGAAATATACACAGGCTCAACAGTTTAGGAGTACTTACCAGCTGTTTGCAATAATCTTTCCAGCTTTCCTCATTCATTCCAAAGTTGAAAAAATCTGATATATCAATACCTTGGTGTCTCCATGGTTTTTCATCAAAGCCATCAATGTCCACTTCAAATATAGTCCTAAAAAGAAAACATAAGTCAGAATTTATAATAAAAACTTAAAATTCAGAGTTTTAGTTATTCACATAACAGAATCTGAAAACATGAAGCACTCATATAGCACTGTTAAACCTCCAGAACCCTGATCTTAAAATCATAACATAACAGATCTCTAGTGTGAGCATATAAACTGCATTGGTCGGTAACGTGAATGAAAAACATTAGACAGTACTTAAAAGAAGATAGAACGAATCAAAGTAACTCATGTAGAGTGGTCCTCTGCTAATCAAGAAAGTATTTGGACACTGGAAAAGATCGATGTCTCCCTCATAGACAAATTGCTTAAGAAAAAAGCTTCCTCAACCATTCAAGAAAATCCTAGACAACCCAAGCCCAAAAAACATCATTGCTTACTCAGCTATGCTCTCTCTACCAAAAGATTGCAGCACTCCCTTTTTTGGGTTGTCCAAAAAGGTGAAACGTTTTCTCCAGAAAGATTCCATATAAATGTGCATGTTAGTCCATTAAAAAAAGTTAAAAGATATTTGTGAGATTAATTGGGTCCAGACATTTCCTTAAATTTATCTTATTAACATTTCTGTTATTCATTTGGTATTTATACAACTACTTTCCGTAAACTATTGTACTATAAAATAACATCAAACCTTGTTAGTTAGCTACCTTAAATACAATACATATAATTAACTGATTTATGATGAGTCCTATCAAATAAAAAGCAAAAACGGGAAAACGGAGAGGCATCCCTGTTTAAGCTACATAGGGGAAGTCAAGCCTTTTTGGCTCTGGTGTAGCGGCCTAACCGATATTCCTGTGGCCATTTCCGGAATTTTCCCTCGCCATCCCAAGATGTTTACCCAGCGTGCCACCTTACCAGTAGGCCACCTTGAGATGGTTTGCTTTCAAATAAAGGTAACTCTCAATAAGTGCAAATTGTGATATTTGAAAACCCGGCCATTCACCTAATAACTGTCTTCCCTGTAGAGCATCAGCCACTTTCAAATTCAAAGAAAGATCTTTGACCCAATATACTACTGGCTTGTTTCTATGCACAGATAATTACATTGTGAAACCTTCACAAATATGAATATGTATAACAGATACTTAATCGGATAACAACACCATAGAATTCAATGTCAAATTTGGTGAATTGCTTTACTCTTTTTAGATAATTTACATTTACATAAAGAAAATATTTTTTGAAAACACTAGCATTCACTAAACTGGTTCACAACCATTGATTCCTTCTGACTACTCATTTCTAGTAATATTCACAATTCAACAAATACTGTCATTAAGTCGTAAAAAAACGAAGAAAAAGTTTAGATTTAACTCGGATATAATTATATGCATTAGATCTAAATCTAAAAGGTTCATATTTACTCAAAACCAATCCAACTAAGAGATGATAGTGGTATATAATGATTACTTATGTGATGGTAGTGTAAAATCCAGTCCACTGCCAAACCCACGTCCTGCTCCGTTTCCCCAACCCTGCATTCCGTAACCTTGAAAATTTTTCTGCATTGGAGGACCACTCTTTATTCCGGCTGGTCGCCAATCACCTCTACCTCGACCAGCAAAAGGTAACATATTTCCAGGTGGACGAATTTGGCCTGGGGATCCTCCAGGTGGTACAGGACCTGCTCCAGGCATAGGTGCAGCACCAGGTCTCACATACTACACATATTTTTAGAAGAAAACTAAAATCAAGAGGTTGTTGATAATGTCGAAATAGGTAAGCATGCGACATAATAGAACTGTATCAGATCTCAAGTAATGTTAACGAACAAAATATATGATATCCATTATGCAACATTCATGATGGATGGTCGATATAAGTATTTCTAATAATATCATCCTTTAAATATTAAGCTAATTTTATGTTTATTCAACATGAGGCAAGTCACACAAACAAAAATAAATGGATGATGAAAACCACTTTTTAGTAACTATATCAAAAGCTATAGAAGCTAAACGGATTCAAAAAGATAGACCCTGTCCGCTGGTGGAGTTGAGAAAATATAGTTCAACTCATTGAGTATGGACTGTAATGATAAAGACACGACCTTGGAAATTTTAACACTCAAAAAATGGGTTAGAGCATTGTGAGAACAAGGAACTCTTTTATTTTTAAACATGACCGTGTTTTAGAAGTTAAAATGCTCAACAGCGGACTTTTGTTGCTTCCATTTGACTATAGCCATTAACCACGTGGAGTTCACAGTATAACTGGAAACCGTCAACATGCATCTCAATGGGGCACAAACAATTTCATAAGATTCAAACTTAGACATTATAACTTATAACGCAAAAAGAAAATTTCCATTAATATATTTTCATTGATCAATAACAATTATCAATACAACGTAATCCTAGCAACTAAAAATTTCCAATCTTTTATACATACAACAATTTACAAGCGAAGATCACCCCACTGACCTTAAACTGAGAATGAAACGGATGATACCCCCCATGACTCGCGCCAAACGCAATCTTCATCCCACCACCACCCCCAACCGCACCACCCGCACCCTCCCCTCTCCCCACTTCACCTCCCGCACCCTCCTTCCTCTCACCCTCCCCACCTTCACCCTCACCCCAATCCCCCATCTCCTCCATCTGTGCCACATCACCGTCCCCCGTCACAATCACCAAATTATCCCCGTCTTCGTCGTCCTCCATTCCTTCCATCCCGCCATCCACTCCCATCATCCCCATCCCCACATTATCATCATTCAACACTATTTGCAAATCATCTTCACTATCACTATCATCCTCATCATCCCAGTCCTCCCCTCCCCCACCCGAACCCCGCGCCCCCGAATTCGACAACCCCGGTATCGTAAACTCACCTCCCACCTCCCCTCCCCCTTCCTCAATCCCAAAATTCTCCTCCTCCTCCTCAACCAAAACCTCATCTTTTTCAAACTTACTATTTTTAGAAACCCTAGCTTCCGGTGACGTCACCTTATTACTAATTTGATCTAATTTAATTAAATTAATATTTAAATTATTAGTATTTTTAGAGCCGTACAGGATCTCTTCATCGTCACTAGGAATCCGATCATTGAGATCGATCGGCGGCGGTTGTGATGGTGGTTGTGATGATGATGACGTCATGTGAAGAGGCTGAAGGACGTCAGTGTAGAGATCTCCGAATTCATCATCGTCTTCCATTGAATTTTATTTTATAAAATTTGAGGGAATTGAGGGTTTAATTAATTTTTATAAAAATTGAATTGGATTGAATTTTGGGGGTTTTGTAGGCGGAGTGTCAGCTAGGGTTTGATTGATTTTATATAATTTAGGGTTGATTTTTGTTGAATTGCTTTTATTTTTCAGGTTTATATAGTGTTGGATTTTCTAAAGAGAGATATTTCTATTTTTATTTTAATAAAAGAAAGATATTTATATTTAGTTAAAGTGTTTGGAAGTGTTTTGAAGCCAGTGTACTTGTGATAATTTACCTTTTTTGTGTTTGGATTTTTTTTTTTTTTTTTTTTTTTTTTTTTTGTTAATTTATTTTTTTTAGTTTTTAGCGTCATATTAGCTTTTTATCACATTATGTAACCCATTAGCTAACAAGTGTAGTGGTAATTACCTAATCAGACATATAAAAATACATCACTTTATACAAACATACTTTACAATACACCTCTTGCACACTCACAAACATCAAAACATACCCCACACCACCTCTTTTTGAACTTTTTTTTTTTTTTTTTCGTTAGTTGGTGCGGACCTTATAAACGACTCCAATTCCTCTCCTTTGGGTGCCAAAGATTTTGGTTGTCATGACCTTAACGTGTGAAGCAGTGCCTTCATGTGTGAAGCAATAGTACCATAACATCAAGCCTAATGTTATAGAAACATGGTGTAAGTTGTTATTTATGTGATGGTTAAAATTTATTTGTAAATGTAATAACGTTAGTAAAGTTTATTTATTTATAAAATTTACTGGAATAATGTTGATCAGCATACACGTTTTATTTAATAACACTGTGAAAAATGATTTTTTGAATGATTTAATAGTCAGTTTGAGAAAGTACCCATTCACTTCTTTAGCAAAGTCATCTTCATCAAAACCAGTTATGTTAAATCACAAAATTTATGTTTGAATTGCAACACTTGACAAAAAGAAGATTTAAAATATGTTTTTTCTTCATTCACAACTGCATCTAATTGTTGGTATGGTTAAGTTAGTCGGAAATGATCTCTTTAAGGCATGTTTGGTAGGGTGAAATTCAGAGAAATGAAATGAAGCACAGAAATCAAATTCATAGAAATTCAGTAAAAATTCTTGTGTTTGGTAACACCATAGAATTGACTTAAGAAATCAGTAAAAATTATTATTATTATTATTGTTGTTATTATTATTATTATTATTATTATTATTATTTTATTATTATCATTATCATTATTATTATTATTATTATTATTATTATTATTATTATTATTTTGTTATTATTATTATTATTATTATTATTATTATTATTTTATTATTTATTATTTATTATTATTATTATTTATTATTTTTATTAATTATTATTATTTTATTATTATTATTTTTATTATTATTATTATTATTATTATTATTATTATTATTATATTATTTTATTATTTATTATTATTATTATTATTTTATTATTATTATTATTATTATTATTATTATTATTATTATTATTTTATTATTATTATTATTATTAGTATTATTATTATTATTTTTATTATAACATCACTTTATTGAAAAACAAAAAGGATTTTACAAGAAATTAGTGGGGAGCCGAGATACTAACTGAGCCCCCACACCTCTAGCTATAGCAAAACCAATCCTACTAAAAATATGTGGAGCAGCACGTGCTCCAATGTCTTGGGTCATAGAGAATCGTCGAATGCGCTTTAATAAGGTCACTGCATCCTTTACAAGTTCTCCAAAAGAAGAGAATGAAAAAGGGAGGAACCCATATCCGATATCGGCGCATTTAGCTGCGTACTTGACACGTTTACGTTGTGCGGCTTCAATAACCGCCCGATCGGGCATAAAATCAACCATACACGAACGCGTCAAAGGTGACGATCCTGTAAGATCAACACAAACATCAAGGCCACCATCCTAAGAGTAAAGTAACATATCGGCTGGACGTAAGGTTTAGTCTTTCTCTCCACAAAGCCCAATATCCACCTCCTTACGAACTGAAACTCCAGACCGAGCACATATATCAACAAGAACATCACGCACAACACTATGCCGATGTTTAATAGCAACTATGCCTGCGCACGATACAGCATGATCTCCGAAAATATCTCCAGGAAAAACCTTAGAACAAGCTAAACATGGCATCTGGACAGTAAAAACAAGAACACCCAACGATAACACAACACCCATCGGTAAGTCCTGGCATTCATAGTTTGTCCCAATCCGGATATCGGTGTCACCCTAAGCCAATCTGACGTGTAATCCTCTTTTAATGAGTTCCATAAAGCCATCTGTCTAAAGGATAAATGGAAGGTGGATTCAATCGTTTGGGCAACACGTGCGAAATGTATGTCTGCCAATTTCTTCATAAGTTTTGGGGCAGGGATCTCACTAGGGTTACTCAAAAGGTCAATATCCATATTCACATTAAAAGTACACAAAGCATCATCAAAAGAGGGACCAGTAGACACAATACCAGAACTACGGAGAAGCTTAGTCTGTAAGCTGGCATATTGAAGTCTAGAAGCAAGGAAGGCATAGTTCAAGACATCACCTGCAGAATACACACCAAGTCCCCCGAGAGCAAAAGGTAGGGTGGCGAGTCTCCATTGCCAATCACCAAACCCAGGTCCAGAAGCAGTGACAATACGTTCCAAAGAAGAACGAAGTGCTGCATCAAAAGGAACCTGAGCACTCTCAAAGACCCGAGGAGGACATGTGCGCATAGAAAAATACAACTTGGAAATACCGGCACATGCTCGCAGTAGCAACAACTCACACTGGGGATCATTAAGCTTAGCAACAGCATCCATAAGTTCAATAGTTTTAGCAACCCTTTTCATAATAAGCTTACTACTAAACTCAAAATCCACACTGGCGGGGCCCCCTAATAATTTAACACCATGCGAAGGTCGAGAAATATTAGGGGGAAAAACACCAACATACCTGCTCCTTGGGTCTTTCTTCGGCCAAAAAACCTCAGTTTTATCAACATTGAGGTGTAAACCACAACTAGGTCCATCCATAATCAACTCCAAAACCTTCCCCACAACCAAAGTATCCCCAATAATAGTATCATCATCAAGATACCAAGCTTGAAGAGAAAGAGTGAAGGAGTCTCGAATCTTACATGCCAAGGGATGTAACACTAAAGCAAAAAGAAGAGGCCCAAGCGGATCACCCTGTTGCACCCCTTGGTGCGACCATAAAGTATGCTCACCATAATATAATCTAGCAGGACTAGAGTAACAGAATTCCACCCAACGTGAAATAGCCGGAACACGAAGGCGAACTTCTCGTAACATAACCGCACGATCCACCATATTGAAAGCGTTTTTAAAGTCCACCAACAACATTGATAAACCCACATCGCCCCCACGGTCTTCAATCAACCGATTCACAGCATGAAGGATTGCATCCCCACCTCCCGGAACACCCACACCAAATTGCAAACCGTTAAAATAACCATCCAAAGAATGGCCAATCATAGAAGCACAAACCTTGGAGACTAAACGCCTCCAAACAGTCCCAACAGCGATAGGACGGATCCCTCCTCCTGGTTTAACCAAGGGCGTGAGAGGAGCACTAGCAACATACTCGCCCAACACCCTTGGGCATTTACCCTCAAGAAAAAGGTTCACCACCTGGGTGATAGAAGCGACTAACTCATCAGAGATGGCAACAGCAGCACCGTTTAAACAATCCAAAAGGTGTTGAGCACGCAAACCATCCCTTCCACAAGAAGTACCACGAGGGAAACTCTTAATCATATCAAGAACCATAGCAGGAGATGCCAAAAGGTGATGATGATCAATAGGTATATCTGGCAAAAGGGGGGCAGATTGAAAAAGGGTGCTTAGCTTTTAGATCCGCGAGAGTATTATCATCATAAGCCGCAATACACGAAGAAGAAAGAACTCTAACAGCAGCAGTATAATGGCCATCACAAATCTTCCTCTTACACTGCTTGATATTACGGTCACCCAAGTCCAAGTTTTCCTCATCAATATTAGACCATAAAGGAGGGGGTTCGGCTAAAACCTCACGCACAACTTGTAAAGGAAATGAATTCCTTGATTTTGTATGTAAATTCAACTCTTTAAGAATTGTAAATCTCCACCCTTTTATTTCTTAGGCTACCAAACAAAGGAAATGAATTCATTTTCAATTCTTTGATCTCATTTCCCCCAACCAAACATGCCCTTAACTCTAAATGTACTAATTATGATCCTTAAAATTGTTTCGTTAACTAGTGAAAGTGACTTAACTTGATTTTTACATGGTTCTTATTGTCTACGTGAAATTACAATTTGAGTGTAATTTGATTTATTAAAAGAATGCTTAAAAGGGGGTTAATGAGAAGTGAGATGTTAATGGGAATGATTGTTATTTTAAAGAGACAAAATGAATGAGATCTTCTCTATTAAGGTTATTTGAGAACGGTGAAAATTGAACTTATATGCATGCGGCCTAACCGATGTATATCCATGACCGTTTGCGACACTTTTTCGGCTATACCAAATATATATCTAGTGAGATTTGAACCACAAACCTCTTGTGAAGATGTTAAGAGTTATGGACCATTTCATGGTGATTAAGGAATTACGGGTAATCTGATGTGCAAATAGGCTTATTTCCCCAAAACTTATATTGGGTAGTGCTCCACTATATAAACTTCGTAATGTGTATGCTTAACATCCTTATAACCACCGGGCTTCTCTCATTCAGAAATTACATGTAGGCAATATAATAATAATGTAACCACCAGGCTTTTCAACATTACGAACTGTTGCACGAAATATACGATTTTGCACAAAAGTAAATGAAATATAAGTCTGTTAATTTTTCTAGCTCAGCCAACTTTGTTTATCAGTGTTATAACTCGACCGCCACTTTACATGAGTCAAACAGCTAGTAGATTCTAATTTGTTATCTTTGAAGCCTTTTGAATTCTGATACTTGAAGTCCTTAAAGGATATGAAACTACCTGTAAAATTTGGTAAATCAAAGAGTGGTATCAGAATTGACAGTCACACACCTGATAACAATATTAGTTCACAGAGAAGTCACACATACAGAAGCTGTGTCATTCAACATTTTACTTATAACTGCTGTTGTTGCAGAAGTCTTGTAATATAATGCAGCTTTAGTACATATAAAATAATGTCGGCTCCATTTTTAGGACAATCAAATAGAAGTGGACAGTACAGAAAATACTTTAATAAAGTTGGGCACGAAGAAGTGTCCCACTGTGTAAATCAAGTTTTAAACTAAACAAACGGCAATGTTCCATTTTCTAGCTAGCAACACACGGACACAATACTCTGGGGGTATTTGCATATCCTTACATGAATAATCGTAATCTGTTTAGGAGTTGTAATAATAATGATGATTTGTGAAACTAATGATGTTATCCAAATAATAATACCGTAATCGATAAGGTATTATACACTTAGTTCTAATACGTAAATCCAAACACCCGCTTATATCAGATGAGTGGTAACCTACCTGAAATCTGCACACCACGTAAAAGACTTACAAGATGGAAACAAAAAACGGATTTTAGGCATTCATATCAAGGGTGAGTATTCATTAAGTTGAAAGAGGAAGCTTAAAGAAATTTGAGTGATTTCACCATAATGTGCACAAGTAAAAAGAGCAAGGCTACCATGTTTTAGACTCGAATTAACTACTGATATCGATCAAGCTCAGTGGCACCCATATTTCACAAACCCACCATCAGCCTAACTAATAAGGATGCCGAAATTTAAACTATCCTATGAATATCAGCATCTTCTCCAATATAATTTGTACACACCATGCCATATCTTCAAATAATTTATAGGATATTGTATAAACAGTCGCTGCACCAGCTAGAGTCTATATTAGTTTCCGAAAATGGTTCACTTTATCACTTAATGTTATCAATAGACCAACTAGAACTAACGACATCAAATCCTGAGGAAAATCACATATTTTATACACAAACAAGGAAAAGCGCCTTAGGAAAATCCCAATGACAGAATTACTTAAAGTGGAAAAAAAGACCAAAGATTCCGATTGCTGCTTTGCCTACATGGAACCAAATGTATGCTTAAAGTCGACGGTGAATTGTCATGTTATTCTTAAACAATACCAACCTGAAATTAGATGTTAGTCTATGATTGTATGTTTCATTCCACAAATAGTGTATCTCAAGTGTTTAATACAGTCAAGTGTCTAAAATAAACCTCAATAGTGTTATGTGAACCCATATAAATATCATGAATATACGTAACTACTTTGGGTGAACAACTAGGTTTCCACTTGAATTTTGGGTAATAAAAGAATCATCACAATTCATAAAGGACATAAAAAAGGCAAAACTATTCGAGCCCAAAACCACGATCTAAATTACATAAAAAGAAAAAAGAAGTCAACGGCAAGTCCCAATATGAAAATGTCAATCTTTAGCAGATATGAGATTGTTTTGTAATCTATCGTTCAGAACCAATACAACCAACAACCATGATGGTTCAACTTCAAATTATTATTCAATGCTCTTTCAAGGGTTTCAAGTAACCATTATCAACTACAAAGGCTAATTATTCAATCACTATACAAATATAAATCCAATATCATGATTCATCATAATCAAAATCCAAACACAGTCTAAATAACATCCTGCATTAAAAAAGTGATGAAACATACCGATCATTAAGTGGATTTGGGGATGGTAGCTGGAAGCGTAATGGGACCTCTCCTTGCTTCATTGTCATCCAGAAGCCTTTTCTTCTTTGCACAGTACTGCCTATCAAAATGCTTCACCTGCAACATCAACAATATAATCAAAACTATGTTTCAAGATCAGCTTAACGTTTTTTATTACATAGCAAAAGCGCATATATGGAGTCAATGCTAAGGGGTGTTCAGGATTGCTCACTAAAACTGCTTAATTTGATACCCAACTTTGAGTGTTTGGAGAGACGAAAACAGATAATTTTAATAATAATAATCAGTTCCATAATTACTTATTGTGATTATTTTATTCTTAAGGAGTGTTTGGGGCTTGTTTATTAGTTGTTTATTAAAACTGGTTACTTTTTTTTAACTAAGTTGTTTGAGTAAGCAGTTTGAAGATACATTCTCCAAATTGCTTATTGCATTCCCAAATAATCAGATAAGCAACTTGTATAAGAAATTCCAAACACCCTAAAAACTGCTTATTTGTTGTATGGATATAACTGCTTATCCACTTAAAATTACATGATCACCTATTAAATAAAAATTGGTACCTGCCAATCTTTTAACCAGATAAACAGTTCAAAATTAGAAATCGCAAACACCCCTAAGCAATTATAAGTCACTTTCCCCAAACCACTTATTTCACCCCCAAATAATCACATAACCAACTCAAAACACCCTATAAGCCGCTTATCCGTTGTATCAAAACACACAATAAGCCGATATAAGCAGGTTCAGTAACGAATCCATAACACCTCTTAATTAATACAGCTAATAACCTAAATCTTGTGTTTCCTACATTGCGTTTAGTTACAACTAATCATACACTTAACCAACATAACAATTCTCAATTAGCAATCACAGACACATAAAGGGGGATAAACAGGTTTATATAAAATTACCACAAGTACCGCACAATATCAAATAACTAGTTTTGCAAACGCATAATCTGTTGACGCAGTAATCCACTAATCCCAAACACCCCTTCTTCAAATCACTCGCACGAAATCTTATACAACTAGTTTAACTGACAGTCCCAAACACTCTCAAAACCACTTATCCGCTACACAACACACAATTATTTCAACAAGTTATTACAAAGAATCGAAAAGGGTATAAAACAGAAAGTTACCCAAGTACGGCGACAAGTATTATCATAAAGCTCTCTAGTTTTCTTGCATTCAACAGGATACAACAATCCAACACTCGCCACTTCAGTTGCTTTCTTGTTTCCATTTTTCTCTAAACACGCGTAAAATGCATCACGTGCCTACCAACAAATTCATCAAAAATACTACATCACAAACCAAAAAACAACAACAACAATACCCAGTCCCACTAAAAACAGACAAGACATGATGTAGACAATCACGCCTCTACGGGATTTTTATAAACTAAACATATTGTAAGATAACTAATGAAAATTGTTATCTTGTAAAATTCATCACAAACCAAATAACAAAAAACAATAATAATGTAGACAGTCACGCCCCTACTCGAGTGTAATATATTGTAAGATAAACAATGGGGTGTTTGTTTAAGCTTATATGTGGGCTTATGAGCTTATTTGGATCAAAAGGTGTAGATTGGCAGGGACACTTCAACCCTGTGTACTATAATAGTACCCATGAACCCTACCCAGCAAAGGTTTGATGCCTGTGAAATACCTCCACCCAATACCCAACCATGTTGCCGAACGGATTCGAACTCGCATCATTTGTTGGATCAAGACATCACATGGCTGGTGGCTGGTGCGCTAGGCAGCTGGTTTACGAGCTTCTTTGATTTCGGCTTATATTTCATAAGCCTCAATTGTATGACTTATTTTGAGACTTTAATTATACTACTATAAGTTATCATATCGTAATAAACTTATATAAGCTTACAGGTTTCAAAATAAGCCGAAAAATTAAGGCTTATAAAATATAAGCCGAAAAACAAATAAGCTCATAAGCCACATATAAACTTAAACAAACACCCTCAAATAACAACAACAAGACCCAACCCGGGGTTGAAAAAAGACAAGATGTAGACGGTCACATCCGAACTCTAGTGGAATATAATGTAAGACAAATAACAAATGTTGTAAAGTTATAAAAAAAGTACTGTACCTTGTAGCAATTTAGTCTAGCGTTTAAAAGGACGTCTTTCTGGATATTGTCTTGGTATTTTGAGAGGTATGCTTCCATTGCCACTGATTTCTTGATTTCTTTCTTGCTCAACAAAATTTTTTTTTTTTGTGTTTATTTCAAGGTTGACTGTTTCTTGCTCATCAGGCCATCTATTCTAGTCTAATATGGGCTCTTTTAAATGACCTACGCTTCCAATATAAAGCCCACTAAACTATTGGGCGGTTTGGGTTAAGAGGTTTTTTTTCTTTTTTTTTTTAGCATTGATATTTATGCCTAACAAGTATATCTAAAGTGAGACAAAATCCATTCATTTTCATGACAAGTGTATTACACTTATTTTCTCTCATCATTTTTCACGCATCAATCAAATCTTTAGGTATAAATTTAGGTTCATGTATTAGGCATATCATTTTTCTTTTTTTATTTCTGACATTTTGATCGACTAATATATGAGTTTGTGTATGTAATTAGACTCAACCCGGGTAAAGCTATTTTTTAGGAGGTTTTGCGACCATGTCACAAATTAATGATGATAATTACAAGCAATGCTTCTTCTAACATTTATAAACTACAGTTCTCCATTTAAGCTTTGTGTCACTACTCACTACATTATTTGTCTAGTCAATTTCTTCGAGCCATCAGCAAATATTGACCCATTTACCTATGGAAGGTATTGACAAAAGGTGAAGATCAGTAGTTTGGTTTACGAATGTCATGAGCCGCTACATAGTCATGTAGTGGTTTAAACAACTATCGCAATACATATTTTTTGCTTTGTGGTCGAAGAACTTTCACAAAAACAAACATGATCGTTTACACAATTTTTCAGCGTAGTTGAAGACTTAAAGATGTTTAAGATTAACAAATGGTTTACAACTTCACTATATCAAGTGTCACAAAGTTATGCCATTTTCACACATATGTGCGGATATTAACTTTCTTTTTAGGCAAAAACAAGATATTGATTGCATAACAGCTTCGACAAAGTTAAGTTTAAGAATATACACCGGAACATTAAGATAGATCCTTACAGGAATAGGACTAACACCAAGGAGTAACAGTTAAATGTTTTAAGTTTGAATCCCATGGCAAGTCTTGAGATTATGCTCTTAGTTGTAACGATTTCGTATGATAATTAAGATTCGTGACTTGAATACATCATTCATCATTGTAGATACACTTTAATTACTCAGTACTTCAAACCATAAGTAGCGACATTAGCCAAGCGAGAACACAGCCCATAAGTAGCGACTCGACTACCTCATAAGTAGCGACTCGACTACCTCAACATTGAATGCCACCATTTGAACACATATACATCACCATTCAGTTAAAAAAAAAAAAAAAAAAAAAAAAAAAAAAAAAAAATGAACTCTTGAAGTTTCAAAAATAACAAATTTAGGCAAATCAATTTACTCTTTTATAAAAGGTTTTAAGTTTCAAAAATACTGTAACAAATTTATGTTATACGTAGTAAGTAATAAAGATATCACTAAAGAACAAAGGAGCTAAAATAGTATACATGTTTTTGTCCCACATCGTCTAATGAAGAACAAATGTTTCAAAGCAGCTGCTATAAAGTCATCACGTAAGTCTTGTAGTTACAAATACTTGCTCAATATGCTCCTATAAGTTTTGAATGTTTGAGCCATGGTTTGATGAGTTGATATAATTTGATTGTTTTTCTTTTATTATACCAACTCTTCCAACCAATGGTTTAAACATTTATAAGCTACAATCTTCAGTGCAACTCTTTTGTCATCATTTTGGTCCTATGATACTTCTACTTTTGAATGTTTTTGCCCATCTGTTGATGGCTTAGTATGGTTTCATTTGCCATATATATCGTTTTTCGCAACAACAAAAGCGATAGTTTTACATGTTTTTTTCACTGTAGTTAAAGATTAAAGATGTTTAAGATTTAAAAATGTTAAAAACCTCACTATATCAAGTGTCGTAAAGTTACGTCATTTTCACACGTATGTGCGGATATTAACTTTCTTTTTATGCAAAAACAAGTTATTTGTTTCATAATAACTTCAACAAACTTTAAGGATATCTTTTTGAAAGATTATTGTCTCTATAAAGATTTGCATCAGTTATAATTTGATGAACCACACATGTTTTATAAATTATAACCTCTTGAACTATCTTTTCAAAACTCATATCATCAATTTACACAATACTTTCGATGATGTTAATTGACCATATCAATTGTAATCGAGTTTTTTTTTTTTTTTTTTTTTTTTCTCTCTCTCTCTCTCTCTCTCTCTCTCTCTCTCTCCTAAGCAAGTACTCGAGGTTACTAACGGCTTATTTTTGAAAGCATCCATAGATAGCTTTCGTCATTTTTTGAAAGCATCCAAAAAGTTTCACACTGCTCCGCACCAAAATCTCTTTGGAAAACAAAAGAATTCAAAAAGAGTATACATTTTTATATCCCACATCGACTGGTAGAGAACAAATGTTCCATAAGAAGATGCTATAAATGGATCACCTAAGCCTTCAATTAACAAAACTTATTCACTCCATAATAATAGCTCTTCCAGTTTTTAAGCGTAAATTACCAAATGAGTACTTTTTGTTGATCCATTTCCCAAAGGGTGACAAAACCAACTAGTCTTTTTAATTTGGTCATGTGCTAACGTGCGAATGTTCGATTCCCTTAGTTTCTTGATACGTGTCAAGACAAATAGGACTTGTCCCCCACTATCACTTGTCCCACCCACTATCTCTTACCCTTATTTTTATTTCCAGATTCATTTTATTTTCAGATTCAAATGTGCGATTTAAATGTGCTAATGTGGGACTTCGCTTTATTTCCATATTCAAATGTGCGATTTAAATGTGCTAATGTGCGACTTCGCTTTATTTCCAGATTCAAATGTGCGATTTAAATGTGCTAATGTGTGACTTCGCTTTATTTCCATATCTTAAATAGGATCCAATTATCTGAAATATTTCCAATTATATTGCAAATGGGTTTCGGTCAACCTTTTCTCAATTATATTGCAAATGGTTCTAGTGGGATTCTTGAAACTCAAACCTTTCCGTCATCCAAACTGAAACCTTTTGTAGATCTATTAAAAAAATCAAGAAAAACTTGTAGCTCTATTAAAAAAAAATCAAAAAAAATTCGTAGATCTATAAAAAATCAAGATTGATGGTGGATATGTGGTGGTGTTGATCAAGTGGTGATGGTGATGAGGTGGTGATGGCGGATCTGTTGTGGTGATGAGGTGAGGGTGGTGGTGACTGGAAAAAAAAGGAGAGAGAAAGTGATGAAAAGAAATAAATGAGAATGGAAAGTGGTGAGGTAACTTTATTATTAAAAAAATAGGATCGCACATTCGCACGTTAGCACATGACCAAATTAGGAAGACTAGTTGGTTTTGTCACCCTTTGGGAAATGGATCGACAAAAAGTACTCATTTGGTAATTTACGCAGTTTTTAATGTTTGGAGCATGTTGTAATAAGGTGGTATAAATTGTTTAAAACATGCTTTTAACATTATATAGACTACAATATAATCTACAATTTTGATTTGGTTTCGCCGTTAATGGAATTGACATTACTAATTTGGTTGTTTCTTTAACTGCACATAATTTGGATAAATAGAATAGAAACTATAATAGTATCTTAACATTCGTGGGTTATACATCCGCTCATCTAGTTTGATTTGCAACAGTATGAGGTACTATATATGAAGTGAATGCAAATTCTGAGAAGTGGATGATTGCCGGGAGAAAACTAGGCCATGTATCTCTGTCAACAAAGCAAGGTGCGTTTTTAAAATTAATTATATAATTATTGCAATTTCAAGTCACTAGTTTGTAATATTTGGATAAATAGATTCTGCTTGAGTTTATTATGGTTCTGGCTATATTTCGGCCAAATAGTTACTTTTGGGTATTTAGTTTCATACTTGCATCAGTGAAACTGATTACTAAGTGTAACATAAAGTTACCTATTTACCCCGCCTTATAATGTAATTTGAGAAAATTTGATTCCCGTTTAACAAAATGATGTTTTCTTCAAAATGTCTTTTTGGTTGTTTTACCTATTACTTCCCTAAAGGAGGTAATTATGACCCAGGATTTGAAAAAAAAAAAAAGGAGTGGTGGTAGAGGATGGTGGTGGTTGTGTGGTGGTAGAGGATGGTGGTGGTGGATGGTGGCGGATCAAGAGTACAAATAATTTAAAGACATTTTTTGCAGTTTACTCATAATTTTTAAAAAACAGGACATTTCTCACAAAAATCGTAAAATTTAAAGACATTTTTTGTAGTTTACTCTAGAAAATAAAAGTAAGTTAGATAATTTTATATACATTTTGCCCAAACAAATAATCAAGAGTACAAATAAACACACTGTCATTCACAAACAAATAATCAAGAGTACAAATGTATATATATTAATCGAGCCTATAGCTTACAGTCGGTGGCGGATCCCGGAATAAAGAGTACGGTATGCACAATTTTTAGTAGAAAAATAGTAAATTCGGGTTTTCAGGTGTTGTTTATTTGGGTCCATGTCTGGTTTTTCGGGTTTATGCTCATAACAAGTACTGTATATAAGATCAATATTTACCATATGGATTTATGATGCAACGACCCATAATATAGCCGAAAGTAGATTAACATGTCAATTTACCACAAGCATGACAAAATAAATATAGAATAATAAACAATGTAAACATAAGAATATTATTAATAATCCTAATTTTTGATTGTATATAAAAACCTTAAAGTTGTTTGTAATAAAGGAGCTGATAACCCAATGATGAAAAAAAAAAAAAAAAAGGTTTTTTTTTTTTTTTTTTTTGGGCCCTTAAAAAAGAAGATGAGTGGGCTCAAAGTTGAGTAACAGACATGGTCCAAATAAAATTATTAAACATGTAATCTAGCACGCCTGATTACCTCCTTCTTCCTCAAAACTGCTGTTGCTTTAAATTACCAGGAAAGCATTTTCTTGCATTCTTTTCTTTTTCCAGCAAAGGTAAGTTAGATTGGGTATGCGCTCAAAATTTTCATCCATTTTAAAGGGTGTGCACTCACAAATTTTCAGTGTAAATTATTCTTACTTCTGAGCAAAAACAAAAATAATTACACTATTCAAACTTTACACAGGGTATGCATGTGCATATCCTGTGTTAATGCTAGATCCGCCCTTGTTACAGTATAAGATTATTTTGTAACATTTTTGATCAAACACTAATATCGTTAATAAAAACAACAACTCATGCACCCCGACCCCGATAGTACAAAGTAGCCAACAGTTAACCAATGTAAAAGGTTTCAAACGAGTGATTATAAAATTTTTTATTTTACAACGCAGATATATATATAAACAAAAAAAAAAAAAAAAAAAAAAAAAAAAAAAAAAAAAAAATTGAAATTGTGTTGTTTGTATTTACATCAAATATCAACAAGTAAAAGTATTAAACAAATGATTCGTTGGTTGTTTCGATTCAAAAAAGATTTGTATAAAATACTTATTCAATTCCTAGCTTCTAGTTTTGAATGTTTGAGCCATGGTCAAAGTAGGTAGTATAATTTGATTGGTTTTCTTTCATTATACTCTCTATTTGGATCATTGGTCTCAAACATTTATAAACTACAATCTTCGGTACAACTTTTGACCATATCAATTTTTAGTATATTAGTACTCGAGATTACTAATGGCTTATTTTTTTAAAGCATCCATAGATAGTTTTTCCTCTTTTTTAAATCATCTAAAAAGTTTCACGCCGCTCCTTTAAAACATGCTTCAAACATTTATAGACTACAATAGTCTAAATAAAATGTGACATTTATAGTCATGAGCAGTTTAAATAATTATTGCGATACATATTGTTTGCTTGTGCGGTCGAAGAACTTTCACAGCAACATATATAGTAGTTTTACATATTCTTTCGGCGTAGTTGTAGACTTAAAGATGTGAAAGATTGACATAATGTTTAAGCTTGTGCTACTTAATTGACTGATTTGGAATATGAACCACACATTTACATGTAGCAATGAGGCTTTTACATGTTTGAGGGATATAAATGTACCAGAAATTAATTGTCCCTAAACACCCTCGATTAAGTTTCTCGATCTATACAGCATAGAACCTAGCCCTATGTCAGGCGCGTTGCCACAAGCTTTCTTGGTTAAGACCCATCGGCTCAAGTATGTCACCAACGGGTCCCTAGTTTGAAATAGGGGATAATTTATTCGTTTAACATAGAAACATTTCTTATAGCAACCGGTTTTGACCCCTCCAAAGTCGATGTAAACGATATTCTTTCTACAGAAGTATACAATGTTCATACTAAATGATGAAATTGATAACTTATATGTACACTGCAAGACAAAAGACAACGACAACGATTGGCAACTTATGTACCTCCGAGGTCGTTGTCTCTTGACTTGCAGCGTACATATAAGTTATCAATTTTGTCATTTAGTATGAACATTGTATACTTCTGTAGAAAGAATTCGTTTACATTGACTTTGGCGGGGTCAGAACGTTGCTATAAGAAACGTTTCTATGTTCTAGACGAATAAATTATCCCCTATTTCAAACTACTTTTTGAAAAAAAACTTGAATGTATAGAGAAATTGATTTATTTTGAATTTGGTATGCTCAACATACGTTCCAATGTGGAAATCGTTCAAACAATGCAACAATAAAACACCTTCCCCATGAAATACCGAGTCACAAGTTAATGCAGTAGAGAAGAGAAACCGGTAGGAAACAAATATAGGAAGAACCACACCGTTATTAGTCACAGCTTGAACCGCGTCCATATTTATCATCTTTACAAACCTATTACACCCGAAAAAAGTACACATGTTGGGAATTACTATAAGTTGGTTCGGTATTTGGTGTAAAACATCTCTAATAAAAACATGTGAGTAGATGACGAGTTGAAAGAGATTGAAGACTGTTTAGCTGTTTGGTTTCATAATTTCATATATGAAAGAAGTGAATCCCTTTTTATACTTCCCAAAAGTTAAAATTTTCTATGTACTGTACCTTAATCTGTTGTAACATACAACATGAATGTATTACCTAAATCAAACCGACTTTTGGGGTAGAAACACCAACTAAGGTAGATACATCATGCATTATACATGGTTCATGGTTGAATCATTTTTATTCGGAAACTTGTTTTTGAATTAAAATAGAAGTTATGTATGGATACGAATCCTTTATACCAATATATATTTCAAATCGATCGACTTAAAGTGTTGTAAACGTTTCAGTATGTTGGAATGGACGAGCATGAATATGTATGAAGCATGCATGCATGCCTTAAAGTTGAAAAAAAAATGATAATAATAAATAAATAAATTGTTGTCGGTGATTTTGGTGTCATCATTTATATTTTATATAGTTGTGATTTACTTGAGATCAAGGGCTTAATCAGGTTTAGCTTACAGTTAAGTTAGGAGGTGCGTAAAACGCATCACGTGACTACCAACAAATTCATCAATATACTTAACATTCCAAATAACAAAAACAACAACAATATCCAATCTCGCTAAAAACAGACAAGACAAGTTGTGGACAGTCACGCCTCTATTCGAGTTTAAAGGGATTTCTAAACTAAACATGAGTATCTACATCCCGTATGTCCAGTTTCTGCAAGATTGGGTATTGTTGTTGGATAGACAAGATGTAGGCATTCACGCCCCAACTCGAGTGTAGGACAAATAACACATGTTGTTATGCTATAAAAATACCTTGTAACAATTTAGTCTAGCGTTTAAAAAGGACATCTTTTTGGATTCTGCCTTCGTATTTTGAGAGGTATGCTTCCATTTCTACTGCTTTCATTCTTGCTCAACAAAATTATTTTTGTTTATTTGTTTATTTCAAGGTTGATTATTTCTTGCTCATCGGGCCATCTATTCTGATATAGAGCGTCAATTATTCTTGCTCAACAAAATTATTTTTGTTTATTTGTTTTCTTTCTTGCTCAAGGTTGATTATTTCTTGTTTATTTCAAGGCTTTTAATATGGGCTTTTTTTATGGGGTTCAGATGGGAATGAAGAGCCCGGATAAAATTATATATACTGATATAGAGCGTTAATTCGGTGCTCTGTGATTGGTTGCCACGTTTTGATTATGGGTTTACTTGCCAAGTTCAGTGTTTCTGTCCAGGCCCAATAGCTAAGCCCGTTTGTCCTTTTTTTTTTTATTATTTTTTTTTTCTCTCTCTCTTTTCTTTCTTTCTTTCTGGGGATTGATATTAACAGTGCCATCACTTAGGGTTCATACTTATCTTTTTCTTGCATCTTTTTTGGAACTCTCGACGTTTCCCGTATTCTGCTACTCTGCGTCACACAAACGAACGATCGCCGCCCCGCCGCAGCGCGGCGGTTCGCAGCCATCCTCGTTGAATAGTAATTACAAATGTTTGGATGTTTGATTTATGGATGCAACTTTTTTTTTTTTTTTTTTTTTTTTTTTTTTTTTTTTTTTTTTTTTTAAGGCAGCAATTAAATTCAATAGAACTTTGTTTAAGTAATGTATTTTCTTTATATTCCGTGGGTGTATGAGAGTTATCAATGGTCTAAATTAAGGGCGGCAATTTCGACACGATACAATAAATGACATGAACCCGACACGAAGTTAAACATGTTTGTTTTGATGATAAACAAGTTTGGGTTAAAAACATGTCAACCCATCTAACCTGTTTAATAACGGGTCGTGTTTGGGTTAAGTAAGTATTAAACAGGTCAAGTCGTGAACTGATTTAATTATATAAGCCTCTAAAAAATAAAATATGTAACTTGGTTTATATGTTGGATTTTCTTTTTTGTTATATACTTAATATCAGTGAATTATGATTAGATGTATTTTGTTATGTTGTGAATTATGATTATAATTCATATATCATTGAAATCGTCGTATAGTCATTTGTATGTAATTTTTATTATTTTTTAGATCATAACATCATTTATGGATTTCAACTAATTGAATCGACAAACCACAAGTCTTATTCACCGCTTGACCTATTTAATTAAACATGTTAAACGGTTCAAAAACGGGTTATACATGTTATGCAAGTATGTGTTAAGGTTGACCTTTTGACACAATTTATAAACGAGTTGTGTTTGGATAAAGGTTATACTAACCCGCGAACCCAAATAAGTCAATCCGAACACGATCGGATTGCAACCCTGATGTAAATTAAGGTTAAAAACTTTCGAAAGTGTTAAATATGTAGATTTTAGTTACGTATCATACATAGCAACGTGCCACGTAATGTCATAACCCAAAAAAAATGAAAAAAATAAATAATGTGACACAATTTATAAACGAGTTATACGTGTTATGCAAGTATGTGTTATGTTGACCTTTTGACATAATTTATAACGAGTTGTGTTTGGGTAAATGTTATACTAACCCGCGAACTCAAATAAGTCAATCCAAACACGATTGGATTGCAACCCTGATGTATATTAAGGTTAAAAACTTGTTAAACATGTAGATTTTAGTTACTTATCATACATAGTAACGTGTCACGTAATGACATAACAATATATATATATATATATATATATATATATATATATATATATATATATATATATATATATATATATATATAGAGTGGGGATCACGTGCGGATGTTTTGTTTTAGTTCGGACGTGCGGATAGATCTAGGCCATCCAATCCAGATCTGATCTTGACTTTTTGTAAAAAAATCAAGATCTACGCAACTATCAAGGTACCAAATCACCATTCAAACGATTTTTTAAATTTTTTTTCCTTTTGAGCGATCCTTAATATAGTTATCTTCTTTCATTTTTTTTATTTTTTCAGATTTTTCTGAGAACTTTTTGTTTTTTTGATTATGAGTGCTACCGTGATATTAACCATATTATGAGTTCTACCGTGATATTAACAATATTATGAGCCGTGATATTAAAAACCCATGATAGCTACGGTGATATTGTAAAACCAACGTGATATTAAACTTTTTTACATGTAAAAATGAACCGTGATATTAGTGAAAAGCTTAATATAATTGTTTTTTTTATTACAATATTAAAAAAACTTACGGTGATATTAAAAAAACTGAAAAAGAATGTATGAGTATTAGAGTGATATTAAGAAAGCATGATAGTTACGGCGATATTAACAATTTTTATTAAGAAAATTTTTTTTACGATATTAAAAAAGTTATTGTGATATTAAATTTTTTATTAAAAAAAAAGTTTCAGAATCTGATTTTGACTTTTTTACAAAAGTCAATATCTAGTCAAGATCAAATATTGACTTTTGTAAAAAAAGTCAAAATCATACGCTAATATCACAATACCTTTAACGATGAAAACGATTTTTTTTTTGAATTTTTTTCAGCGATTCTTAATTATTTGTTGTCCTCTTTTTTTTTTAATTTTTTCAGATTTTTTTGAATTTTTTTCAGAAAAAAAGCTAATACGATAGTAACGATTTTGAAAAAAGACGGGATATTTACGATATTGCCACTCCGCCTTTTTCAGATGGTTGACTAGATGGAGGGTTGAGATTCGTCCGTACCATCCGCACTAAAAGACAAAAACATACCTGATCCCCACCCTATATATATATATATATATATATATATATATATACTAGTTATAATGCCGTGCACGCGCGGGTTTTTTTTAAATTTTTTGAATCATATATTTTTATTTATTAAAAATCAAATAATTTAATCTTTGTTTTGTTTGATTTATGATGTTTAATTATAATTTTTTTATTATTAAATATAATTATTTAAAAATTTTAATACTAATATTAATTGCATCTTATCTATATTTTTTGTATTTATCTTCTACTTGTCCATCTTATCTATATTTTTTGTATTTATCTTCTACTTGTTATGGATAAATATAAAATATTACCTAATAAGAAAATAACATTTTTTTTTAAATAAAATTATTACTAAATAAGGTATGAATGCATTTTTTGAAATGAAAAATTCCCAATAAGGGTTTTATTGTATTATATAAAAGATATATATATATATATATATATATATATATATATATATATATATATATATATATATATATATATAATATGACACGTGTCACTATCTAAGAAACGTGACGGATTATCAAAATATCATATTAAACATTTTTTTTTTCATTCATATATGAGACAAATTTTAGCTCATGTAATTGGATAAAACATGAACGAAAGTATATTTAATATTTTCTTGCTACAAATCTTAAACCCATAGATAATACCAAGTCCAAACTAATTTACACTTGTCGTCAAACCTATCAATGTTATCACTAGGAGTGGAAGCGAGCCGAGCCGCTCGTGAAAAGCTCGAGATCGGATCGTAAAAAGCTTGAACGAGCCGAGCCTAAACGAGCTCGAGCCTAAGTTTGAGATCATTTAATAATCGAGCTCGAGCCCGAGCTCTATACAAAAAGCTCGAGTAGGCTCGCGAGCCTAAACGAGCCCTAGAAATATATATGTATATATATTGTCTCTACGTATAAACGAGCTTAAAAGTAGTAAACGAGCTCGAGCCTTATGTAATTAACAAGCCGTGCTCTATTTGAATTTTGTTTTCTTTAAAACTTCATATAAATTAGTCGAGCTCGAGCCCGAGCTCGAGCTTGTGAAAATTTTCACGAGCCAAGCTCGAGCTCAAAATATAAGGCTCGAAACGAGCTCGAGCCCGAGTTCGGCTCGTTTACATATATAAACCTCGAGCTCGAGCTTTATATATGTAAACGAGCCGAGCTCGAGCTCTGGCAGGTTCGGGCTCGGCTCGTTTTCACCCTAGTTATCACTTATCACCCTGAATTATAAATACCGAAAGTGTAGGTTTTTAGTTTTTTACGTAGGCATCATGCTAAACTCGTATTTTCAAGATATTTAAGGTATGCCGCAGTAATTAACTGCATAATATAATTATTTTAGTACTACTACAGTACTACCAAACTAGCTAGTACGTTCTGCAATAAATATATATTGATCGACATTAGATGATCACATGAGAAGACATCATTAATACCTATTGTTTTATTTTTTATTTTTTATAGGCCCAAAAAGATGGCTGTATCCATAGTACACAATAAAGTTCCATGTCTGCACCAAAAATAAAAAATAAAAAATCATGATAACATACTACACATGCCACTAAAAGCAAGAAGTAAACATGAGCATAATATGACGTTTCGTGTTAGGTTTCCATTCGTACCTGCTAGATCAACATCAACATTTTACTTTTAATGCATGAAGATGCCCAAAACTTTTGTTTGCGAGCACTCGTTATTCTATCTAATTATGAGGGGTGCCAATGTTACTTAAACATACCTCAAGATTCATTTTAATTAATCAATAAAGAGAAGTCAACACATTTCAATATTTCATGCATAACCATGTCTCAATACTTATTTTTAGTGGCAATGTCATGCCTAAGCATGCCTCAACAATAATAATGAGGGTAACGGTCAAATTCATTAAATGTTACTTGTTTTACCGTATCGGTAAAACATACCGATGGACATGCCAAAACTATCATGCCGAAGGCAAGGCAATGTTGATGCCGAGCTTTGCCGCTCCATACCGAGTCCATACCGAGAACAATGCCACCCCCCTGACGTGCATTTTGAAGGACCTCTCATTGCCTTGTATCAATCTATACTACTTATAATAGAGGAGAGACTCTCTCTCCAAAAAATTCAGATGTACACAAAATGATGCATGGTTTACAACAATTTAAAGCAAGCAATTTTCATAATTACAACAACCAAAGCACAAAAAACTAGCATGAATCGAAATTCAGACCACTTTCCTTAAAATTCTACATTAATAGCATTAAAAACACCCCTACACCCAATATTACAATTATTTAAACACAATGTACAACCCTCATTCTACATTAATAGCATTAAAAACACCCCTACACCCAATATTACAATCATTTAAACACAATGTACAACTCTCATTCTACATTAATAGCATTAAAAATATTACAATCATTTAAACACAATGTACAACCCTCATTCTACATTAATAGCATTAAAAACATACCTACACCCAATATTACAATCATTTAAACACAATGTACAACCCTCATTCTACATTAATAGCATTAAAAACACCCTTACACCCAATATTGCAATAATTTAAACACAATGTGCAACCTTCCATCTTAACCTAGACATGAACCTGTGACCAAAACTCGACTCAATAAAACTCGACTCATACACAAAGCTATGACCAAGCAAATTTAGGTGTCAGAATGACATCCCGTGACATTTTTATTAATTTCATTGAAAAATTTTATTTCAGGGTACCCGCCGATGCAACGCGCGGGTACCCTACTAGTTAGAACAAATGAAAAGTTTTATATTTTGTTTTAATTATAGTAAATTTATGTTTCACGTGAAATTAAAATGTTTAAAATATTAAACTTTTTAATAATTTAATGTATATGTAATGTGTAGCATTTTATAAATTTTAATAATTTAATAATTTAATGTATACAAAGTGCAAAAAGGTTTATAAAATCAAAAACTTTATAAATTATAATTAGATACATTTATAAACCGGCTTTTTCAAAACTCAACAATTATGAATGCTCTAATGTACAATTTTTTTCAGCGGTAGTTTGATTAAAGCTAATTGGGAGTTAGAAACAAATTACAAGACGAGTTATAATGGTCAAATTCAATATCTTTACTACTTTATAATGTATTTAAGATATTTATATTTAGAGATGTTAAAAAAATAAGACAAAAATCATTTCTATAATAAAAAATTAACAAGACATTAATAGGAATAATTCTCTTTTACTATAAATCTTGTAACACTTATCCTTGAAAATTTAATATGTTGTAACAGCTCGTTTTTAAAAACTAAATATCATATAAAAGCCAATTAACTAATTTGTAATAGCTCATTAACTTTAACTTGTAACTCCACAAAGATATAAATCTCATTCCCGGTCTCCACACAAACGCACACAAAACCCCTCTTTCTAAAACATCTCTGTGAATCTCTCTCTAACGCAACTCTCTACCATCATTGCCGCCATCGTCCGGTCACCATTGAGAGTATCTTGTAACAGCCAATTTAACTGTCTTGTAAGTTATTTTGGCAATGAAATAGTTTGAGGCCATCTTTCATGTTTATTATTTTGTTTCTTTGTTATTTTGGTTCTTTGGTTGTACATCTTTCGATTTATAAATATTTGGAGTTATAACTCAATAATTTGTTTGAGGCCATCAAAATGTTAATTAAATATAAATTGGACAGTAGTGATTCTCTTTGAGTTTAGGGTATGTTTGGCGAAATGGGCTGGAGCTGGGGCTGGGGCTAGGGCTTATATTATAAGCCGAAATTAAATTTTGTATTTTTATAAACTTGTTTGGCAAATAGGCTGGGGCTTGAGCTTATTATTGTAAAATTACTAAAAAGGACATAATTAAATGATTTTTGTATATGTTAGATATTTTTGTGGGTAAATAAGTAATTTATTCTTCAAAAACTCCGGGCTTAAGTTTTTAGCCTCTTTTATGGGGCTAAAGTTTTTAGCCGGCTTATTTTATAAGCCTTTCCATAAGCCCCATGACAAACGAGACTTATTTAATTAGCCGACTTATTTTAAAAGCCCAAGCCCCATAAGCCCCATAAAAGCCCTTCCCCAAACATAGCCAAATGAGTTATTCACTTTACCTTATTGATCGGAAAATATTTTGGGTTTGAACCATACGTGTCTGTAGTATTTTGGCTGTGATAGATAGTTGTATAAACACGAGTGATATTGAAGTCTTGAAAAAAAAAAGTTAAGGACAAAAAAAGTTGTAGCATTTTTTAATGCAAGCGATATTGTTGATGTTTTTTGTGTTACATTTAATAAGGAAGCAAATAAAAAGTCAAATAGCTTTCAAGTTTGAAGTTATAAAACGGAAATCGGTTTTCAGAATGTTTCTTCATGCCTCATGACTAGGGGTGTGCACGGTTCGGTTTGGGTCGGTTTTTGGCAAAAACCGAAACCGAACCGAAATGTTCGGTTTTTATAAAACTTGAAACCGTAACCGTTTGGTTTTTGGCGGTTCGGTTTTTTTGGTTTTTCGTCGGTTTCGGTTCGGTTTTTCGGTTTTTTCGGTTTCTAACCGTTTATATTTGGGCATGAAAAATTTATACCAATAAACTTGTATTACATAGAAAATTGGTTATTCTTTTTTTTTTTTTTTTTTTTTTTTTTTTTTTTTTTTTTTTAATGTAAGCATAATAATGTTTATTCCATAATTCTATAATTACACACCTATAGATGAGACACACACATGTAAATAAACATACACATAGTATGATCATCGTTATATATTTATTGATATATTCTCAAGTAAACATACGACACGACAAACACGCATATAAATATAAAAGTTAAGATAAATATATTATTTATCTACCCACAAAGTAAATATAAACTTATAAATTTGATTTATTTAGTTATTTATTTATATTATGTTAATTATATATTTTTATATAACAAAATCGGTTCGGTTCGGTTTTTACGGTTCGGTTTTTGGACGAAAACCGAAACCGAACCGTATATTTCGGTTTTTAAAAAATTAAATACCGAACCATCGGTTTTTAGTTTCGGTCGGTTTTTTCGGTTTTCGGTTCGGTTTTGGTTTTTTCGGTTTTGTTTGCTCACCCCTACTCATGACTCATCACCCACCAATAATATCATGCTACCTTATTTCATGCTTCTCTCATACCTCACTATACTTTTTTAGTGGTAATCATGATTCAATGCCTCAATTAATTTTATTTTTTATTTTTTTATATTCATAATTATATTAAACAATTTAATAAAAACATAAAATTTCATTAATAATTAAAAAAAAATACATAATACTTAGAAGAAAAAAATAATTATATCTAAAAATCGCAACTCCATCTATATTTCTCCGTGATCTCAAGTTTTTTGGCAAGAGTGGACTCTCACATATTCAGATCGATTATGTGATCGTGCGGTTGGTTGTAGAACTTCATCGTTCGAAACAAAGTCTTTTCTTCAACACTACGGATTTGTGCCGCCAACAACTTTTCAGCCAATTCATCCTTTGCAAGTTTTTTCTCCACCACCGTCTCCAATAGTTGTGTTTTCTTTGCCGTGTAGGTGTCGAAGCTCGCAACAACACTATTCTTTGTCGACGACTCGCTATCGGTCTTTTCGCCTTTTCTTTCCGTGTAGGAGTTGTGTCGTCATTCAGATCCGGAATAACAGTCTCACCATTGTCATTGCTTCCTGACTCTTAGTTGCCCGATTCTGACCACTTTCTTTGTTTGTCGGAATGAGACGAAGATGCTTGACCCACACATGGTTGTTCCAACCATTTGTCTGCTTGCCTAACAATCTCCCATGCTTCAATATTACTAAAAGACTTGCCTTTTGTTTTCTTATTGTAATCGACCAAGGCATTTTTCATGACATCAACATCGTCACACCCACTCTCATGAACATGCTTCTACAATTATAAAAGTAACAAGTATAAATTAATAAAAATATAGCAAATATAAAGTATACATTAATACAACTATACAAATACAAAGTATAAAAAGTATAGAGTTTAAAAATTACTTGGTGGATGAATAGCCCGTTAAAGACATTCATGGCGACATTCATATTTTGCCACTTTGTGTTCAAGCTATGATAAGCTCGAGTAGTATCTGTCACGTTTTGCTTGAAATGCTCTAGAATTCTTTTCCAAAAACTATCTCTACTTTGTTCATTCCCGACTTTTGGACATGTCGAGATATGAACCCACGCTTTTGCCAAAGCCATCTCTTCGGCCAACGTCCAATTTTTTTCCGCTTTATTCGATTGTTTTCTTTTTTGGACATCGTAGTTTTCTTGAACATCTTCATCATTTTGTGCTTGGCCTAATACATAGTATAACAAATAAATTATAAAAAATAAAATTATAACAAGTATAGCAAATAATAGTATAACAAATAAATTATAACAAATAAATTATAAAAATAAACAAGTATACCGATTGGATTTTGTGGTTGCGTTTTGGGAACAAAATCAATTTCATCATCCTCGTAATCATATAGCGGTAGTTCTCGTTCGACACTTGGTTTACGCCGCGAAGGACCGTCACGAAAGTCATTGAACGGGTCGAATTCACTTTTCATTGACATCGTGTATTGGCTTGGATTCATCGGTGGAGGTTGGGGATAATATTGGCGTTGATGTAATGGTGGATTGACCGGTGAAGGTTGGGGATAATAGTGAGCGGGTTGAGGACTCATTTGGGGATAGTAGGGAGGGGGTTGTGATTGAATTTGCGGACGAACAGGTTGTGATCAAACTTGCAGACGAACGTGTTGTGATCGAGAGACCCGTCCACGACCTTTGGATGAGGTTGAAACACCTTTTGATTTATTTGGATCCATTTTTTAAAAAAGTATGAGAATTGAAAATGGAAGTGGTGAATAAAATGTGAATTGGAAATGGTTAATAAAGTGTTTATTTAAAGGGATTTTTTTTTGTTTGAATGCCCCAACCCAACGTTCCTTTTTCTAGCCGTTCAACGGCTATATTGTTGCTTCCAATGTCCATGATTCCACGGCAATACATGCCGAGCTTGTTGATACCGACTCCATGCCGAGCTTGTGGCATCGGTTTTGCCGAGCGGCATGGAGCATGCCGAGACTCCATGTCGAGCCACTGCCACTCCCTCAGCCACTAAGGGGTGGCAATGGAGTGCGGTTTCACACGGCATGAAGCCATGCCGCTCGGCAACACCGCCGCCACCATTGCGGCATAGCTTAGGCATGAAGGTATTCGGTATGTAATGCCGTTGAGGCATGGACTTGGGGAATCAAAATTATAGCTGTTGGGGAGTAAATATTATAACGTTGGGCGGGTAAAAAAAATCCCTTTATAAATAACTATTTTCAATTCACATTTTTAACCACTTCCAATTCACATTACCACTTTCTTCCAACTCTCATACTTTTAAAAAAGTTAAGCATGGATCCAAAGAAATCAAAAGGTGTTTCAACCTCATCAAAAGGTCGTGGACGGGGCTCTCGATCTAAACCCGTTCGTCCTCAAGTTCAATCACAACCCCCTCCCTACTATCCCCAAATGAGTCCTCCACCTGCTCACTATTATCCCCAACCTCCACTGATGAATCCACCATTCTATCAATGCCAATATTATCCCCAACCTCCACCGATGAATCCAAGCCAATACACGATGTCAATGACAAGTGACTTCGACCCGTTCAATGACTTCCATGACGGTGCTTCGCGGCGTGAACCAAGTGTCGAACGAGAACTACCGCTATATGATTACGAGGATGATGAAGTTGATTTTGTTGCCGAAACGCTACCACAAACTCAAATCGGTATAATTGTTATAATTTTATTTGTTATAATTTATTTGTTATACTATTATTTGTTATAATTGTTATACTATTATTTGCTATAATTTTATTTGTTATACTACGATGAAGATGTTCAAGAAGTTCAAGAAAACTACGATGTCCAAAAAAGAAAACAGTCGAATAAAGTGGAAAAAAAACAATTGGACGTCGGCCGAAGAGGTGTTTTTGGCAAAAGCGTGGGTTCATATCTCAACATGTAAAAAAGTCGGGAATGAACAAAGTAGAGATAGTTTTTGGAAAAGAATTCTATAACATTTCAAGGAAAACGTGAAAGATATTACTCGAACTCATCATAGCTTGAACACAAAGTGGCAAAATATGAATGCCGCCATGAGTGTCTTTAACGGTGTATTCATCCAACAAGTAATTTTTAAACTCTATACTTGTATTAATTTATATACTTGTATTAATTTATACTTCTTGTAACACCTGGTACTTTTCCTAAAACCTAATACTAGCCAAATATTTATTTTCGTACCTGAAACACATTAAAACTTTTAATGCATGATTATTTGGGCTTGAGAAACGTGAGATATATTGGAAACGAGAAGTTTATTCCTTGATTGACCTAACACAACCTAGAAAATTCGAATCGTATTGCATTTGCTAAATTATTTGAATTATATTGAGTTCGAGAAAAACTTTGAAGTTTATGCTTGATTTTATTGGAAAAGTTATTTTGTGAACAATGGCGCAAGTTTCGTAATTTTTCGAGTCCGTTAGCTATGTCGTTTGGACCCCGAAGTGTTTTCGTGAGAAGTTAAGCTACGTTGGCAGTTTTGGTCCCTTATTTTTATTTTCATTTACAACCCTACACTTTATTTAATTCAAAAACCACCCTATACTTTTTTAAATATAAATACCCCAATTTTTATTATTTATTCATTTCCACAACTAAAACCCACACACACTCACTCCTAATTCTCTCTCTCTCTCTCTCTCTCTCTCTCTCTCTCTCTTGAATTTCTGGCCGCCGCCCCCCACTGGAGCAACAGCAGTTTCTGGCGACCGGTGTAACACCCCCTAATTTGAAACATGGCAGCGGAATAGTAATTAGGGTGCTACGGTGAGGATCGAAGTCATAATGATAGAAAACGACTTGAAAGAGACGTTTTAAATATATAAGTTCATTAATAAAAATTCAAATACAAGAGGTCACTATCAGAGTATTATAATAAAAGTCTTGATGTTTTAAACTAAATCAAACATCATTTATTTTACCCCATTATTTAAATAAAGTATATAAGTTTTGAAGTTTTGCCGCCTGTTTCATGCTTGCTTCCCCTGCTAAATACCTGAGATACATGTTTAAAAGTCAACAAAAATGTTGAGTGATATCATAGAGTTTGAATTTAGTAATCATTTTGATACACAAGTAAGATTGTATTGGAAATACAATCAGTTAAAAATTGATATTGCAGTATATATATTGCTCTAAGTCTCATGACACGCAAAACGTTAACAAATACCGTAAAAACGGAGGTGTTATCAAATCAATGATAATTTTGCCCTCGTGTAATAGGTGATTTGCCAATTCCTATTTTTACTCAAATATAATTATCACGACTAATACGACTAACCACATGCATAATGGCATTCCGTCGAGTATTAATGAGATAGGCTGTCAAACCTTAAATAGATCTATTCATTATATTCGCGTTCACATAACAGTGATTAATGGCTCATGATCAAGGGTCTTTTGGCAATAGGTAACTTAGGCATATATCAAGTCAGGAAGCATACAGAAAATTACTTGTGCTCTGTTTATAACATGTATCCCCCTCACGGAGTTTGAAAATAAGTAAATGTGAGGCTATGACTCACCTTGATTGATACCGAAATGAAGAAAATAAAGTCGGACGAATTTATGATAACGGCTTCGAAACACAACCTGATAAATAGATTTGTCTGAGAAATTTGACCAAATACTATTTGGTAAATACGATACGAATAACGAATAATAATTATTCGTTATGACGAATAGATGATGTGCAGTGTAATTCTTATGGTATGCATGATATGACAAAATATGTTATTTGAATTATCCATCGAAGTTTTACCTTTTTAATCGTAAGTAAAAATATTAGTTTTTGTAATATCGTTATATATATTATTAACATTACGTTAAATAATATATATATAACTAAAATGAAAGATTAAATGCATATGAAATAAATTTACGAAAATAGGAAATAAATAAGAATGTTAAATAGAATATGTTTAGTCCTTTTCGTTTTCCAATTTTACCATTTTTACCTTAACGACGTTAGCATTACACCGTTAGTCCTTTTTATATATAAATTACAATTATAGTCCTCTAATTGTCCAATAGTTAAACTTATACTTAGAATATTATCTTTTATCAATTTTTATCCTTAAAGTTCTGATTTTACAGTTTTAGTCCTTACTTTTCAATATTTACAATTTTAGTCCTTCTAGGTGTCATCGCGTTACATTTTTAGTCCAAAGTTACAAAAATGATTATAAAAATTTTCTAAAAATTTCCGTGGCTTATTAAGTTAATAATAAGCTTATTTTAACTGCTTATTTGATGAAAAGCTTATTTTTTTTAGCTTATGGGCCTTTAACGAATCAAATTCAAGGCCCGTTAAGATTTTTGGAGGCGAGGGCATGGAAAATGTTTTGGACCTGAACTTGGGCTATTTTTATGATTCTAAAAATGTTTCATATGGGCCCAGTGGACTTATGGATTGTTACTTCTTATTGGGCTTAGTATAAGCCCACACGAAAAATATTAAGTTTCTTAACTAAATTTGGATTTGAAAAACCTTGTGAATGCCGATTCAAAATGGATTAATTTGTGTGTCGAAACATGAGTATTTTTACAAGTTATATAAATGAAAGTGGTAGCTTTCTAGGTGGTCTATTGATTCGTGTAAAAATATAATATGTTTGTTACGTGATATTTCAAATTATACGAGCGTTTTGTAGCATGTTTCGAACGTTTCTATATATATGAAAAAGTTAGAAATATTTCTAAGTGTTTAAATGAGTTTTCATACGATGGAGCATGGTTTAAAATATGTTCGTGTGATGCATGTAACGTTGAAACTAACGCGAACTATGTGTGCTACGTGACTCCTAGGTCTTCCAAGATAGAGGCTAGCTACGTTTAGTGTTCTATATGACAATAGGTGCGTGAAAACAATATGTAAAGTGTATATACGATCGTACAAATATATATATATATATATATATATATATATATATATATATATATATATATATATATATATATATATATGATGCATGAAGTAATTTTAACGTGCGAATGAATGGAAATAAGCTTGAAACAACTTACAACACCCTTTAGGTGGTAGAGAGTCAAGAGTGGATGTATGGAACACAAGAATAAATCACGTTCGACTATAACCCAAAGATTATACGTATCACTCAAACCCAATAATCCTTTTCTTGCGTCCAAACTAGATTGCAATCGACTTCTGGTTTCTAAAGAATAGTTTTTAGGAAGAAAGAAATAGTTGAAGGTGTATGATAATTGTGAGAAACGGGTGCATGCATGTATTGTATATATGGTCTCATTTTATCACACGTAAGTGTGAAATTTTCAAGGAAACCATAAGAACTATGCAATGTCAGTAACTCTAGGTTCTAGGATGATTTATTTACTTATTATATAAGTTTAAGAGTGCATGAATTAAGGTGTATGTCTTTCGTGAATCACCAAGATGTCGACAACCATTTCATTTCATACACGATTTGTATAATCTCGTACTACTTGATTATAGCTGATCATAGATGACATTTAAACATGAAAATATGTTAGAAATGTTATTAGGAACTCGTAGGAACAAACGGGAATCAAAATGGTTAAGTTTTGAATTTAATATGAATCGATTGACTTGGATTTTCGTCAAACACTTTGCCCCTGAAAAACGTATCAAACGTCGCCCAATGAACTTAGGATTTGACACACTAATAGTTGGCTAGGTCGTAAACGAGATGGCGTAAAAATATTGGTACGTCGTATATAAGAATCGAGAATAAACGAGGTGTTTTGGAGGCTTGAAGCTAGGCGACTAGGTGAAATAATAAGAGTTTGGAAGTTGGGCTTTGGTTTTGGGCTTATGAATAGTGAACGTGGTGTTGGGCTGAAAAATGATTAAGGGCCCGTTTGGATTATAATAGGGATTAGGAAAATTAATTAAGTTTAGGGAGTATAATTAGGATTAAGTGAAATATTTTAGGTTTCGAATAACGTGTCGAGGATTTATTCCGTCATTTCGTGAATTATATTATTTTGTGATAATGACAAAATAATATAATAAGAAAAATTTCAAATTTTTCCGAGAAAATGGGAATCAGTAACGATAACGAAAGATTATTTATTTTATTAACGATATAATTACAAGAAATTTTTACAAGGTTCTACAGTACCCACTTGTCATTCTGAATTTCGTCCCGAAATTCGATTTTAAGAAATCTAACAAGTGTGTTCTATGAAAATAAATGTGGATATTTCTCACGGAATCTATCTTCTCTTTCCCATGTGTAAGTTGGTCCTCGCTTTGAGTCCCATCTAACCTTTACAATGGGGATACGATTCTGTTTGAGTTGTTTTATTTCTCTATCCATTATTTCCACAGGCTCTTCTGTGAACACTAGTTTGTCATCCAATCTAATCTCCTTTAGTGGAATGACGAGAGTTTCGTCAGACAAACATTTCTTGAGTTGTGATACGTGAAACGTAGGATGTACCCTACTAAGTTCTTCCGGAAGTTCTAACCTATAAGCAACTGGACCAATTCTCTCTAGAATTTTGAAAGGTCCAATGTACCTTGGATTTAACTTTCCGCGTCTTCCAAAACGGATCATTCCCTTCCAAGGAGAAACTTTCAACATGACTCTGTCTCCTACTTGAAATTCCATAGGCTTTCTCCTGACATCAACATAACTCTTCTGTCTGTCACGAGCAGCTTGCAAGCGTTGCTTGATTTGGAATATCTTCTCGGTCGTGTCATGTATTAGCTCTGGTCCGGTGACTTGCATATCACCAACTTCTATCCAACAGAATGGTGATCTGCACTTCCTTCCGTAAAGTGCCTCAAAAGGTGCAGCCTTTATGCTGGCATGATAGCTGTTATTGTAAGAGAATTCAACTAATGGCAAGTGTTTATCCCAACCTTTCCGAAATCAATTACACATGCTCGGAGCATATCTTCCAAGGTTTGGATTGTTCTTTCACTTTGTCCATCGGTTTGCGGATGATAAGCGGTGCTCATATCTAAACGAGTACCAAGATGTTTTTGTAGAGATTCCCAAAACCTTGAGGTGAATCGGCTATCTCTATCAGAAATAATAGATATCGGAACCCCATGTCTAATCACAATTTCCTTAAAATACAACTGAGCGAGTGTTTCCATCTCGTCAGTCTCCTTGATAGGTAGAAAATGTGCAGACTTGGTTAATCGATCGATGATAACCCAGATTGTGTCTAATCCGGTAGAAGTCCTTGGTAATTTGGTAATAAAATCCATGGTGATTCGTTCCCATTTCTAGACCGGAATTTCTGGTTGCACGAGTAATTCTGATGGTTTCTGAGTCTCTGCCTTTACTCTAGAACATGTTAAACATTTACCAACATACTCTGCGATATCAGCTTTCATATTTGGCCACCAATAATTCTTCTTAAGATCTTGATACATCTTATTGGAACCGGGATGAATAGAATATTTGGATTTATGATATTCATGCATGATAAGGTCTCGAATACCTCCAAAGAGAGGAATCCAATATCTTTCCTTAAAACATAACATTCCATCATTTCTTCTCACAAATTCTTTTTCATTATTTGGCATTCTGTCAACCTGATCTTCAGGGTTTGACCTTCTGTCAATTTTCTCATATTGCCTGTTTTCTTCTTGTAGAGCTTCTGTTTGAGCTTTGATGATTTGAGCTGGAAGTGGTGAATGAATTGTCATTCCTAGAGATCGAACTCTAAGAGGTTTAATTATGTCTTTTCTGCTCAACGCGTCGGCTACAACATTCGCTTTACCAGGGTGGTAACGAATTTCACAGTCGTAGTCGTTGAGTAATTCTAACCATCTTCGTTGTCTCATGTTCAGCTCCTTCTGATCCAGTATATGTTGAAGACTCTTGTGATCGGTGAAAACCGTACACTTTGTACCATATAGGTAATGTCTGCATATCTTAAGAGCAAAAACTACTGCTCCTAATTCTAGATCATGGGTGGTATAATTTTCTTCATTCTTCTTGAGTTGTCGTGAAGCATAAGCTATGACCTTGTCTCTTTGCATTAGTACCACACCTAAACCATGATGAGATGCGTCACAATACACGATAAAGTCCTCATTTCCTTCTGGTAATGCTAATATTGGTGCTTCACAAAGCTTCTGTTTCAACAGTTGAAATGCTGACTCTTGCTTCTCTTCCCAGATATACTTCTTGTTCTTCTGGGTGAGTTCCGTCAAAGGTTTTGCAATCTTTGAGAAACCTTCTATAAATCTCCGGTAGTAACCGGCGAGACCTAAAAATTGACGAATTTCGGTTGGAGTGGTGGGTGATGTCCAACCTTTAACTGCTTCTATCTTCGCGGGATCTACATGGATACCTTGGTTGTTGATGATATGGCCTAAAAATTGAACGGTAGAAATCCAAAAATCACATTTGGAAAACTTAGCGTACAACTTTTCTCTCTTAAGTAATTCCAAAATAATCCTTAAGTGTTCGGCATGCTCTTCTTTGTTGCGCAAATAGATTAAGATGTCATCAATGAACACAATAACGAATTTATCCAAGTATGGCTTGCATACTCGGTTCATTAAATCCATGAACACTGCTGGTGCATTGGTAAGACCAAATGGCATTACTTGAAATTCATAATGTCTGTATCGTGTTCGAAAAGCTTTCTTGGGAATGTCTTGTTCCCTGACTCTTAATTGATGATATCCTGATCTTAGATCGATTTTTGAGTAAACACTAGATCCTTGTAATTGGTCAAATAGATCGTCGATCCTTGGTAATGGATATCGATTCTTCACCGTGAGTTTGTTCAACTCTCTATAATCAATACACATTCGGAACGTTCCATCTTTCTTTTTGACGAATAGGATTGGTGCTCCCCAAGGGGATGAGCTTGGTTGGATGAATCCTTTATCTGATAGTTCTTTCAACTTTTCAGATAATTCTTTCATTTCGGAGGGTGCTAATCGATATGGTGCTTTTGCAACTGGTGCTGCTCCAGGCACTAAATCGATGCGGAATTCTACTTGACGGGTTGGTGGAATTCCAGGCAAGTCTTCAGGAAATACATCAGAAAATTCTTTTACAACTGGCACTTCATCAAGTTGTTTCTTCTTTTCTTTTGTTTCTCCTCCCGTTACTTGAATTTGGAATACATGGCATCTTTTGCTTATGTATTTCATCGTCTTGGCGTACGAGATAATATTGAACGAAGTTTTAGGTTTATCACCTTGGATGATTAAGGTTTCATCGTTGAGTGGAATTTGAATGACTTTCTCGTCACAAATTATTCTGGCACGGTGTTTAGATAACCAATCCATACCAATGATGACATCAAAACTTCCCAATTGGATGGGCATGAGATCGATGAGGAAAGATTTATTTAGAAAAGTCAAGGTGCAATTTTCGATTAGGGTATTGGTACTTAGGATATTTCCATCTGCTAATTCTATGTCATAGATAGTATCTAGTTCTATAGGAGTAAGTAGACACAAAACTTTTATCTGCTCCAGAATAAAATAATATCTTAGCATCTTGTTGATTTAATAAGAACGTACCCGTAACAACATCAGAATTCTGAGTTGTGTTTCCATCACCAAGTACATATGCTCTTCCTCGGGCAACATTATTGGCATTCTTCGGACAGTGAGTTCTGTAATGTCCAACTTCACCACAACCATGGCACTTTACTGCTATCGGTTGTGTGTTGGCTCCAGTTGCTCGACAGTCCTTTGTCATGTGACCAATTCTTCTGCAGTTGCCACAAGTAGCCTTACATGATCCGGTATGATGCATGTTGCACTTGTTACATGGGGGTAGAGTTCCGGCATAACCTTTACTTTCTGCAGGCACTACTGCATAAGCTCTGGTAGCTTCTTGTCGACGATTCTGCTGCTGATGATGATTACTACGGTTCTGTTGTTGATCTCTGTTGCGGTTGCTGCTTTGATTGTTGTTGTTGTAGCTTCTGTTACCACTGTAGTTGTTGTTGTAGTTGCGGTTGTTGCTATTGTTGTTTCCACGGTTGTCAGCACTCCTCTTATGCTCATTGATCACGGAGATAGAACCTCTTTTGATCACCCGGGTCAACAATCTCTGGGCAAGTCCCATAGCTTCTTCTACTGTCTGTGGGTTCAATGCGGTAACATCCCCTTCAATAGATGGTGGCAGTCCTTCTACATATTTCTCCAATGCTTTTTCAACATCGGGTACTATTGTTGGGCGTAACACCGACAACTCCAGAAACTTTCTGTCGTATGTCTTCAGATCATTGTACTTTACTACTAGCTGATGAAATTCATCCTCTAGTTTTCTGATCTCTGTCCTGGGACAATACTTCTTAAGCATTCTATTCTTCAACTCATTCCAGGAGAGTTTGAAAGCTTCATCCTGACCCATAGCATTTGCGGTAGTATTCCACCACGATAGTGCTTCTCCTTGAAGAGCTCCTGTAGCAAATGTAACTTTGCTATCTTCAGAACAGCCGCTTCTCTTGAAGACTGTCTCAGTATGCTCAAACCAATGGGCCATTTCAGTAACTCCTTCTATTCCTTTGAAATTAGTTGGCTTGCAAGTCATGAAGTCCTTGTAAGTACATTTACGAGGAGTAGATGTATTAGCTTCATGGTTTGCTCCATTGATGTTATTCAAACGATCAGCTTCACGAGCTGCAGATATACCTTCAGCAATCATCCTTTGCACCTCAGTAGGTGTCATGATCACTTCCGGGTTAGAATTTTCGCTACTTGCATGCTCCATTTTTCTATTGATAATACAAAAATATAGCTTTAGAATTTTAAACAATAATTTTGTTTAAAGGATCTTGTGAAGTAGGGAAATGAATATTTATGAGTTCTAACAGTAACTGGGCACAATATGTAGTTTTTATTTCGATACAACAATCATAATTATTCCGATATGTTAGATGCATTATTAATACACATGAACAACCATAAGCATAAATTAACATTTGTATATAGTAATATCACAACCAACAACATAACATTAATAACTTGATCAGTTGAGTTTTCATAACAAAACGATACAAGATTCTTTATTAATTGCCACATGCGGCAGGCTTAGATGCCTTATTACTAATACAAATACTAACTGCCTCTAATGATTAGGTACGTCCACATGTCCTCCCATCTCTAAAATCTGAGTTCGGAGATCCTGCATCTCGGTATGGTGTTGAATCTGCATATCTCCTACGAGGTTTTCCAATGTATCTGCTCTTCGGTGTGCTAGCTGGGCTTCCCAAGTACGGTTATGTCCCTCTCTTCGCAATGATATCGCGAAAGAGCGTGTCTCGGAGATATCTGAATGTATCTGAGCTAAACACTGCTGCAGCTCTATCCTATTGGCTATAAGGTTATGTAAGGTATTGTGGATAGTATCCGAATGGTCAAATGATGAATAATCAATCATCTGAAGTAGTGAGTCTATCTGTTCTTCGTGAAACGCGTCACTACTACAGAAGGTGAAAGAGTAGGGATGATTTTCATCCTAGCACTCTCGCCAGTATCATAGATATGAGCTGGGGGAGTAAAACCAGGAGGATATGGTAATGATGGTGAAAGTGGATGAGTAGAATCGGAAATACGAAGTCGGCTGGATGCGGGTATATCATCCTCAGGAATTTGTTCTCTATGATGAAAAGTATATGGATAAGTCTGGCTAAAAAGATCGAATAGGTGATCGGGTGCATATGAATCAAATTGATGATGTGGTAATGGTATATGTGTTGGTAAAACCAAAACATCGGGATTTTCAGGCGTTGTTACAATTTCGTCTTGCTCGAAAGGTTCTGTTTCTTGGGAAACAGCGTCAGGTACTAAGGTAGAACAAAAAACAGGCGACGTAACAGATGCGACGGAAATTTCAGAGTCAGAGTCTGATATACTCATATTGAAATAATACTGTAATGATTCGTAAATAGTGCAGAATAATAATTTATTATCGGCAAAGAATGTAAAATTCTAATATACCAAGATTAAAGTATCATAACTTAATGATTAACTTACTGAATATGGTAGCAAGCAGGCACGGCGGGCGAAATATAATATGGTGTAAATTTACTTTATTTGAAAGTGTGGTTATAATTCAATGTTTGAAAACATTTGGTTCTCTATAACTATGGCTCTGATGCCAATCTGTAACACCCCTAATTTGAAACATGGCAGCGGAATAGTAATTAGGGTGTTACGGTGAGGATCGAAGTCATAATGATAGAAAACGACTTGAAAGAGACGTTTTAAATATATAAGTTCACTAAAAAAATTCAAATACAAGAGGTCACTATCAGAGTATTATAATAAAAGTCTTGATGTTTTAAACTAAATCAAACATCATTTATTTTACACCATTATTTAAATAAAGTATATAAGTTTTGAAGTTTTGCCGTCCGTTCCATGCTTGCTTCCCCTGCTAAATACCTGAGATACATGTTTAAAAGTCAACAAAATTGTTGAGTGATATCATAGAGTTTGAATTTAGTAATCATTTTGATACACAAGTAAGATTGTATTGGAAATACAATCAGTTAAAAATTGATATTGCAGTATATATATTGCTCTAAGTCTCATGACACGCAAAACGTTAACAAATACCGTAAAAACGGAGGTGTTATCAAATCAATGATAATTTTGCCCTCGTGTAATAGGTGATTTGCCAATTCCTATTTTTACTCAAATATAATTATCACGACTAATACGACTAACCACATGCATAATGGCATTCCGTCGAGTATTAAAGGGATAGGCTGTCAAACCTTAAATAGATCTATTCATTATATTCGCGTTCACATAACAGTGATTAATGGCTCATGATCAAGGGTATTTTGGCAATAGGTAACTTAGGCATATATCAAGTCAGAAAGCATACAGAAAATTACTTGTGATCTGTTTATAACATGTATCCCCCTCACGGAGTTTGAAAATAAGTAAATGTGAGGCTATGACTCACCTTGATTGATACTGAAATGAAGAAAATAAAGTCGGACGAATTTATGATAACGGCTTCGAAACACAACCTGATAAATAGATTTGTCTGAGAAATTTGACCAAATACTATTTGGTAAATACGATACGAATAACGAATAATAATTATTCGTTATGACGAATAGATGATGTGCAGTGTAATTCTTATGATATGCATGATATGACAAAATATGTTATTTGAATTATCCATCGAAGTTTTACCTTTTTAATCGTAAGTAAAAATATTAATTTTTGTAATATCGTTATATATATTATTAACGTTACGTTAAATAATATATATATAACTAAAATGAAAGATTAAATGCATATGAAATAAATTTACGAAAATAGAAAATAAATAAGAATGTTAAATATAATATGTTTAGTCCTTGTCCTTTTCCAATTTTACCATTTTTTCCTTAACGACGTTAGCGTTACACCGTTAGTCCTTTTTATATATAAATTACAATTATAGTCCTCTAATTGTCCAATACTCAAACTTATACTTAGAATATTATCTTTTATCAATTTTTACCCTTAAAGTTCTGATTTTACAGTTTTAGTCCTTACTTTTCAATATTTACAATTTTAGTCCTTCTAGGTGTCGTCGCGTTACATTTTTAGTCCAAAGTTACAAAAATGATTATAAAAATTTTCTAAAAATTTCCGTGGCTTATTAAGTTAATAATAAGCTTATTTTAAATGCTTATTTGATGAAAAGCTTATTTTTTTAGCTTATGGGCCTTTAACGAATCAAATTCAAGGCCCGTTAAGATTTTTGGAGGCGAGGGCATGGAAAATGTTTTGGGCCTGAACTTGGGCTATTTTTATGATTCTAAAAATGTTTCATATAGGCCCAGTGGGCTTATGGATCGTTACTTCTTATTGGGCTTAGTATAAGCCCACACGAAAAATATTAAGTTTCTTAACTAAATTTGGATTTGAAAAACCTTGTGAATGCCGATTCAAAATGGATTAACTTGTGTGTCGAAACATGAGTATTTTTACAAGTTATATAAATGAAAGTGGTAGTTTTCTAGGTGGTCTATTGAGTCGTGTAAAAATATAATATGTTTGTTACGTGATATTTCAAATTATACGAGCGTTTTGTAGCATGTTTGGAACGTTTCTATATATATATATGAAAAAGTTAGAAATATTTCTAAGTGTTTAAATGAGTTTTCATTCGATGGAGCATGGTTCAAAATATGTTCGTGTGATGCATGTAACGTTGAAACTAACGTGAACTATGTGTGCTACGTGACTCCTAGGCCTTCCAAGATAGAGGCTAGCCACGTTTAGTGTTCTATATGACAATAGGTGCGTGAAAACAATATGTAAAGTGTATATACGATCGTACAAATATATATATGATGCATGAAGTAATTTTAACGTGTGAATGAATAGAAATAAGCTTGAAACAACTTACAACACCCTTTAGGTGGTAGAGAGTCGACAGTGGATGTATGGAACACAAGAATAAATCACGTTCGACTATTACCCAAAGATTATACGTATCACTCAAACCCAATAATCCTTTTCTTGCGTCCAAACTAGATTGCAATCGACTTCTGGCTTCTAAAGAATAGTTTTTAGGAAGAAAGAAATAGTTGAAGGTGTATGATAATTGTGAGAAATGGGTGCATGCATTTATTGTATATATGGTCTCATTTTATCACACGTAAGTGTGAAATTTTAAAGGAAACCATAAGAACTATGCAATGTCAGTAACTCTAGGTTCTAGGATCATTTATTTACTTATTATATAAGTTTGAGAATGCATGAATTAAGGTGTATGTCTTTGGTGAATCACCAAGATGTCGACAACCATTTCATTTCTTACACGATTTGTATAATCTCATACTACTTGATTATAGCTGATCATAGATGACATTTAAACATGAAAATATGTTAGAAATGTTATTAGGAACTCGTACGAACAAACGGGAATCAAAACGGTTAAGTTTTGAATTTAATATGAATCGATTGACTTGGATTTTCGTCAAACACTTTGCGCCTGAAAAATGTATCAAACGTCGCCCAATGAACTTGGGATTTGACACACTAATAGTTGGCTAGGTGGTAAACGAGATGGTGTAAAAATATTGGTACGTCGTGTATAAGAATCGAGAATAAACGAGGTGTTTTGGAGGCTTGAAGCTAGTCGACTAGGTGAAATAATAAGAGTTTGGAAGTTGGGCTTTGGTTTTGGGCTTATGAATAGTGAACGTGGTGTTGGGCTGAAAAATGATTAAGGGCCCGTTTGGATTATAATAGGGATTTGGAAAATTAATTAAGTTTAGGGAGTATAATTAGGATTAAGTGAAATATTTTAGGTTTCAAATAACGTGTCGAGGATTTATTCCGCCATTTCATGAATTATATTATTTTATGATAACGACAAAATAATATAATAAGAAAAATTTCAAGTTTTTCCGAGAAAATGGGAATTAGTAACGATAACGAAAGATTATTTATTTTATTAACGATTTAATTACAAGAAATTTTTACAAGGTTCTATAACCGGCCACCGGAAAATTTTCTGGCGATACACCTTTTCACACCAACTTGTAGATCGGGACATCCCCGACACCCTCGTACCACCCTCGCAACCCCAATCAACCCCCTCCGCTGCCACGCGCCGCCACAGGCAACGCCACCACAGCCGCACCTTTCCACCACCTCTTTTTCTTGTTTCTCTTGACGGTAAGCATCCACACACGACTTGGTCTCGACTCACTGAGTCAACTCATGACTCGGTGAGGGTTTTGATGGTTTTATTGTTGTTTTGGGTTGTGATGACGAAGGGAGTGTATATTTTGGTGTTTTAGATTGTTATCGAGGGTCCGTTTGGTTTGTTGGGTGCTCGACAGCTGACCACCACCACCACCGAGGCTTAGGGTGGTGGTGGGGGATGATATTGTTATTCTTGTTGTTGTTGGTGTTGTGTTTGTGTTCGGATTTGGAATTGCTTGGTTTGAGCCGAGAAGGGGTAGGGCTCGGATTGGATTTGGTTTTGACTTGGGTCGATTTTGAGTTGTTGTTATTGATGAGGCGAAAAGTGAACCACTTTTAGGGGGTTATTTAAGCCCGGAATTGAATTTATTTGATCAAATATTACCCTAAATTGTTCCTTTTGTGATTTTAGGTACTTTGGGAGTGAATTCTGGAAAAGGAAGCAATTCAGACGTTTTTGGAGCATAAAAGTGAAGAAAACGCCAAAGACTTAATTTTCCAAGCTGAGAACAGTACCTGATGGCGTCAAGAGGAAGACCCTGACGGCGTCAGGAGTAAAAGTGGTGACGACCCAGTGCAAACCTGACGGCGTCACAAGAAGGGCATCAAGAGTTAATTTGGTGACGGCCTGCATAAGGTGTACACATGACGGCGTCAGACCCAGATCTAGGCAGTCCGAGGAACTATTTGGCGGCGAGATGACGGCATCAGACATTTGTACTTGACGCCGTCACCTACTAAACTCTATATATAGTTTTCTATTTTTCATTCGTTAGAGAGGAACTTGTGTGGAGAAACCTAGGGCCGAACTTTGCAAACCCTAGGTCATATTTTACAGTACTTTCAAGGGTTTTCACCCCCTTGAATCCTTTCATGTGCTATTGAGATAAGTCTTCTCTTTAATTCAATCAATATATCTATGTGTTGGTTGATTATATCCTTTCCTTGTCTTGATTTCAACATGCTAGGCTAGATCTATCTTGTGTTTGCTTAGATCTAATGAAACCTAGATGTTAATTATGTGTTGATTACTTGTTTATGGTTGTATTGGATGAATGATTTCAATGTTAGGCTTAAGAAAACTGGCAGATCTCCATTGTGTAACATGCTTGAATGTCTTAGGAAACATGAACCGATGTGTACTAGGTTTTATTGGTTGTATTTAATGCATGAGTAAATTCTAATGATCCCATGTTAGGAGCTTCTTAGCCGGCTTGACATAGGAGTGAAGTAGGCACTAATAGGATTGGGGAAGTAAGTACGCCACCCCATGAATGGTATCAAGGAATACAATCCGTCATCCACGCAACTATAATAAGTAATTAACGTGTAAAAGATATCTAGGGAGTAATGAAATCTAAGTAAACACAATTCTCCCACATATTGCTCATAACCTTAGTTTAATATAGTTTATTTTCATTTTTAGTATTTTATTTTGATTGCATCTTTAGTATTGGGTTAGTTGACTAGCAACTAATTCCACCCAACTCCTTCAAACCTGAGATTTTTACTTGCTTTCTAAAAAATATAAAAATACAAAAAGAATCATCCCTCATCTCTAGACCTAGTCTTTAGGTTTTATAATCCTAGCTGAACGATCAATCCCCCGGTACTTGTCATTATACTATACTACATCGATCAGGTACACTGCCTGGTGGGGGTTGTAAGCTTCTTGAGATCCCTCGAGAGGTAAAGCCTGGTGCAATCCCTACGCATCAGTTATTGTTGTAGTTTAGTAATTTTAGCTTGGGATTTGGTTACTAGTCTCGGGATTCGAGCCGGACTCGTTATGAGCTGCGGCTAGTATTATTATTATTTTTATTAGTTTAGAACGGTAAAATAATAAACGAGAATAATAAAACTATGAAACCTAAAATGAATTGTTATAGTTAAGTGGATTTGAATATCGGATTTGTTTATTATTGTGATGGACATAAATTGGACGTATTGGATTTACGGCCATGGTTATTTGGATGTTATGGACCCTTTAGTACATGAGACGGAAGAATATGTTGGACTTTGACTAATTTAACATATCTGGACCCGAACAAATACGAAATGGTCGATAAACCTAAACAACTAATGGATTACGCGAATGATATATCCAATTGTATTAAATAATTTATAAAATATTAGCGTTGTTTAAATAAAAAGAGTCGTTGACTCGGGAAAATATTATATAAACGGGCAGGTCATGCCGAAATTTCGTAAAAATCTTTTATAACCTTTTAACGTTTAAGAATCGTATTATATTTTTAAAAACCTTTTCAAACTATATTATTTTCAACGTTATTTTGGGAAAATGGGTAAAACCGAAACTTGTTATTAGCGTGTTGTTATTTATTTGGGTGTGTCTTTCATTTTCATTTCATTTCTTTTCGACGATTTTTCTTCGAGAAGTTCTTTCGTCTACTTTCGTCTCTTTTGGGTTTTCGTTCATTTTCGCCGACGTATTCGTTTTCTAACTTTCTTGTCTCCCACACGAGACTTTTAAAAATCTATTTTATCTTTCAAATGCCATTCTTAATTATAAAAATATTTAGTTCAAGCATTGTTTATTGAGATATTCGAGTATAGTTCTGAGTTATGCCATTTATATTGTTTAGGTTGTGCTGAGGTTCGTTTGCTGTGACGCATTATTTGATAGATTGCTATATCTCGTTTCCTACTGCTGTTAAGGTGTAATTCATAGCCCCACTTTTTATCTTTTAAATGTTTATAAACCCATAGGGTGAGATACATGTTTTAAATGTTTTCTGAGCACAAGTATTTTTGGTATGTTTTTCCTGATTGGTATGCTTTCCTAACGATGTGCTAAGTAGCTTATCTTGCCAGACAAGACCCTCAGATCATGAGCCATTAATCACTTGCGAGTGAGCGCGAATATAGGGATATAGGCCTATAGGATTTTGTGGAAAACTAGAAGGGGGGTTGAATAGTTTACCGCTTTTTAACTTAATTATCTTTAAAAACTTTACGTTTGTTTAAAGATATAAACACAACTTTACTTGTTTAATTCTTTGAAAAGCTTTATGTGTGACTAACAATTCTAACTTCAACTTTACATGTTTAATTCTTTGAAAAGCTTTGCGTGTGAATAACAATTCTAACTAAAGACAATATGTAGTAAGCAAAGACAAAGAAAGAAACGATCAAACCACAACATGATAGTTTATCGTGGTTCGGCTACAAGGACTCTTTTTCCTTGCCCTACATCCACGCCCCGAGTTTCCAACTCGAGAGTTATAAGCACTAATCAACAAGCTCCTTTCCCGGTGGAGAAACCTTTACAACGTCGCTTACACTTTTACCGACACTAAGCTAGATGTCGAGTTCTTTTACACGGGTACAACCGCTCCCATCGTCGCTTACACTTTTACCGACACTAAGCTAGATGTCGAGTTATTTACCAAGGGTACAACCACTCCCGTTACACTATGTATTTTGAGGCCTAAAATACTAACCGATCACTTCTACACACATGAGACAAATGAAGTATAAACTACCAAAGCTTATACATTACAAAGATAACAAGTCTTGCAACTTTAGAGTTGAAGCTTGTAACTTCTTGAATGATCTTGTGAATTCCCTTGCTACATAAGAGGATCACACAAGTCAAATATTACTGAGTTAGTTGAGAGAGTATATGAAAAAATGTCCTAAAAGTGTTCAAAACAAACAAGTGGCTTGGTATTTATAGTAAAACAAATAGCAGGTCTGGCGGATACTGGGTTCCGCCCGTGTACCCCCAGGGTTCCGCCAGGCTTGCAGTAGGTTTTACAATAAATAACACAAACCAACCAAAGTCACATCAATAACAACTAGTCAAACACATTAAATCCAATTTGGAAAGCTTCCAAAAATGTGTAAGATGTTATGGCAAGTCAAATACACAAGCTTGCCATAAATGAATGATGTGACAAGACACTTTCTAATTAAAGAAATAAAAACAATGTTTTGTTTAAAAGGAAATGTAAACCTTGGTTTAAACAAGATTTAAACACTAAAGTGATGATTTACTAATAGCTAAAGTTCATACTTTGTCATTAACAAAACTTAGCAAATATCGTAAAATATAAATAACGTTTTTAGGCGATATTTGTATTAACAGAATTGACCCTCCCACTCCTTTTGCCAGATAAGCAAATTGTGGTGTACTATATTCGCTTTTGCTGGGTATATGGCAAGTACTCAGCCTTGGGGGCACTTTATATTATGAAATTCCGCGGTTATTTGTCGACTTATGGTTATAAAATAGTTAATGTTTTGCGTGTCATGAGCTTAGCATCATCAACCATATGTATGCACTGGGATGCCTCTACATATTGGGTGTTACCTTGATTACCCGGTATTTTCATTTGTTGCTTATATCATATGATTAAAACCTTGTGCTCAACTTTATTATTTAAACCTATGGATTGCACTCAACCTTTGTGTTGACTTTTAAGCATGTGTTCTCAGGTACTACTAGTAATAATAATTAGCCTTGAAGCTTTATGATTTGGGCATGGTGGAGTGACTTGGACGAAGGAGGCTTTCTATCAAGGTAGCTTTATCATCCTTACTATATTTATTTTCATGTCATTCGTAAAACCTTGGTGTGTTTTAAAAATTTTCTGTAACAATTCGCAATTTCAGGTTAACTTTTATTCCTGAAAATTTTACTATTCACTTTTTACTATTCACTTTTCACTATTCATCTCAGAAATTTTTATTTCATATTCTCGTAAGTTAAACTATTTTAACGATAATCCGAGAGTTTGACGCTCGTCGGATCATTTCTGCAAAAATCACAAAGCCGTGTCCGAGAATTACTTTTAGGTTTAAACGTCCTTCCAGCATCCCGATATATCCATAAAACATTATAAACAATAGAAATATGATTTTCTATCATTTTATGACAATTCCAAAAGTTTTGGAATTTTACGTTTTTCAGTTCAGCGTTTTACGCGAATTACGCGTTTTAGACCCGTGTTTCCAGTTTTTTAGCAGGGTTTTAGCACCCGATAGAACCTACCACTCATTTTATATTTTATTATGGACTATATTAACATGTTTAACAATACTTTCAAGTTTCATATTTTTACGATACCCGGTTTTACGTTTTGAGGCTTAATAACTTACGGTTAGCGATTTACGGAGTCAAAACTAGCTACATACTTAGGATATTATCATCCAAAGACCATGACTACTCATCTAGTCACCCTTATCCTTGGAAAAACGACTTAGGAGGGGGGAGAGTCACCATGTGTGGTTAAATTTTAACCATTGATCTCTAGGATGGTTACAAGTGTCTTTAGGAAGCAAAATTGATAACATCTAGCCTACCAAAGTAACCTCCTCAATGAACCTTCCTAGACACCTTCCTAACCTCCTCTTCATGCTATAAAAGCAAGCTCATACCTTCATCTTTTCATCATAAAAACGCCACACCATTAATCTCTAGCACCATGATCCTTTGATCTTCAAACTATAAGTTACACATAAAAGTTCAAGGTCTTAGTATTCTCTACCTAGTTCTTAAGTTTGTTTGGTGATTCCATGGTTGAATTAGGAGCTACACAAGGTTACTAGGGCTGAAGTTAAATGGTTTTCACAAGGGTTAGATCAAGGCTAGCAAGGGTTACAAGAGTTATGGTGAAGGGTTTACAAGATTAGGTTTAGTGTCCTAGTTCTATACTTGACTTCCTTTCATAAGTGAAAGCCAAAAGTTGTAAGAAACCCTTATACACTTTCTTGCTCAATATTATTTTCATGCTTATTATGGTTCTTTCATGCTATATATGTTCTTGTTATTGTGTTCATGATGTTTAAAAATGGATAAAACGAGTATTGGTATACATATGTTAACTTATGACAAGTAAACAAGCAAACTAATGAATTTCTTGGTAAGACCTGATCAAAATGGTAAAAACATGATATTTGATTATTACATATTGTGGTAGAGGACCTAACAAGGAAACCATAGCAATTTGAACCACCCAAAACGAGTATACGAGTCAAAAGTTATGGCGATTTGAAATTACCAAAGATTTCCGGCAAAACTGCCAAATAGCTTCCTGATCAAATTTGGGTTTTGAAAGTCCTACTTCTGGTCCGATTCATCAAAAAGTTAAAACACGAAAGTTGTCCGGAACGACGTTTTCGTTCAGGAACAAAGAAGCTCGAGACCTAAAAATGCTTTCCGAGTGATAAAATTCTTCAAAATCTTAACAGCCCATTTTAGACCAAAGTCACTATATTATAGTTATGATTTACTAAGACCAAGAGGTCTAATGACCTAAAGCCGAGACCACAACCATGGCTAAAGCCAAGGTTGAGTCTCAAGACCATGGAAAAATGACCAAGGTCACGGCGAAGCCATGACGAAATGACCATAACAACTTACATAGGCGTAAACGTGAAACAATGAATTAGGCGATAACTTGAACAAGCAATTTGGATCTACTTCACTTAAAAGGGAACCATGAGATTTTACCAAGAGAAAATGGTCATTCAAGACTTATGAAACTACCCCTAATAACAATCTTCATGTACTAATAAACTTTCCTAAGTTTATTCAAATATCGGCCATGTAACTTTTCGGATCAAAACTTATATCTATATATTTCATCAACTACTACAATAGTAGGGAGCCTCATGTGAGGAGTTCATTATGTAAGCCGTCGAGTTGAGTTGTGGATTTACGAGTTAAAGTGTCCTGGCTCCTCGAACGCTTACTAACATGACTTCTGAATTATGTCGGCCCGAACGGTAGTCAACGATATACCAAAACATACATGTTTCATAAACTATTTATATTTAAAGACTTACACTATATACTAAGTACTACATCATGAACATTATGCAAGACATATATAGGCAATTCGTCGTATTCTTAGACGTTACTCCAAACCTAAGTCGCAACGTTCTATTATAGGCTGCTCTTAGAGACTTACGCGATTCGACTACCACTTTCATTTCTCATTACATAGACTTAAGGTGAGTCATAGCCCCTACTTTTTCGTACTTGTTTTAACTCTTGGGGGGGATACATGCTCAACTACTTGCTTACTTGTACAAATACTCAAAACGTTTATACGTGACTGTGTTATACTTGATTGTCTTATACTTGATGGCATTATACTTGATTTAATACATACATGACTGTCTTTTATCTTTGGGAAGTGGCTCCCAGTTTTCTTTGGGAAGTGGCTCCCAGTTGTCTTTGGGAATTGGCTCCCAAGTGAGGTCTTCGGAGATGAAGTAGAGACTCACTACCAATTGCTTAATTGTTTTGATGAACTTATACATGTCTTAATCATACTATATTGTAGCAGTGGGTTGTGAACACACAGGTTACAAGTCTCTTATGGCGGGACTTGTAACTGAGTGGATTCACGATGCCTTTGCTGTGTGAACATTCTTTTAAGGCTTTTCAACTGTTTTAAGACAAACTCTATGAACTCACCAACCATTGTGTTGACACTTTAGCATGTTTATCTCAGGTTAGTAAGGCGATAGCTAGTGCGTGGAACTTAGAGTCAAGCTGCATATTCTGAAGACTTACGCTTTTATCATTTACCATTCAAAACATTTTGTATACATTTATGTATCATACTTTGGAATCTCATGTTTGTAACTTTGAATTCATTAATCGAATGGTAACTTTTCAAAACGTCTCATTTAGAGTTCGTTTTCTATAACTTGTACTTTGTATTATGAAGTAGCACCCCTATGACACAGTCTTCCGCTGCGGTATTTTGGGGGTGTTACAGATTGGTATCAGAGCCTTGGTTATAGAGAACTAGGTTGCATTTAGTGCCTAGACTATAACTGCTATATACGTTGGGACCTTCCTCTTTATTTGCCTTACACACAATACATACACATACGCTTTTTGGTAGTTGTTGGTTTAGTTCCACGCTGTTAGATGATGTGACTTTAGTATTATAAGGAGCCCCAGAGATTAGCCGAGTCATTAAAAACATAGAGCTCAGTAATAACTAATTAGTTAACTTGATCTTGTGACAGTTCTTGTTTGATTAGACACAAGATTTGAGTTAAATAATATTATTGCTTAGCTTTAGGGATTTGATGACTTGATTATCTTACTATCGGCCTCAGAAGGCGGATTTTGTGTCGGAAATTCTTAAGTAGGATGATTTAGAATCTCCTTATTTAAATGGATTGGGACGCCTCTTCAGTTAAATAAAGAAATTGTAAATCACCGAACTATAAGTTTATGAGACCTTACTTACATAAATTTGGACGCTTCTTTATGTAAGTAATGTGTTATAAATAAGTGGGCTTAATTGTAGCCGATACAACTCCTTAACCAGAATCTTAGACGAATCAGAGTGAACACCACTATTTTAGAGATCCTGGAATCCCGGATTCTCTTAGACACACTGTAAATAGTTAACATCAACTGAACTTCGGGACGAAGTTCTCCTTAAGGGGTAGAGACTGTAACAATTCGCAATTTCAGGTTAACTTTTATTCCTGAAAATTTTACTATTCACTTTTTACTATTCACTTTTTACTATTCACTTTTCACTATTCATCTCAGAAATTTTTATTTCATATTCTCGTAAGTTAAACTATTTTAACGATAATCCGAGAGTTTGACGCTCGTCGGATCATTTCTGCAAAAATCACAAAGCCGTGTCCGAGAATTACTTTTAGGTTTAAACGTCCTTCCAGCATCCCGATATATCCATAAAACATTATAAACAATAGAAATATGATTTTCTATCATTTTATGACAATTCCAAAAGTTTTGGAATTTTACGTTTTTCAGTTCAGCGTTTTACGCGAATTACGCGTTTTAGACCCGTGTTTCCAGTTTTTTAGCAGGGTTTTAGCACCCGATAGAACCTACCACTCATTTTATATTTTATTATGGACTATATTAACATGTTTAACAATACTTTCAAGTTTCATATTTTTACGATACCCGGTTTTACGTTTTGAGGCTTAATAACTTACGGTTAGCGATTTACGGAGTCAAAACTAGCTACATACTTAGGATATTATCATCCAAAGACCATGACTACTCATCTAGTCACCCTTATCCTTGGAAAAACGACTTAGGAGGGGGGAGAGTCACCATGTGTGGTTAAATTTTAACCATTGATCTCTAGGATGGTTACAAGTGTCTTTAGGAAGCAAAATTGATAACATCTAGCCTACCAAAGTAACCTCCTCAATGAACCTTCCTAGACACCTTCCTAACCTCCTCTTCATGCTATAAAAGCAAGCTCATACCTTCATCTTTTCATCATAAAAACGCCACACCATTAATCTCTAGCACCATGATCCTTTGATCTTCAAACTATAAGTTACACATAAAAGTTCAAGGTCTTAGTATTCTCTACCTAGTTCTTAAGTTTGTTTGGTGATTCCATGGTTGAATTAGGAGCTACACAAGGTTACTAGGGCTGAAGTTAAATGGTTTTCACAAGGGTTAGATCAAGGCTAGCAAGGGTTACAAGAGTTATGGTGAAGGGTTTACAAGATTAGGTTTAGTGTCCTAGTTCTATACTTGACTTCCTTTCATAAGTGAAAGCCAAAAGTTGTAAGAAACCCTTATACACTTTCTTGCTCAATATTATTTTCATGCTTATTATGGTTCTTTCATGCTATATATGTTCTTGTTATTGTGTTCATGATGTTTAAAAATGGATAAAACGAGTATTGGTATACATATGTTAACTTATGACAAGTAAACAAGCAAACTAATGAATTTCTTGGTAAGACCTGATCAAAATGGTAAAAACATGATATTTGATTATTACATATTGTGGTAGAGGACCTAACAAGGAAACCATAGCAATTTGAACCACCCAAAACGAGTATACGAGTCAAAAGTTATGGCGATTTGAAATTACCAAAGATTTCCGGCAAAACTGCCAAATAGCTTCCTGATCAAATTTGGGTTTTGAAAGTCCTACTTCTGGTCCGATTCATCAAAAAGTTAAAACACGAAAGTTGTCCGGAACGACGTTTTCGTTCAGGAACAAAGAAGCTCGAGACCTAAAAATGCTTTCCGAGTGATAAAATTCTTCAAAATCTTAACAGCCCATTTTAGACCAAAGTCACTATATTATAGTTATGATTTACTAAGACCAAGAGGTCTAATGACCTAAAGCCGAGACCACAACCATGGCTAAAGCCAAGGTTGAGTCTCAAGACCATGGAAAAATGACCAAGGTCACGGCGAAGCCATGACGAAATGACCATAACAACTTACATAGGCGTAAACGTGAAACAATGAATTAGGCGATAACTTGAACAAGCAATTTGGATCTACTTCACTTAAAAGGGAACCATGAGATTTTACCAAGAGAAAATGGTCATTCAAGACTTATGAAACTACCCCTAATAACAATCTTCATGTACTAATAAACTTTCCTAAGTTTATTCAAATATCGGCCATGTAACTTTTCGGATCAAAACTTATATCTATATATTTCATCAACTACTACAATAGTAGGGAGCCTCATGTGAGGAGTTCATTATGTAAGCCGTCGAGTTGAGTTGTGGATTTACGAGTTAAAGTGTCCTGGCTCCTCGAACGCTTACTAACATGACTTCTGAATTATGTCGGCCCGAACGGTAGTCAACGATATACCAAAACATACATGTTTCATAAACTATTTATATTTAAAGACTTACACTATATACTAAGTACTACATCATGAACATTATGCAAGACATATATAGGCAATTCGTCGTATTCTTAGACGTTACTCCAAACCTAAGTCGCAACGTTCTATTATAGGCTGCTCTTAGAGACTTACGCGATTCGACTACCACTTTCATTTCTCATTACATAGACTTAAGGTGAGTCATAGCCCCTACTTTTTCGTACTTGTTTTAACTCTTGGGGGGGATACATGCTCAACTACTTGCTTACTTGTACAAATACTCAAAACGTTTATACGTGACTGTGTTATACTTGATTGTCTTATACTTGATGGCATTATACTTGATTTAATACATACATGACTGTCTTTTATCTTTGGGAAGTGGCTCCCAGTTTTCTTTGGGAAGTGGCTCCCAGTTGTCTTTGGGAATTGGCTCCCAAGTGAGGTCTTCGGAGATGAAGTAGAGACTCACTACCAATTGCTTAATTGTTTTGATGAACTTATACATGTCTTAATCATACTATATTGTAGCAGTGGGTTGTGAACACACAGGTTACAAGTCTCTTATGGCGGGACTTGTAACTGAGTGGATTCACGATGCCTTTGCTGTGTGAACATTCTTTTAAGGCTTTTCAACTGTTTTAAGACAAACTCTATGAACTCACCAACCATTGTGTTAACACTTTAGCATGTTTATCTCAGGTTAGTAAGGCGATAGCTAGTGCGTGGAACTTAGAGTCAAGCTGCATATTCTGAAGACTTACGCTTTTATCATTTACCATTCAAAACATTTTGTATACATTTATGTATCATACTTTGGAATCTCATGTTTGTAACTTTGAATTCATTAATCGAATGGTAACTTTTCAAAACGTCTCATTTAGAGTTCGTTTTCTATAACTTGTACTTTGTATTATGAAGTAGCACCCCTATGACACAGTCTTCCGCTGCGGTATTTTGGGGGTGTTACATTTTCCGCTGCCAAACTTTGTTATTTTCCGCTGCTAAACTTTGTATTTTCCGCTGCTAAACTTTGTTTAATTTCCGCTGCAAACTCTATTTACTTTTTCTGCTGCTACTTTGACTTAAGAGTCCTTATACTCTAAATGGTTTATAATCGAATGATATGAATTGCAACATTTATAAACGTCCCGTGTTGTGGTCGTTAGCTATAAATGTGCCTGGTTTCTAATTGCGTAATGCCCTCAGCCGTGTTGGTTGCCGTATCTCTGGGTTGGGGGTGTTACACTTCTTACTTTTATAATTATAGAATCGACTTCATGAGAGTGGGTGTAGCGATGTTAACATCAAGAAAAATGCCTTGCTCGATTATCATAAGAAAACCAAAGGCAAGTCTTTTAGTCATATTGAAGCATGGGAGATTGTTAGGCAAGCAGACAAATGGTTGGAACAACCATGTGTGGGTCAAGCATCTTCGTCTAATTCCGACAAACGAAGAAAGTCGTTGGAATTGGGCTACTACGAGTCGGGAAGCAATGACAATGCTGAGACTGTTATTCCGGATCTGAATGACGACACAACTCCGACACGGAAAAGAAAAGGCAAAAAGACCAATAGCGAGTCGTTGACAAAGGAAAGTGTTGCTGCATGCTAAAATGAGTTCTCGTAGCCCCACTTTTTACATGTTTTCTTTGGGGTGGAAATGGTACTAAAATATTTTCTAAATGCTTTTATGCTGTGATCTACTGTTTTCATGTTTTTGGACAATATGTGTGACTTGATTGCAATGTGCCATGCTATGTGTTTCAATTATGCGCAACTGTTTAACTCCGTGTTTGGAGCCGAAGCATTTGAGAGTACTATCGGGGTAGCTCCCCTGTGCATCCTGACTGTATGTCGGAAGACCCTTGTGGTGTGTTGTTTCTATTGGCAGGTTTAGTTGTCGCAACAGTAACTATTTCCTTTCAATATGTGCCTATAATTGTTTATCTTGTTTGCATTTGTCTTACACTATTATTCACAGCTTCGTGGTTTAACTTTCAAACCTACGAGCTAACCAACATTATGTTGACGTTTTAGTACCATTTTCAGGTGATCGTTGTTAAATTCTTTGATGGCACGTTTATTGGAGTCAGACTATTTTGTACCTTGCTACTATGTTTTCAAGACAATAAGATTTCAAAAGGAGACACTTTTACTTTCAAGGTCTATACGAGAATGTTTTATAATGATATAAACTATAATTGAAGTTAATGTATGGTGTGAACTATAATGTTATGCAATGTGCCTTTTTCGTTACACCTCGTATTTCCGCCTTAGACGGGGTGTGACATCGGACTTCAAAATTATGGCTTATGAGTATTTCAGCTTACAACTCGGACTTCAAAATGACTTATAATTAAATGACAGATTGTAACTCATACTTCAAATAAGCGAATTTTGTACTCATTTAGTGCATTATTTGCTAGAAAGAAAACGAAGAGAAATGTTCTTTTTTTTGAAAAAATTACTAAAATTTTTTAGATTGTCAAAATCTTTTAAATTTTTCAAAACTCAAATGACTTCTAAGTACTTCAGCTTAGAACTCGTACTTCAATAAGAAATCTTTATAATCTTAAAGAAAGGAGTATAAATAATCAAAAAGATTTCAAAACAACAAACTCGTATCGCAAGACCTGTGTATAATTCAGTGCACAACTCAAGCTTTTCAAAACTGAAACTCTTTTCTATTGGAAAACTTATTTTTTTACAACTGAAAAGATTTCAACACAAAAAATACCAACTTTAGCAAAAGTTTGCCCAAAAGAACTTTATTAGTCTCTAACTGCAGACCAAAAACTTTTTATGTGCTTAAAGTTAACTCGCTCAAGAACTTAAATTTATGAACATCAGTTCTATCAAAATGCTTTTATAACGAGAGAGTATAAACTTCTAAACAAAATTTTCATGCTAAAAGAATCCGTTAATCTCTCCAAATGCTTTTCAAAAACATAGTTGATATTAAAAAAATCACATATATGCTATTTTTTAGGAGAGGGGAACGTGATTAAAATGTGATCATATGAAATTTTGATATATTGTGAATCTTAAAATCATTTAACTCGACTCAGAAGTGATTATCTCGAATAGACTTGCACCGTGACGAGTAATAATTTCAAGTTAGTTATTAGAACTTATCATCACTAAAAGCTGATGATGTATCTCTTTATTTAGTGACATTAGCGTGTCTCGCAAAGTCTAGTCTTTTTAGAATAATTCACTAAATTATAAAGGTGTTTTTACTCAAACCACCATGTGCAAAAACTTAATAAGCGGTGCAAGAGTCTTACGTAAATCGTGAAGCATTTTTTCACAAAATCTTCAAAAGCACGTGTGTAGGGGGAGTCGCTCTTCAGAACAAAAACTTTTGATGTGTGATTAAAACAAGTTTTTCACAAAAACATTGATTGATTTTCAAATTGATTTAAATGCTGAGATGTTTCCACAAACCAACAAAACTAAATCTTATGTTTAGGAAGATATAAGGAGGTTAAGTTTAGGTTTTATCCCATGATCCAGCCAGAACCAGAAGGATCTACCCAGGGAAATCCACTAGCTAGTATAGAAGTCCTTAGGTATGAAAAAGAGTGTAATTGAGAAAAAGGGAAAGAAGGGTTGAAGAGTTAAAAAGAAAAGTTAATGAAAAGGTGAAAAGAAATAGCCCTCCATAAACTTAGGTCAGAAACGGGGTCAATACATAATCTATCTCAAATCACAAAGATGATTAAGATATTGAAGATAGGACATCATAGACCCAGTGATGCAATGCACAACCCATTCCCAGCTACTCAAGTTTCTCTTAAAAGATACTTGTTTCATTTCTCACAGAGATAAACATGTAATCTATTGACCTCTTAGTCCGAGATGTGTTGATATTGAAAAGGTGGCATTCGGCTCCAGCCTCCGCTCACTAAATCAAAATGCACAAATTGAGTCTAGAGCCAAATAAGATTCAAATTTTAAATTCTCTTAGGACACATACCAATCATCCATTTGTTGTTCAACAATTGGACATACAAACTGTTATCTTTAGAGTCCTTCACTGATCTTAGTAATCTTTCCAGAACATTCATGAGTGGAATTACTTATGTGATCCAAAGTGATCAAATGGAAATTCCTGACAATGTCAACATCAAACAGCGCTGACAGCAGGTCACTTCGTTAATTCTTTGTGAGTTAAGTTTAGTGTTTGCGTGGTTACTTATGTATCAAAAGGTCTACAGTTGTGAAGTGATATCTCGATATACTTCAGCAACTCATCAGAATGTATTGATAACTGTCTCTCACGAGATTAGGATGGTTGATTCGCCCAACCAAGGTGAATAGGATCAGGACATTCATCAGTAAAACAATTGAAGTGAATGAATTCTACTAGATGAAATTCACAATAATCAATTGGAGTTACACGATTATGAACTAACCTTAGTTTGCAGGTACAAAAAGATGAAACCACATGACGTGATATACCACATACATCGACATCTTCACCATCATAAACTCATACATACAACAATCAACATCATCATAAAAACTCAAATCAGGAACGTTCAAGACTACGAACTCAAGCTAAAGACAATGTTTATTCAAAGTCTATGACCTAATCAAAGAAAGTCACGACCAAATCCAATAAATGAAGAAAGCTTAAGTATGAAAATCAAAGATATACATGACGTATGAGTGTAAGGATAAGAACGTGCCTATGTTAAAGATGAAGATAATCGATCAAGGCAAGAAAAGACATCATATTCATATCACAAGATCATAAAGCATGAAGGAGAACAAAGAATAAAGACTCATCTTCTACAATTTTAAAGGTTCAAAGATCAAGAGTGAAGAGGGCCAATTCACAACAACTCATCCAAGACAACTAAGGAATGAAAACAGAATGACATCCGTTATGGGGAGATTGTTAGCATTACTTTTAGGAGAAAGTAATAGAAGTAATGGTCATTCTACATTTAGGAACTATGTAACGTTAATATCAAACATATAAGAGTCTAGTAATTGACTATAGGAAGTAATCTAATAGGCTATTAGTCTAGTCTAAATAGTTTATGTATTCTAGGCCAAGCCCACGAGAACCAAGCCCAAACCTAAGCCCATATGGCGTTGGAATGGCTTATATGTAAACAAACAAGTCTCACTTGTGTGTGCGCTTGTTTATGTGTTTCTAGTGTGTGATAATAAAACCCCTCTCTTTTATTTTCCTCTCCTCTCTTCTCCATCTACTATTCACCGTACACCACCACCACAAACACCATCAAGTCACCTTGATTTATGTGTAGAAAGTTGATAGAAATGGGAACCTACACCCAGGGGCGCAGCTTCTAAGGGGCGGGGGGGGGGGGGGGGGGGGGGGGCGGCCGACCCCCCGAAATTTTTTTTGCGATGTAGGGGTATATAGTTTTCGTGTAGAAAAATTTCGGTATTTTCGGTTTCGCCCCCCCAATTTAATTCGGTTTCGACCCCCCATAGTGTTAGGAAAAAAAATTTAGATCCCGACCCCCCACTCGAAATTTTCAAGCTTCGCCCCTGCCTACACCATCCTTTTTTAACGAAGGGATCCGTGGGACCAGACAGAATACCATTGAAAAGATTTTTGGACAAACTATATTTGCAAAATCATATCAAATCTACAAAATCAACTTTAGAAATATGAAGATATGAAGTGACATATCATAGATATCAACTTATGGATGACTTCATGTTTAAGGTAATATATAGTTTTGATTTTCTTTTAAATAGAAATAACTTGTAAATAAAACTATGTGTATGCATAGTTGAATTAAATGTAAAGTGCAAGTAAAACTATAAGCTATTTTTCTAAAATTAACTAGATACTTGAAAGTTAATTTATATAACTAGTCAGTAATAAATGTGTAGTTTATTTATTTATTTATTTAGTTTTATCATTTCTAAAAACTTTGGATAGTAATTTACTCATACCTTTAGTGATATAAATGATTAGTTGGAAAACTATATGTTTAAAACTTATAGACTTTACTTAAATAAACTTATGTTTGTTATCGATAAAACTTAAAAAGATCGTAAAATATAAATAAACATTTTTAAACGTATTATTTAAATTAACACCTACTTTGATAGAACTAAACGCCCTAGGATCATTTGATGTTGTTTTTCAGTAAAATCGCATAAATGGCATCTTAAAAGTTAGTACTTATGTTTGTATATGGTATGAAAGGGTGTTTGGCATTATGCCGTTTTTACCCATTTTGTATAGTTTATAGGTCTAGTTATCTTGTAACCCCTTTTGTACAGTTAATAGTACGTTTGTAGATAGCTAAGTTTAGTTTTTGACTAGTTCATGTTTTACGGATTGAAGTTTTAGCAGATTATGTGTTATATTATGGTATGAAATTCCTTAGAAAACCACTCGTTTTCATTAAAGTACACCGGTTTTACCCTTAGGTTAAAGAAAAAAAAAATAAAAAAAAAATCTAGCGCGGGCGTTTCAAGTTAACACCCATTTCATGTCATCATAGGCTACGCCTCATGCTCATAAACCAATTTGGGAGCTGGTTTGATTACAAACTTGATTGAACCAATTTTGTTTATGTTTAAATGATATACATTAGTTTAATGGCTGATTTATTTTTATTGAGAATTAATGCTTATCTAAAACAAATTTATCGACACTAAAATTTAATCACCACTAAATCTAGTTTAATATTCATTCCGTCATAAAATTATTGTCTCCTGACAAAAAACACACAGTTTAAGAAAAATGCATTTTTTACTGTTTTGATTTTTGCAAAAGCAACCAAAAGACAATTTTACCCTTTAATAATTAAGTAACGATTTTTATTTAATTTTGTAAATAAGAATTTTGATTAGAGGTCGGTAAACTTAAATAATTTCAAAATCAGTGAACAATTTGTTTTAAAACAATCTAAAAAGAAAAAAAAAACAATAATATTGAAACAAGTAGCATAACAGCTCGAGAGACGTTCCACTTGATCTCTAGATAATTAAATGACCTTACATTATCATTCCTATAATCACACTATTAAAACTTTAAGTACACATACGTCACATATTTTTTTAATGGATGGCTAGTACGAACCAATAAACAAAAAATTGTGGTCGTCCTCAAATGATGCAAAGTATTAAAAGTCCAAGTTCCCGGCGACAGCAGCCTCGGGGCCCCCAGTGATCCCCCCACCTCCGGTCTCACCTTCATTGTCATTTTCATAAAACAAACTCCCACCAATCTTATTTCGACAACAATTTCTTGTTTTCCCAATCACTTTCATTACTTGTTGTGTGATTTATTGTTCTTGTCTCTCCCTCCTTCACCTTACATTATCCCTTTCACTTTCACTTATAATATATTATCAGTTTCGCCGTGTATATCTGAGTTTGTGAACAATGATGGATGAATGAATATATAAATGGTGACAAGAAACCTCAAGTTGCAATCTTTTTTAATGGGTATGTTTCTTTTTTTAGTGGGCATGCTTCTTTTTTGGATTTGTTTTGGTTCTTTAATGTTAAGTTACAATCTTTATTAAGGGTATGTTATTTCTTATAATAGTAAAGCACTTTACATTCATTTTTCATGATGGGTATATCTCTTTTTAAATAAAGAAATGTGACTTTTTATGGTTTTAGGTATGTGCAACTAATCTTGTGTTTTTATTAAATCACAGGATGTATGGAGGAGGTTGTTCATGAAGAAAAAAAGAAGTTGACAGAAGAGAGTGAGCATATGCAAGCACTATGTGTAGAAAGACTATATATTTGATGCATGTGCTCACTTCTCTTGCTGTCAACTAATCTCACCATCTTCATGCTGTAACATATTTTAATTTGGTTGTGTTTCATAATATTTTATGTGTTTTTATGACGATATTTTATGTGTTTTATATACTGTTATTGGATTGGATAATAAAGAAGCTGCAGAAAAAAGGAGAGGACACCTGGACAAAATGGATACACATAACATAAAGCTGCAAGTTTTGATGACTAATCAATTATCCACTATTTGGTTTCTTATTAATTTTTCATATATTGTATGTATATATATCTCTCTCTCTTTTTGGTTAGGTTAAATCAGAGTTAAATCAGATTCAAAATGAAGAAGATGATCTTGGATACAACAGGTAGAGGAATAATGTTTTTTATGTACCTTTTTTTTAATTTTGTACTTTTTATTTACGGAGTAATATGTTTTCCTTTTATCCAATGGTAATTATTATTATAATATTGAAGTTGGACTTCGGAGTTTGAAATAATGTACTTGTTCTTGATCCGGAGCAAGAAGATCAGAGGGTTTTTTCTTGAAATCAATAACAAGGTACTAGCTACACTACTTCTCATTATTATTTCTTCATCTCAACTGCAATTTTACCCTTTATTTATCTTCCTAAAAGAAAAAAAGTTACAAACTTTTTAATAAAATTTCCCCATTTCTCCCAATTTTTTATTTAATTTAACTGCATTGTTTCTAATTTTTGACTAATCCGGATTATTAATGTATCTTAAAATCAATGTGGGTTTGCTTAATTTAGCTTTCCAGAAAAACAAGTAAAACAAGTTTTCATTTTTCTTCAAAGAAATTATCTAATTTAAGCATTGTATGCCATCACATCTAGGGCTTATTTTAAAGTAGCAGCTCTTTTGCAGGTACAAACACTTAGTCATACATTGATAGAAATTGTAATTTGCTGTATATATCTATGTTGTGATATATGATACTATTAAACATGGATGTACAAATCATAGTTATATCTTTGGTACTCATTTAATCTCTTCAGTATCTTTTGATTAATAAGATGGAAAAAGATGGACATCCAAGATTGAGGATGGTTTGCATTTGCAGCATTGTGGGCAAATGACCAAGATGCATGCAACAAAATCTTGTAAAGTGGTTGGGCTTCTATATATAAAGAGGCACTAACTTAAAAAAGAATTTTTATGCAGGTTAGTACTTGGTATATACGTGGTATATGTGTGCTGCGTTCATTAGTTTATTTTTGGCAACGACTTATTTCTGATAATTCTATTGGTTTTATAGGGATTTAGAGTTTAAGCATACATAAAATTCTGAAGGTCATTGCTAATTTGTCCCTTGAGCTTTGGGAGCAAGTAGAGCTTCTTCTTCTGGAGAAATCTTAATTACTGGTTAGACCGCTATTTAATATTGCTTTATGCCCTTTGGTTGGTCAATTTCGTTACATACTTCCATTTCCATTGCTTGAGATATGCAATTTGGTTGGTAATGTCAAGTTGAATTGCTGTTACGTACGTACTGTGAAAAGCCAAACCTTATGTATATGCAATTTGATATGGTAAAATGTCAATAGAATAGCTACGTCAGATCACTTATGTTTACTACAGTATTCTATCTGTTCGTTGTAATTTGATGTGGTGACCAAACTTATTTTGTATCCTAAATTGATCAATAATTTGTTCACTTGCTTTAATATAATGCAGTGATCAAACTTAATTTGCATCCTAAGATGACTAATAAGTTGTTTGTCTATATTCTATGAATCTATGCTGTCAGTACAATGATCTTTCAATTACGTATCAGTGGTTATTTGCTGTCTAGCTAAAGTACTAATTAGTGCAAGGTACTAAGGAGTTCATAACTATGCAGGCTATATTCATTGCCTTAATGCTGGTCTATTCAGTTATCATTTATTATTAACATGGGCAATAATGTTAACTATATTATTCTTCACCAATTTCCCTCTAATTCATTGAGTTAACGCATGTCAGGACACCTACCTAGTTTCCCTCTAATTTAGGAGCAATTAACAGTATTACCATAAACGATTTTAGGAGTTTGCAATATAAGCTTGAATATATGGTTAAGTGTGTACTATACTTTGGGCTGAGCATGTCTCCCAATAGTTGTGTCATCAAAACTTGCCATCTGTTCTTCCTGAGGGGATTGCGCCTTAAATTACACCAAAACTAACCATGTACACGTACTGAGAAAACTTATCGATGATCCACCCATGGGACCGGCTGCTGTTGAAATTCGATGGAACAAAAACCTCTCCATTAAAATAAACATCCATTCTTGGCGTTTCACTATCGATCGTCTTCCCACTAAATTCAATCTCGATGCACGCGGTATAGACTTAGACACCGTTCGATGCCCGATCTGTGATGAGGATATAGAAACATCACAAATCTTGTTTCTTGATTGCATCAACGCTAAATCGTTATTGTCCATGCATGGTCTCTTCATGGTGGGCTTTTCACGACTACCCAAAGGACTTGGAAATCTTCTTAACTGAGCACACTCGACTAACCTCGATACTTCTATCAATGCATGCTTCGATGTTGTAGCTCAAACAACAACTTGGTCTATTAGGAATGGTGTATGTTTTGACTTAAAACCTCCACATAAGGATATATTAGGGGATGGAACAAAAGTCTCTCGATCTTATTCATGGATCCTTCATGTTAAATCGACTGGATCAATGATCCGATAATGGCTTGTACAAATCTATATGAAATTTCTATCCTCTAGATCCTTGCTAGAGTGACACTTTTTAATGAAAATTGCTGCTGTTCAAAACAAAGTTGTGTCGACAAAGTATCAGTCACCAGAGTAAAGTATTAGGTATGTTATTTTTTCCTACTTTTTGAAGTGGTGGGGTTAGAGTTACCATTATTCATAATGCTTTTATGAGGTCAAAGTGCTAGCAATTTTGTATTACTCAAATACTTGCCACGATGCCATCTTTAATAATTATTGTACCTTCCGCACTAATTATAGCTTTATATTTCACAGTAATTGGACAATTTGGCATTTGATAAAGTGTTTACCATAAAAAATTCTGATCTTTTGAGTCGTATACGATCTTATGTTTAATGTGTGTACTATGACCGATATACAGTTCGAATGGCACTCAAGAGCCTCTTCAGGGAATGCAAATGTTTTTTAATGATGATTTCGTGAAAGCAAGTAGGAGTAACAGTGTTAAAAGGCAATGATAGAAGCATCAGGATGCATTTGAAGTAGATCTTTAGAAATGGAATGACTGCTCTTGGTTTTTTACAACTTAGACCAAGTATTACATATACAATTTTTTTGAAAACAATTTAGTCTGACTTTTTAGACCAAGGCAACAAAACTCCTAATCAATATGACGATACATGCAAAATATCCAAGAATAGAATTGATAATTGCATCAAAATTAATAATGAATACCAACAATAGCTTCACTATCATGTTCAGTTTTTCTAGTTACTGGACTCTTTATTAAGCTTATGTGTGTCTCCTCCCCATTACAGTTCCTGTGACTGTTTTGTTCTTCTATACTGTTGCTTCTTTTCTTGATATTTGGAGCTCATGGTTTAGGTCATGTAACTTGAGATTGATAAGTACTTAATTCTTCCGAAATCACATTTACTTTTTTCCAGCACTGAACAATTGATCAGTCAAAAAAATCCTTTATCAACCTTAGTATGTGTTGCCTGCCTAGAGCCTATTCATGATAAGCCAGCCTCTGTGTGATCAGCTAGCACAATCCTTATTTTCACTTTGAACTTATATATTGAAAATTGTTGAAATGAAAGCATAATATTTTGTATAGTGTGTAGTACTCACAAGATCATCGTTGCTGTACAAGTCTTACTATCATTCATTAACCACAAGTCTCAATCTTACAAAGAATTCAATAGAGATAATGTGGTCCAATTTATAACCGGTAATGTGGTCCAATATATACTTTACGAGCCATGGATTCTGGTTTATAGAAGTTATTATAGAAAAGTGCAGCACTTTATCAGTTAACCAAGTGGATCGTGATTCAGGTTCATTAGACGGTCAACTTTCAGTGTATACAATAGCAATACAATTGACGAAACATCAATTACACAACTCTAAAAATCATAAGTTCATATTTGCTCATCACAAATCATTGTAATCGAATGTAACCATTTTCACCATAAGCAGTAAGTTATCCAGTAACTAATAACTTCTATGACTTCATGTTTTCACTCTTCACAAATGTTCTTGATCTACATGATCTAACATTATTTCATGGTTAGTAAGATCTTCACCATCCTGTCCAATATCGCGCATCAAGCTTTGTCACATTTATTGTTGCACTCATCAATGGCTCTAAATATGTATCTATCAATGCACTTTAATTGCTATCATTATTTGATATATAGCATGGAAATGATTGCTCTTAGTATTTATGTATTATGGAATACTCTATAAGAATACTCCGTATAATTTAAGGTAGTATATTAAGTTGCAGAAATGAGACTCTGCGAAACTGTTCTTCCTGTTGTCTTTTGACATGATTTTAGTGGAAGTATTTTCTTCTTCTGAATTATTGGGATTTTACTTGATCATATAATCTAAAATCAACAGTCTCTATTGTCATTTTTGTCATTGTAGTAGCCCAATATTGTTCTAATTAAATTTTCTTGAATTTTCAGATGCTTTGAATATGTCAGCTTTATTATCCTTGACTGGAAATAGGACATTCTGGGCACATATAACAGCATTTCTAAGAAAATACAGGTACAAAATGTATAAAATTATTGATAGTACATAATCAAATGTTTTTAGTACTTAATTACCTTGAACCCTATGCCATTGTTCGTGCTCAACATTTTTAGGGTAATTTTGTTTTATGTGTGTAAGTAGAAGTCCATTATCTGCTCAGTCCATGTCCGGTGTTTAAAGTTATAGGTGTTATTTCATGTGCTGAGGTTTGTAAAAATGGGATATAATTTGCTAATAAAGGGACCATTAATACATAATCAAATGTTTTTAGTACTTAATTAACTTGAATCCGATTCCATTGTTCGTGCTCCACATTTTTAGGGTAATTTTGTTCTATATGTGTAAGAAGTCCATCATCTGCTCAGTCCATGTCCAATGTTTAACGTTTTAGGTGTTATTTCATGTGCTGAGGTTTGTAAAAATGGGATATAATTTGCTAATAAAGGGACCATTAGGATGTATTTGTTTTCCTGTTATAAATTTAGTATACACCTAGACCTTTTCCAACATCATATCAGTGCTAATCAAGTACATGGAAACTTAAAAACTTTAATGCCGTGATGTAGTGAACGGAGATTATGGAACTCATTAAAGTTAGTGATGCTTTTCATGTCTCGTATTTCGACTCCACTTTCCTTATATCTAGCTTCACCTTTATGTAGCCAGTTTATTCCTTAGACAAATGTTTGCTGTAGAAGGTAGAGGGCAGAAGGCTTAATGTTCTTGTCTATACTTTTACTTTGAGTAGCAGTGAGAATTTAATTAGAACAATATTGGGTGTGTTTGTTAAAAGTAGCAGTGGGCAGTGGGCAGCCAGTGAGCTATGAGCAGTGGGCACCAGCAGTGAGCTGTGAGCAGTAGACTCACCGCTCACCGCTCACAGCTTCTTAAAGAAGCATTGGAAAAATGAGCATTCCTAAAAAATAGCAAAGCTCGCCGCTCTTTTGCCAAAGGACTACTAAAAATCAAAATGCTCATTGCTCACCGCTCCAAAAAGCTCCACACCGCTTCTTGCCAAACATACCCAATGTGGGCTTAGTATGTAGAAGTTTTGTTTGTGGAGTCGTGTATTTTCCAGATCTTATTTGGTTAGTCTGGTGTTATTTTTAGGTATAGTCTTTTTATAGGTGTCGTTTGAACTTCAATCGTCTCATGTGGTTGTGTTCGGGTTCCTTTTTAGATTGGTTTGGAGGCATGTATCTTTGCTGGTTGTTTGCAACCTTGTGGCTGAAAAGAAAGATATGATAGACCATTGAAATGCATACACTAATTTGGCACATACAGTGCCTTTTCATGGGATACTATTAAGTAGTGGTCTTTTGTAATATATTAACTTTCTCTTGTATTAGTAAAAGCTTCATGATACATGTAGTCTTTTAGGCCTTGAAGGAATGCATAGTATAGTCTAAGATGCTCATGCAATCATGTAACATGGGAAGCCAAAGCTACAAGATGTGTAAGGAAAACACAAACGCATGCAGTGGAATCTGTATTGGTTTCATGTGGTACTCCTGCTTAGAGTTGCTGCACTATGAAGCATGTTTATGAGTTGTCCTTTTCCTATTTAATGCGGATAAAATTCTTGCTGTTCAAAAAAATTTGCAGCGGAGGCTAGAAAACGTAGAAGCCTAGAAGGCATCAGTCATAACGACGGTGTAATCTTGAATAGGGCAGGGTATAATAGAATGTCAGATCCCAATTTGTTCAACTTTAGATTCAGTGTGAACATATTCTCTGAGAATACTCTAAACTAGGTGTGTGATACTGTGCCCAATACCCATCAGGGCACAACATTGGCACCTTACTTTGGCTTGGATTCATCAAAATTCGTAGGTGCGCGCATCTCCCTTTATTAAATGGAAGGGAGTCCCAACTCGAGGTGTATACAGTAAATGTGAATTGCTTTGTTTCACATTTTGTATTTCTTTTTTCCATTAATGAGATGTATACACAAGATAGAAAACGATCTAACTTCTAAGCTTGCTGTCATCTGTCAGTGTTTATAACTCTCTGCCGTTCAAGTCTCTAAATGATAATTTATAGATGTATCAGTGAGTTTCTACTATTTAGCTCAATGTATATATTGTATTTTTATATTTTTTTCTCAAGTTCTATTTCCTTATGCAATTCCTTCCCTATCACTCTATTAGCTCAGTTTTTAAATCTCAAAACTTTGTGACACTTCTGTTGGAATGGTTGGATTCAGTTTTTCCTTTGGTTTCTTACATGTAAATTAGGATTTATCAATTTAATTCAGAACGTATTGTATCAGCTTTTCCCATGCTCTTGTGATCCAACTACTTTTTAATGATTTTTCCAGGTGGTTGAAGAATAAGTTCTTACCAGGGAAACCTCATAATCAGACAGTAGAAATGAGTAAAGCGTTGGACCCGGTGACCCGCACTATAAAAAGTCAAAGGTCCAAACATGATGTTCACCTAGATGTAAGCGAGTGATCCTATAAAGAAACAGATATTTGGGATCCCAAATATACTTCAATAACACGAGAGTTTGGCTCCAGACATTCAAATCAGACAGAATTGGCAAGTACATAAACGCCCAAAGGAGAACTGACCCGGGCATCACCAGGGTGTTTTTGGAATGACTATCCCGGAAGGAGCTCACTCCAAGTGAGTTTAGCATATTGAACCTGCTAATGATCCTCCAAAAAGCCGACTCACAACTTCCCTCACTAGTTCCAACGGGTGAGGGGCAAAATGTTAAATTAGTTCGAGCTAACATCTTATTGAGCCAAATGTGTATTTTTTTTTAGCTGTAAATTGGCTATACCGACTTATAGTTGCTACCCATACATGTCATGCCCATTCACACCAACTAGTTTTCTTCATTTAACTGTTACTATTTTAATCTCTTGTATTTACATCACCTGATTATCCTAACATAGATAATTAGTGCCTAAAGATTTATAGTTAGTGTCATATGGCCATGATTCCGAAATCATTTATCAAAGGATCACTAGTTATCGAATGATTGAACAACTGGGAGCAATAGACTTGATATATAGTTGAAATTTATAAAAACTCTACACGATGTAAAACAAGGCGAGCTTAACTCGAACCAGACAATAAATAATTCAGAAAACTTCGTCCAAAAGTTGTGGCCCAAAAGGAAAAGCAAATCCATGATGCAAAGTAGGGCTGCAATTTAAATGAACCGGACGAACACGAAGGAAGTTTTGTTCATGTTCGTTTGTTTAATTTTAACCGGATAAATAAACGGACACGAACGCTCATACAGACGTATTTTCTTGTTCATATTCGTTTATTAAAAAAATGAGTTGCTCATGTTCATTTATTAAGACACTAAATGAACCCTAAAAGAACATAAACAGTCGATTATAAATGAACGTAGAAAAACAAACATTAGCTTTATTAAATTATGCATAATATTATGTTTTATAAGTGTTGCTTATTTTAAACAAACTAATTTTAAAAGTATACAATTAAAAGATATAATATATAAACATCTACAAATAAATGAACATATACGAACGTTAATAAACGCATAATCGGATGTTCACGAAGATAAATAAACGAACGCGACTTGTGTTCATGTCCGTTCATTTAACTATACAAATGTAAAATATTGTTCATTTAGTTCATTTAATAAATAAACGACAATAAACGAACTTTTTACTGAACGGTTCATGGAATATTCACTAAATGTTCAGTTCATTTATAGCCTAATGCAAAGCCAATAAGTCATGGGCTATATTCAATTACTTCGTGAATGAATTAGTAGGGATGTGCAGAATTTGGGTTTCACCCGCAAAAACTGATAACCAAAAACCGAAACTTAACCAAACAAAAAAATCGAAGTGAATTTGTAACCAAACCTAATTTGCCAAAAAACGAACTGAACCGAATTATATTCGGATTTCAGTTTGGTTATAGTTTTGGCAAAATGAAAACCGAACCGAACTGAAAATCAAATTCATATAAATATATATATTTATACTAAAAAAAATGAAAATTCTTTCATAGTATAAATACAACTTTTTTTAATCCTGAATTTTTTTGTTGCAAAAATCTATATAATTAAATAAATAAATAATTAAAATTATGTAATTCGGTATACCTGGTTTGGTTTTTGGTTATTCGGTTCGGTTTAATTCAATTTGAATTCGGTTATGTTCGGTTTTACCTAGAAGAAATTTAAACGAACTAATCGAACCGAATAAACTGAACAATCCGATAACCGAACCGATGAACACCCATATAAATCAGTGATTAAAAAAAATCTCTCCCTCTCTTGGCGAAAAAAGTCGACTAAAAACCCTCCCCATAACCATGATCGATACTGTCAATCCTAATCGATTCTCTAACGTTAATTTTTTTGATTGAACGTTACATGTTTACGATTGAGTTCACTTAATTCATAGGCACGTGTCGTTTTCTTCTTAACGATTAGGCTTCCTGAATTTTTTCTAGGGTTTTTACATTCGAACGATTATAAGGTTTGTGCTTATTACTATCTTATTTTTTTAGAAAGGCAACTACTATCTCACAATAAATCAATTTCACATGTCTTAAGCAGGACTTGAACTCACAACCATTTCGCTGAGGAGCATTCTCACTCATAGGGTACCATTGAGACAAAAAATCCTTTAGTTTTATTGTTGTCTTATTAATTCATCTATTCTCGTTTTGCTACTGAATTCGTGTTTGTGTGATTTTGTGTTCGAAACCCTAATTAGGTTTCTGCCAAGCTTGTTGAAGTTAGGGACTTTTTTGATTCATGGTTTACTGTATTTGATTGCTTTGGCTTTAGCTGGTTGTTTGATAGTATGCGCATGGTTAAAACATGAAAAATGGGTTTTTGGATTCGGAAAGAGGAGGGGCAAGCATAAGAAAAAAGAGGCTCGGTTGGTTAATCATGGAATGATTTGTGGACTGATAACGATATGGATACTAGCTTTCCAAAGTTGAGTGCTTTGGGAAGAATTACTCGAGTGGAAACGGTTGGTACTGATCGTGCAGAACTTGGTCATGTTGTGGTTTCAAATTTGTGTTTGAGGGGGGGGGGGGGGTATTGGGCAGCCGTTTGAAGAAGTCATATTAGTGTAATGTGACTGAAGGACAATGTGAAAATCTAACCTGTAAGTCAAATGATGAAACGACTGGTGCTGCTGTTAGTGGCCATGACGAGAATACTAACAAGAATCGGGTCCCATCGAATGATGAAAATGATGGTTCTATGAAAGTGAACGAAGGCGCCAAGTCAAGTGGTGTAGGGTCTCCATCTTATGCCAACATATTGAATGTTGATGCGGATACAAATGTTTCCTTAGCAGATAAGATACGTAACATTGAAAAACAAATGCTGGAAGGTAAACTTGTGCTATTTTGTGACGATGGGAAGCCATTGAACATAGGAGGAGTTAAGACGAGTAACGCTAAATATAGCTTTAATGGTGAACCAAGTAAGAAGATTGTTAACTTTCGTATCTTAATAGCCCCATGTTGCTATTCCTATAAAATTTGTCATAGAGGTCAAGGAACGTTTCGAGAATTATGTATATGCGTTTTTCTGGGTAAGAGAGTTGCGTTTCCAGTGGTGGAAAACTATGTTAAGAACGCATAGAATAGGTTTGGGCTTACTTGTACTATGATGAATCGAAAGGCATTTTATTTTTTAAATTTAGCTCAAACACGGGTATGAAAGCAACGCTTGAAAGTGGACCAGTGGTTGATTCGTAATGCGCCATTGATTATGGTTCCCTATGACAAATGTATCTAAGAAGATTTAAAGAGTGTCCCAGTTTGGGTTAAACTCCTTGATGCATGGTTGTCAGGATCTCGATCCTGATATTAAGATCTTACAATTTTACGATACTACAAAGCAAAAACGATTCGGATCTTACATAGGATTTTTGACAGCTTAAGATCTTATAGGATCCCGATCTTGACCATAGGATCTTAAGATATAATCCGATCTGATCTTACTTTTCTCAAACCACAAACTAAAAGACTACAAATTTATGGATTGTGTTTTGTAGAATTTTAAAAAATAACATGTTAATCTTAAATATTTCATAATCATAATTTAGGACAACATTTTTACGAAACATTTTTATAATTTTGTGTTTACGATATATAATAATCTATATATTTGTATAATTTCAGAAAGACTATTAACAAAAAATACATTATGGTAGGATCTTAATAATCTATATATTTTTATAATTTTGTGTTTACGATATATAATAATCTATATCTTGCAAAGACGAAATCGATCCTAAGTAGGATCCCGATCTTGAAAACAATGCCATGATGTTCCTATCACGGCATTCACAGAGGATGGTTTGAGTGCTATCACTAATAAACTTGGCACCCCTTTGATGTTAGATACATATACAACTTCTATGTGAATAGAATCATGGGGTTGGTCTAGTTTTGCAAGAGCAATGATTGATCTTCGAGCCGATGTTGAGTTGAAAGACACTTTTATTGTTGTGGTGCCTAATATTGAAGGTGATAGATATAACTTACATTCAATTTGCATTGAGTACGAGTGGAAACCAATTAGATGTCCAATGTGAATGGTATTTGAAAAGGTTTATACAAAGTGCAAAAAGGTTTATAGAATCAAAAGCTTTATAAATTAATAATTGGATAAATTTATAAATCCTCTAAAAGTTTCATAATTGTGGATGCTCTAAGCCTCTAATGTACGAATTTCTTTTCTAGCGGTGGTTTGATTAAAGGTAATAAGGAGTTAGAAACAAATTAAAAGATGAGTTAAGTATTACATAGATGGTCAAATTCAATAAATGTAAGCTTTTCTAAGCTTATTAAAGAGCCAAATGAACAAGGAAATTTTATGTCGTTGAAGATTAATTTTATTGAGGGCAGATTGGAAGAGAAGATCGCGTTATTCTTATATTTCTAAAAAGACCATCAATTGATTTGAACCTATAAAAAAAGCCTTCTAGAGTTTGCCCAACAAGGTACGTCGCATATCGATGAGTTTTGTGATACTTGTATAGATCTAAAGTCATGTTTGCTTTGTTTGATGCTTAATGTTAATTAAAACAAAACTAAGTTCTAAAAATCAACTAATACATTTTTTATTTAATATCTACACATCTTATCACTTAGCTAGAAATTTCTAATCGATAATGTCGTTCTTTAATCAGTTTATATAGTGTCAAACAGGGATGTCCATGAAAGAGAACCAAGAATTGTTCGCTCTTTTAAGCTCAACCAAACAAATCAATGAACATTAACACTTAATCTAGTACAATAATAGTTATAAACTTATTAGAAATAAAAAAAATAAAAATAAATTCCATGCACTTAAATAATGAAGTCATAAACTTTATATTAACAAGTTTATGGGTTGTTAAACTTATAATTAGCCTATTGAATCCTTCAATTTTCATAAGTTCGTAAACGTCGAAGATAAGTTGATCCCAGTTATGCGCTTGATCGAATTCCTTAGCTTGGAAAGTATAGTTATCTTAGATAAATCTAAAACAATTAAGTTAAGAAACAGACTAGAAGTATATCAAACACAATGCGGAATTTGTATTTGATCTTAAGAAGAACTTTGTATTCATTAACAGTAAACAATTAATATTCAACAAAACACTTCAATATTATTAATAATATGAATACTCAAAAGTATTAGGGTTTACAACTTTGAAGTATATGAAAAACGTATCTAAACTCAATGCCATAGGACCTCTTTTTATAAATTAAGGAGTCCTAGTCGGCTTACAATTACTTGCTATACAAGATAAATCTCTAAAGATCTTTTCTATACTTATCTAACCGATTATACAATTTTATCTCATAAGCAGTAGAAACTAAACACTCTAGTAGTTGTAACTTTACTCTAGCAGTTGTAACCTTACAGCAGTAGTAATTCTTCACTAGCAGTAGTAATTCTTCACTAGCAGTAGTAACAATTACAATAGCAGTAAAAATATACTTAAGAGTATTTTTCCATTAAGCACTTAAGCAGTTGTAATTATATGAGCAGCAGTATTTCCAAAACCCAACAGATAAGCTAAACCAAATATCTCTAAAGAACCTCATCTGTGCACACGAGGTGAGGCAAGCGTGAAGTGAGGCAAGCATGAGAAAGTCATGACAGTTGTGACGAGGAAAACATAACTGGATAAAAGTGATTAGACAATAGTAAAGAAAGAAAAATAATGAAACTAAAAAACATCTCCAATTCCAATGCATGTTTTAGAATATTACTTATTTTTTTATTATTATATTTTTATATTTTTTATCAACTAGGTAATTTATTATCATTTTTGCATTAGAAAAGACGATATATTTTTTTTTGAGTCAACTACATTTTTGGTCCTTCTGGTTTAGTGCAGATTTTATTTTTGATCCATTTTTTCAAAAAGTTATGGTTTTAGTCCAAAATCGATAGTTTGGTTCCACTTTCAATCCATTTTGATAACGAAGTTAGTTCAGTTATATAACAACCCATAAAATTTCATCAACATTGCAGGACCTTATATCTATCAACTTTAACACAAATATATCACGTAAATAAATTAAAGATGGTGACTTGATTATATGTATGAGGCGTTAATATAGAGAAGAGAGAATAAGATGAAGAGAACTTTGATTCAAAAGAGGCACACACAATACACACACAAGCATTTGAGGTGTTTATATAGTAGGTTACTGATGACGTATAGTCCGCACTCTGGTCATGAGCCTGACCAATGGATACTACTAACACCCAAGCCCATCTCGCGTGGGCTATCATAATAACGATTTGGGCTCACGAAAGCCCAAACTCAAATATATTATTTATGGTCTTGATAATGATCTCTTATTTATGGATAAAGATCAATAGACCGTATAAGGCGAGATACGCCGAAGAGTAACGAACTCGAAACCAACAAGGATTTCGTGTGTATATAAAGAATATCACGGCTCTCATTGAGGTATCATCTAAAAACCCTAACTCTTCACTATAACCCTAAAACCGATTACTTACTCTCACGCCGGAGGATAATCGTAGGAGAGAATCCCACGATAAGCCTAACGGTGTTGTTTGCTTTCTTAGTGCGCAGGTCTCAAGCATTAAGATTCAATTGATACGAGAACAGGAACCCAAACAAGAAACGCCCAACTTTTGTATCAACAAGTGGCGCTATCCGTGGGACTAAGAACTAGAATGACGAAGCATGGAAACGTAAGCCAGCGGACCCCGCAGGTGAAGAAAACACATGGTGACCCTCAGGGGAAGAAGCAGCAAAGCGATTCAACCCCTAGGCAGGCCCCTGGAACAACCAGTGCGCCCAGGCACCAAGGATCAGGCTCAAATCTGATCTTTCCAACGGTAGAACTGCCCACAGGGACTACCCAAACCACTACGACAACCACTAACGGAAGTCTACAGCGCACTCCTTTCACCACCCCTCACTAAACGGTGCCAGAAACAGACCCCACTGAGCTGCCACGTGCGCCTAACCAAGACAGGGGTCCTGATATGGAAACAGACATCCTCGCGCTAGAAGGAGTCACGCCTGAACTAGCACCAAGTGATTTCGTGTCTCAAAACTACGAAACCTTGGCTGCCCTTATGCAAGAGGAAGCAAAAAGGAAGTCAAGTCAGAGCCTGCAAGCCCGGCTCAACTTTGGCCCTGAGTATGAAGCATCTCCACTGCGTCACCGAAAGGAGAGGCGCGAGAGGGATAGCCGCCGACTCCCAGTGTTCACTAGGGTCGAAAAGAAAGTTGTGGATGATGAAGCAACTGATTACAATACCTGGAGGAGTACGAAGACGATGAAAGGTGTACCAATGTCCATGCTAGGCTTGGTAGTCGCAGGATTCAGGACAGACTTGGGGGACAGCGTTCACCAAGCGAAAGCCCTCCAAGGTTCAATAGTCGAAGAGTTCATGATAGACTTGGGCGACAGCGCTCCCCAAGCGAAAGCCCTTCAAGCTCGGACTCCGAGGAAAGTCGGCGCAAGCGCCGCAAAAGGGTAAGCTCATCCTCAAGTGACTTCTCGGACAACGAGGTCAAAGAAACAGGACACTGGAAGTCCAAGAGAAGATATCGCGATGAGGAGGACGAAGTTATGTCCCGTCCCTGGCGCCGCCAAAAGGTTGACGCATCCACTCGGCGCATCAGCAATTTCTCAGAAGATAAGAGAAGGCGCATGCCCACCAATGTTAAAACTTATGATGGGACGGGTGATCCTGATGACCACCTAAAAATTTTCGAATCAGCCGCCACCATCGAAAATTGGCCACAACCCGTGTGGTGCCACATGTTTAATTCTACATTGGTGGGGAATGTGCGAACCTGGTTTAGTAAGCTGCCATGAAGAAGCATAGACGGGTTTGAAGAATTGCGAAAGGCGTTTCGCTTGAACTTTACTCAAAGGAAGAAGTGAGCCAAGAACCCTGTCGAACTGGCTAGAGTAAAACAATGCCAAGGGGAATCCACAAGCGCTTATGTGGAGCGCTATAAGGACGAATGCATACACATTAAGGCATGCCCCGAAATACTAAAGATCTCAGGATTTATGAATGGAATCAATAACCCAGAACTTATCAGAAGGTTAAATGATAATGTTCCCCAAACCTTTGATGAACTGATGAAGCGCACGAGGTCCTTTATCCAAGGGGAAGCAGCCGTTGCGGATAGCAAGAAAGGTTACTCAAATTATAGGTCACAAGAACAGCCCAGGAGACAATCCAATGACCAGAGTAGCAACCGCAACAAAAGCTACCGCAGTCAGGGGAGCGGACGAGATAATGACAAATATACCCCACTAACGAAGACTCCAAGGGAGATATTTGTGACAGAAGGTGCGAACTTCCCGAAACCCCCACCAATGCGCACCCCAGAGGATCGGCGCGTAGGAAACGGGTACTGCAAATATCATGGACAAAAGGGCCACACCACCAACGAGTGTGTCCAATTGCGCCAACTAATTGATAAATTAGTGAAAGAAGGCAAATTGGATCACCTCGTCAAGAACATCAAGGAGGGAAAAGACAAACAGAAGAATGGGAGCAAGAAAGAGACACCTAAGGACAAGGCTGACACCATCTACATGATACAACATGGCAGTGAAAGACTAGGTAAAAGGTCAGCCAAAAATTTTATTATGGGAGAGAAATCTCTTTCCCCACTCTGGCTGCGGACAACGCAGTAGCAGAGCCACTCACCATCGAGATAAATATGGGGGGTCATGATATCCACCACATGTATGTTGATGGAGGGGCATCCGCAGACATCATGTATGAACGCTGTTTCAAAAGGTTGCGACCTGAGATACGAAGTCAGATAATTCCGGCCACGACGTCGTTGACTGGCTTCACAGGAGAAAAGATATGGACTATGGGGAAAATACAATTACTTATGGTGGTTGGTGATAAGCAACACTCCACGGCAGCCTGGATGAATTTTATGGTGATCAGACCTCCTTCGCCATACAATGGCATTATTGGAAGACCAGGAATATCAGCCATGCGCGCGGTACCGTCCACAGCACATGGGATGCTCAAATTCCCATTAGAAGGAGGCATTGTCACCCTCTACAATACCACTGTACCACCTAGAGAGTGCAACACGGTTACATGTGAACTGACACGCACTCCAGAACCGCATGCAACTAAAATATCAAACCTGAAGGTCGCAATTCATCCTGATTACCCGGAGCAAGAGGTATCGATTGGGGGATCACTGTCCGACAAAGGCAGAGCGGCCGTATGCGCACTCTTGCAAAGGAATCTAGATATCTTCGCATGGGAACCAAAGTACATGCCTAGCGTGCCACGATCGATTACAGAACACAAGTTGAAAATCCGATAAGGATACCCTCCAGTACGGCAGAAAAAGTGCGGCCAGGCTCCAGAGCGTGAAAAAGCCATTCTAGAGGAAGTACACAAGCTTGTGGACGCAGGCATCATGCGAGAGGTCTATTACCATGACTGGCTCTCCAATCCAGTGATGGTAAAAAGGAGTGATGGTAGCTGGAGGATGTGCGTAGATTTCATTGATCTCAATAAAGCATGTCCACAAGATTGCTACCCGCTGCCAGAGATAGACTGGAAGATAGAATCCTTGTGCGGATACCCCTTTAAATGTTTCTTGGATGCATAGAAAGGGTACCACCAAATCCAAATGGCTAAAGAAGACGAGGAAAAAACTGCCTTCCACACAAGCCAAGGTGTCTATTGCTATACAAAAATGTCCTTTGGCTTAAAAAATGCAGGTGCCACTTACCAGCGATTAGTAGATAAGGCTTTTGAAAAGCAAGTGGGCCACAACCTGGAGGTCTATGTTGACGACCTTGTCATAAAGAGCCATACCAAAGAAGAGTTGGTATGCAACATTGAAGAAGCATTCAGGACGCTGGGAAGGATCAACATGAAGTTAAATCCTAAGAAGTGCACTTTTGGCGCTACAGAAGGCATGTTCCTCGGATACTTGATAGAGCCTGATGGTATTATGCCAAGTCCAGAACAAACAAAGGCTGTCATCCAACTCCCTTCACCACGCACATTGAAAGAAGTCCAGTCCCTAAATGGAAAACTAGCAGGGTTGAATAGATTCCTGTCCAAATAAGCGGATAAGTCACTTCCTCTCTTTAAAACACTCACGAAGTGTACAAAAAAGGGAGATTTTCGCTGGACTGCGGAAGCGGAAGAAGCTTTTCAACAGCTTAAGCAACATATAGCAGCGCTTCCCAAATTAGTCGCACCCCGACCAGGGGAAGAGTTGATTATGTACTTGTCTGCAACTCATGGAGCAGTCAGCGCGGTGCTATTGACAGATAGGAACTCCGTACAGACACCGGTATATTTTGTAAGCAAAGCACTAAAGAAGACAGAGATTAACGATACCGCAATGGAAAAGTTGGTCCTGGCATTAGTATTTGCAGCTAAAAGACTGCGCAGATACTTTCAAGCACACCCAATAGCAGTGATCACGGACCAACCTATCAAACAAGTTATCTCCAAACCCGACGCATCAGGGCGATTACAAAAATGGAGTGTGTTGCTAAGCGAGCATATCATCTCCTATAGACCGCACACTGCGGTTAAGGGGCAGATACTAGTAGACTTCATCATTGAGAAACCAGATACTGATGCTCCACATTCAAGAAGCGAGGTAGAACTAAATGAACCATGGGTCCTATTCACAGACGGATCTTTGTGCGTGGACGGGTCATGCGCAGGCCTTATCCTCACCAGCCCAGAAGGAATGGAATTCACTTACGCACTGCGTTTTGAATTCACAGCCACAAACAACGAGGCAGAGTATGAAGCCCTAATTGCTGGATTACGCATTGTAACTCGAATGGGTGTACGCAACCTAGAAGCAAATGTCGATTCCCGATTGGTAGCCAATCATGTGTTGGGCGAATATGTGGCTAAAGAGGATAACATGGTTCAATACCTCGACAAGAACAAGTCCCTAATCCAGGGTTTTGACAGGTTCACCATTAAACAAGTTTCTAGAGGAGAAAACAGGAAAGCGGATGCACTAAGCAAAATCGCATCTACAAGCTTTGTGCACCTGTCAAAACAAGTATTGGTGGAGACCCTAAAAAACAAATCCATCTCGGAGATGGAGATCTCCACGGTGATAGAAGAGCAGGATCCTACATGGATGACCCTTATCATCGAATTCATAAGCAAGGGTATATTACCCCATGAGCAGAAGGACTGATGAGGCGAAAAATGAACCACTTTTAGGGGGTCATTTAAGCCCGGAATTGAATTTATTTGATCAAATATTGCCCTAAATCGTTCCTTTTGCGATTTTAGGTACTTTAGGAGTGAAATCTGGAAAAGGAAGCAATTCGGACGTTTTTGGAGCATAAAAGTGAAGAAAACGCCAAAGACTTAATTTTCCATGCTGGGAACAGTGTATGACGGCGTCAAGAAGGAAATCCTGACGGCGTCAAGAGTAAAGTCCATGACGACCCAGAAGAAACCTGAAGGCGTCACAACAAGAGCGTCAAGAATTAAAATCATGACGGCCTGCATAAGGTGTACACATGACGGCGTCAGATCCAGATCTAGGCAGTCCGAGGAATTATTTGGCGGCGAGATGACGGCGTCAGACATTTGTTCTTGACGCCGTCACCTTCCAAAATCTATATATAGTTTTCTATTTTTCATTCATTAGAGAGGAACTTGTGTGGGGAAACCCTAGGGCCGAACTTTGTGAACCCTAGCTCGTATTTTACAATAAATTCAAGGGTTTTTACCCCTTGAATCCTTTCATGTGCTATTAAGATAAGTCTTCTCTTTAATTCAATCAATATGTCTATGTGTTGGTTGTCTATATCTTGTGCTTGTCTTGATTTCAACATGCTAGGCTAGATCTATCTTGTGTTTGCTTAGATCTAATGAAACCTAGATGTTAATTATGTGTTGATTACTTGTTTATGGTTGTATTGGATGAATGATTTCAATGTTAGGCTTAAGAAAACTGGCAGATCTCCATTTGGTAACATGCTTGAACGTCTTAGGAAACATGAACCGATGTGTACTAGGTTTTATTGGTTGTATTTAATGCATGAGTAAATTCTAATGATCCCATGTTAGGAGTTTCTTAGCCGGCTCGACATAGGAGTGAAGTAGGCACTCATAGGATTGGGGAAGTAAGTACGCCACCCCATGAATGGTATTAATTAATACAATCCGTTATCCACGCAACTATAACAAGTAATTAACATGTAAAAGATATCTAGGGAGTAGTGAAATCTAAGTAAACACATTTCTCCCACTTATTGCTCACAACTTTAGTTTAATATAGTTTTATTTTCATTTTTAGTATTTTATTTTGATTGCATCTTAGTATTGGGTTAGTTGAATAGCAACTAATTCCGCCCAAATCCTTCAAACCCGAGATTTTTACTTGCTTTCCTAAAAAATATAAAAATACAAAAAGAATCATCCCTCATCTCTAGACCTAGTCTTTAGGTTTTCTAATCCTAGCGACACTATTCCTAGCTGAACGATCAATCCCCCGATACTTGTCATTATACTATACTACATCGATCAGGTACACTGCCTGGTGGGGTATGTAAGCTTCTCAAGATCCCTCGAGAGGTAAAGCCTGGTGCAAACCCCACGCATCAAGTTTTTGGCGCCGCAGCCTGGGGAATAGTTATTGTCTAGGTTAGAATCTCTTTTTATTAGGTCTACTTGCTAGATTCCTTTCTAGTAAGATTTTATTTTTATTTTTTTTAGGTTCTCTTTAGTCTATCTTATTTCTTTGTTTTTTTGTCCGTAACTCTTCACCACCCGACATCATGGACGATGGGAACATCTTTGAACCCGTCATCCCACCACAACAAAACCCACCACTAGAACCTCTTAGGCCCCGAACCTTAGGAGAGTATTCCCGACCTAGCCACCAAGGCTATCGAAACACCATTGAGCTCACCGGAGCCAATGTGACCCCCTTACGATCCGACACCATCCGGTTGGTGCAAAGCGGATGTGCATTCCATGGACTTTGTTCCGAAGATCCAAATCAACATCTCAAGGACTTCCTTAAAATCGTAGATTCCATAGACCTAGATGTTGCAACTAGAGAGACAACCCGATTACGCCTATTCCAATTCTCTCTACGTGATCAAGCTAGTCAATGGCTTGAACGTTTACCCGCGGGATCCATCACCACATGGGATGATCTCACCACTCGTTTCCTTGCTCAATTTTTCCCACCGGGGAGAACTACTAAGCTTAGAAATGACATCTTGATGTTCCAACAACGTCAAAATGAAACTCTTTATGAAGCATGGACTCGTTTCAAGGACTTACTCTAAAAAGTCCCTCATCATGGCATAGATCTTTGGCTCCAAGTCCAAATCTTCTATGACCATATCGATCTCTCCACGAGGCGAGCCATTGACCAATCGGCCGGTGGTAAGCTATGTGATCTAAGTGCGGAACAATCATGGGAACTCATAGAAGATCTTGCTCTCTATGACAACGAAAGTTGGAATGATCCCCTTGATTTGAACAAAATGGTCAAGGCAATATCTTTGCCTTCGAATAACTCTAGCACTCCCGACCGTAGGATCATGGAACTTGAGGACCAAGTCAAGTTTCTCATGAAATCTTACGAAGCTCCTAAGCCTTCAAGCCAAGTGAACAAAATTACTTCTTCATGCGAATTTTGCGGACTACGCATCCTTGTGTACCGACAAAGCGGGAGATAAGTGGTACACTTTCAAACCCGAGCCAAACCCTTACGGTGATTCATACAACCCCTCTTGGAAAAATCACCCAAACCTTAGGTGGAAACAAAATCAAGCTAATTCTTCCTATCCGCCTAATCGTTATCAACCAAACGGTCCACCCTCCAACCGTACTTTCAACAACAATCCTTCTAACAACTATGGTAGTACCAACAATCTTGAAGGATTGATGTCTAAGTTTATGGCATCTCAAGAAGCTCGCATAGCTAGGTTTGAAACCGAATTCAACCAACAACAAACGGAGATGACCAACAAGATAGACAACTTGTTGAAAGCCTTCAACAACCAAGCGTTAACCACACCTAGGAAGGACACTAGGGACACCAATAACGGAATCCAAATTAAGGACCCCTTATCATCCAAACATGTCCACTTTGTCAATGTTGTCACCATTAAGCCAATAGATAAAGAGATAGAAGAAAGTGACAAGGATGAAGTTAGAGTAGAAACCGAGACTAGGGATGAAAGTAGGGAAGTTGAGGTTAATAGGGGAGAGGAATTAGAGGAGGTAGAGACTATAGAAAAGCACTTTGATAAGTTGCCCACCAAGGAAGAACGGGAATACCATAAGGATTTATTTGATGGCCCCGAGAGACCATATATCCTTGGCACACCCCTTATCAAAATGGGAGACCCCTCTAACATCAACATACCATGCAACATCGGGCATATGCATATATGGAAAGCTTATATCGATCCTAGATCTCCTGTAAACATCATGACTAGGACCTATTACAATTGGGTGATGAAGAAACAACTTGATTATAGGATGATGCCCAATAAGAATTTGATAAGTAATTTTGTAGGAAGAGTGAAGGATTGCATGTGATCATAGGTAATTTCACCTATGAGATCGATTTTATGATAGTAGAAGACACTCGTCCGGTGATAGATGATTGCCTAAGCCAAATAATATTCGGAAAACCATTTGTTGAGGCCACTAGGATGAGTTATGATCCGACTTTAGGGATAGTTAGATTCAAGGAAGAGAATGATGAGATTGCCTACCAAATGCCCTACAAAATTGAGCAATACCGTCTTCTCTCTAATATAGAAAAGGAACACAAACAAGCGGCTTATTATAGGAATGATGAGGATAGACGTAGAGGAGTAGAGTACGTGAAGAATAGGATGCTTGGTTTCTACAAAGAATGCTTGTAATTAGGTCTGGAGTACAAAACTGGTTTAGAAGACGACCTAGAGAGTGAAACCAACGATGAGGTCACGTAGTAACCCATGACCTTGAGTCTAGCTACAAGACTCGTAAATAAAGAAAAGCGCTTCTTGGGAGGCAACCCATGCTTTGTGTGATTTTTATTTTGTTTGTTTGTTATTTGCTTCCGTATGCATGTTTTATTTTTATTATTGGTAGATCATGTTTCAAAACTAAATAGTGGAAATACTTTATTTTGTTGTTTTGGCCTAGTCTTAACATCACACAAAGGTATTTTTGCTAAAGATAAGTGTAAGGGGAAACCCCAAATATGTTTTTAAGAAACAAACCGATCATGATTCTCCACAATATTAAATGAACATGTATATTCGTATTTGTTAGAGTCAAATGCTTGTATCGAGTCATAATGAAGTTTTGCAGGATTTTCCAAGAAGTAGAACCAAGTTTTTCCAGAAATTTTCCGGAAACTTAACATAAGAATTTCTGCAGGTCACTTCTGACGGCGTCATGAGTTTACTCTTGACGGCGTCACGTGTAAAAATTTGGAAATTTTACCGGTTTTGTTTTTCTAACGGAGTTTTAAAGTTTTTGTTGAATTATTAAGTTTTATAATCTCCAGGAAATCTGCAAACATCATTCCACAAGCATTATATCTTATTTTGTTTTCTAGGATTTAGTAACATATGTAGATTGCCGCCGATTTTATGCAAGGTTGCCCTGTCTGTTTTCTCAGGATTTACAGGTTATGTATGACAAGAAGATGATTATTATTCTGGAAGGGAAGCTTTGATTGTTCATTTTCTTGGAGGAAGATTTAACCTGGCCACCTTATTATCCATACCGAGCGAATCAGGGGAGTATTTGACTTCATTCTTTTTACTTATTTCACTTTTACATTCTTTACTTGAACATTGGGGACAATGTTCATCTTAAGTGTAATGGGGGGGGGGGGGGGGGTAAAATGATGATACCTTACAGATACACTTTCGCTTGAGTTTGTTTGTTTGATGGTAGATGTGTAATAAAACTATGAGAAATACTTGTTAGTGCAATTTTAGCGCCAATTTTAAATTTTTTTACAACATTTAGGAGTGAAACTTTAGCCATAGCAAGCGTCTCATGGATAGGAGATTGTATGACTAGCACATAACCGTATCATTCAGAAAAATTTTCCACCCAAATATGTGAGGATCGCCTTTAGATTTGATAGGAAAAGCATTTACTATTAGTGCTTATGAGTGTACCGGTAGCATTTAGATTCTAGAACTTGCGTTAGTGATGCATCCCGAGACCGCTAGTGAGACTACATTCGTGTAGTAGGATTTACTACATGATAAGAGGCATTAGGATCACCCTTGTGTTAAACCCGTATCATAATTACTTGACCATTTAAGTCATATTATTTGGCTAGTTAAGTCAATTAATTTTTCCCACACCTTAGCGTTGTACTCATTTTTAGTACACGAAACCCCTAGTACACCCCTCCGAGCCTATCTTTTCATTTCTAACTTTAAGAATTTTACTTAAAGGAAGAATTTGTTACACCCCACTTAAATGTACACCCAAATCACCTTAGCCTTCCGTGTATGCACTCATCTTTAGCGCATTATTGTTATGTGTTAAACCCTTAGTTAATTATCTAATTGATTACATGGTTGCTAAGTCGAGTCATATCCTTGTACATATTGTTTTGGGACGATTGGGACTCATGGGTAAAGTACTTATTTTATGGAGTAATGGGGAAGAACATCTTATATTACCCCATATGTGCGTTAATCTTAAAAGTACTCCAAGTGTTTTGATTTTCTTAATTCGAGTCATTAGATTAGTTTATTGTAAAGTATGTAAAAATTCAAGTGTAAGGGGAATATTCATTCCCTATGATGTATTATTTTGGATGGAAGGTTAAGAGTGTATGCAAAAAAAAAAAAAAAAAAAAAAAAACATACGGACTACCTTCCCGTTTCATTCTATGTTTGTTTTATGTTTTTGTTATTTTTCATTTATTAGCTTAAGTCGAGTCTAGTCTTAGCTTAGCAACGCCATATTGTACATGTAATTAACCAAGATTGTTAACTCGCCACCAGTAAAGACTGCCTATATCCAACAAAACCGTGTATTTCATATCCCTACACCTAACGTTACAACCCTTTAAAAGTCCTCTTTGATAGTTTATCCTAGGTGCTTACCCCATGTGGTGGAGGTTTGATCCTTTCCCAAGCCTATGGTAATCTATTTTGCTATGACAGGTAGTGAGAGATATCTTCCGTTTCCATATTGTAATTTATACTTTATTATACCCGAGAGATGTGAGTATTTAAACACTATTTGTGAGGTGCTAGTGTATGACCTCCGTGCTTGTCTTTGGTCTTTAGTAGAACAATTCTTTGTTGTAATTACTTTTATATTAATGTTAAATGACCCCTAACTTGTATTTTGATTAGAATAAAAGCGCATTTGCTTGAGGACAAGCAAATCTCAAGTGTAAAGGTATATGATGAGGCGAAAAATGAACCACTTTTAGGGGATCATCTAAGCCAGGAATTGAATTTATTTGATCAAATATTGCCCTAAATCGTTCCTTTTGTGATTTTAGGTGCTTTGGGAGTGAAATCTGGAAAAGGAAGCAATTCGGACGTTTTTGGAGCATAAAAGTGAAGAAAACCCAAAGACTTAATTTTCCATGCTGGGAACAGTGTATGACGGCGTCAAGAAGGAAATCCTGACGGCGTCAAGAGTAAAGTCCATGACGACCCAGAAGAAACCTGAAGGCGTCACAACAAGAGCGTCAAGAGTTAAAATCATGACGGCCTGCATAAGGTGTACACATGAAGGCGTCAGATCCAGATCTAGGCAGTCTGAGGAATTATTTGGAGGCGAGATGACGGCATCAGACATTTGTTCTTGACGCCGTCACCTTCCAAAATCTATATATAGTTTTCTATTTTTCATTCATTAGAGAGGAACTTGTGTGGAGAAACCCTAGGGCCGAACTTTGTGAACCCTAGCTCGTATTTTACAGTAAATTCAAGGGTTTTTACCCCTTGAATCCTTTCATGTGCTATTAAGATAAGTCTTCTCTTTAATTCAATCAATATGTCTATGTGTTGGTTGTCTATATCTTGTGCTTGTCTTGATTTCAACATGCTAGGCTAGATCTATCTTGTGTTTGCTTAGATCTAATGAAACCTAGATGTTAATTATGTGTTGATTACTTGTTTATGGTTGTATTGGATGAATGATTTCAATGTTAGGCTTAAGAAAACTGGCAGATCTCCATTTGGTAACATGCTTGAACGTCTTAGGAAACATGAACCGATGTGTACTAGGTTTTATTGGTTGTATTTAATGCATGAGTATATTCTAATGATCCCATGTTAGGAGCTTCTTAGCCGGCTCGACATAGGAGTAAAGTAGGCACTCATAAGATTGGGGAAGTAAGTACGCCACCCTATGAATGGTATTAAGGAATACAATCCGTCATCCACTGATGAGTGTCTAAATACTCCTCATTTTATACCAATCTGAACTGCCAAAACATCCAAAAACACTCAAATATGCATCATAATACTTAAAATATCTTAGAAGTGTGTTTTATATGTTTCAAATGCAAAATAATCAAAAACAGATGAAAAACGTACAAAGTTTGCATAATTGGCAATTTCAGTCCCTCAAGTTTCAAAAGTTGTCAAAACTAGTCCCTGGTTATTCTAAAAACATGAAAAAGTCACCAAAAGTCCTTTTTGAATCGCAAATTACATATTTAGTCCTTTGGTGCAAAGTTTCACAAAATTACAAGTTTAGTCCCTGTACTTTGCAAAATTGACATAAATGGTCCCTGGGATGTAAAAACTTTGAGAAAATCAATTTTGGTCCTTATACTAATCTTCTATGGCAGGAATGGTCCTTGGTTAGAAAGTTTGGTGAAATTACAAGATTGGTCCCTGAAGTTTCAAGTTTGTCAATTTTAGTCCTCGGGGTTCTAAAAATGGAGAAATATCAAAAATAAAACTTGTACTATTCATTTATGGCAACATAGGTCCTCATGATTACTTTTGGGAATTTACAAGTTAAACCCTTCATCTTTTAGAAAATTACATAATTGGTCCCTATGATTACTAAAACAAACGGACCCATTATTTATAAAACATCCAAATCCAATCTAAGTTACAAACCAGCCCACTCCCTTTCTTTTTACCCAAGCCTAATCCAAAAGCCCACCCTTTTGTTTAAATAATAAAACCGGCAAACCACCAACACTGTTCATCTCCCTCACAAGCCAATACCACCCTCCACCTCACCTGTTTTCACCACCACTTGACCCCTCCTTTTCACACCATGTCCCCTCCACCTCCACAACCTTCCAAGTACCCTTAATTGCTCATAAAACCCTCCACGTTACACTGTGGACTTTCTGGCGCCAAAAGCAAGTTTAAAGGCTGAGATGTGTTTCAGTGATCCAACGGCCATAAAGATTGATGGGATTTACTCAGAAACAAGTGGGGAGCTCAAAATATCTCTTTAAAAGAAGAAAGAAGCCAGGGAAAAGAATTATTAGAGTAGGTAGCATAATTTAGTGTCGTATAACTTAATTTTAGTCTTTCAGTGTAATCTTAAGCTTTTAAGCAATCAATTAAGTTGTTTTAATGTATCTTTAAACTTTTGCAATAATCAATTTCAAGTTTCAGTTGGATTTTCAGATTGTGCCATTTTTATTTCAAGAAATCTCAAGTTTGATGAATGTTGTTTGTAGTTGATTATAAGGATTCAACTAGCTCATATAAGCTCTGACAAAGCTTTTAAAAGCTTTTAGAAACCTTAAAATCCAATTTAGTTTATAATTCCAAAAATACTCAAAAATACAAAGAAAATAGAAAATAAAATCAAAAATCAGTGTTTGATAAAGATTGATGCATGGAGCATGTTGAATCCTGGATGGACATGGTTGTAGTATCTCATGGGAGGTTTTAGAAGTAGATTATGGTCCATGGTTCAAGGTTTTCAGCTGGATTGAAGTTTGTAAGCAAATTTCTTAGGTTTGGCATTTTCATGTTCTATTGTTAGATAACTGCTTAACTTGTTCTTGTATGCTTATTTGGTGATATTTAGTCATAATATTGTTTAAAATAGCCTTGTTGTTTATTGGAATTAGTTGTTGCCAAAACTCTCATTTTCACAGTTAGATTGCAATATTGGTTGTATCTAAGTTTCATGCTTGTATCTTTGCTATTTTGTGCTCAATCAGTCTTGTTTAATGTTAATATAAGGTTGTGAATCAGTGATTAAGTTTATACAAGTAAGTTGCTTTGAAAATCTCTTAACAGGTTCATAAGTAGGGGTGTTTGGCATTGCATAGTTCTGTGGGTATTGGCTGTTTAAAGTACTTGTTCTTTGTTTCATTAGTTCACATTTGAGTCTCATTAGTTATCTAAGCCATAAAATCTTAGGCTCAAACAACCAAAAGTCAAAATCACTAGGAACACCCCCTCACAGTTAACTGTGTAGGGTTGTGAATCCATTAAACCATCATTTTAACTTAGAGGTTGTAGATTTAGCTTAATTTAGGCTAATCATAGCTTATTACAACTATTTCAATCAGTAGCAGCCATTAGAATCTCAATTAAGTCAAATCTCAAGTTTACTTTGAAAAGTCAAATTGCATGTGTTCTAAGATTTTGCAAAACTTGCAACAATTTTGTAGATTTGTGTATCAAGAATTAGACTTTGAAATTTGTTTTGGGAATTGTCTACCAGCTCATCTTTGAGATTCCACCATCCTTTCATTTTTAGTAATTTTCCTCTGGGCCCCACAACCACCCAAAGTAGGCTGCAGGGTGAGCCATTCCCCTGCATCAGCAGATACTCAGCCAAACCACCACCTTTGGTGGTGTTTTCTGGCCACCACAGTGGGTCCCACAACTCAAACTTGGTTTCTTTGAACCCCCCTCCTGGTAGGCTTTAAGTTTTGACCTTTTGTTTGACCTAGGACTCAGTGGACCCCACCTGAAATAAGCACTTAAGTCTGTCCCATTTTTCAGTTAGAAACAAGAAATCAAATTGCTTATTGTGGCTTATTGGCTTATTCTGTGATTCCCATTGGATTTTTCTAGTTTATACATGTTTACTTAACATATTTGAACTAGATTTTACCCTTGTGGACCCCACATAAATCCATTTGAGCTTATTTCTTTGTTTGGTCAAACAAAGTCAACTGTGAAGCTAATAAGCTCTCACAGTGCTTATTATTAGGTTCTAAAAAAGTTGTTTTTATTAAAGTTAGTTTTTTTTAGGTATAAAATAGTATTCCAAAAGAAAAATTTAGAAAAAGCCAATTTAAAAATAAGTGATAGTTTCTATTTAATATAATTTAAATTTTATTTTTCATTTTTAGATTTTTATTAAGTAACCTATATTTTTATATTTTTATTAATTACCTTTTATATTAAAGTAATTTTAGTAAATTTCTCAGATTTTTATTTTGTCATTTAGTATTAATTAGAATTAATATTAGTTTTATTAGTAATTAATTAATAATTAAATTTTAAATAGCATAATTAGTTTTTATAAAGTAACACCTAGTTTTTATATTTTTCCTAGCTTTTATATGTTATAAAATAATTTTAGGAATTTTTCCATAATTTTTACTGTTCATCTTATAGTTTTTATAATTTAAATAGTTTAAATAGTAATTAATTAATAAATAGAATAATAATTAGTAAATTAGTTTAAAAATATATAAAAAAAAACTTTTTATAATTTTTTAGGATTCCTGTGATGGTTAATTAGATTTATAAAAATCTTCTTAATTATCTAAGTCTTTTTAGTATTTTTAATAATTTAAATCATATAATTAGTTAAATAATAATTAAATAATAATTAATTAATAATAATTACATAAATAGTGTGAAAAATATAATTTTAATTTTAAAATAAGTTTTATAATATTTTAGACTTTTATAAATTTTAATTTTAATTTTCTAGACTTATTTTACATTTTCTTATTTATTAGTGTAATATTTAAATAATTAAAAAATAGTTATTAAATAATAATAATTAATTAAATAGTTATTAATTATAAAATAAATATTTTAAGTTTATTTAATTTACATTTAAGCCCCTAAGGCATGCAAACTCCTACTTTAGTTAAAATCGTTTTTGTTTCGTACGTTTACGTAGAATTAAACTAGACGTACGCGTTTTTAGGTTTTAAAACGTTTTTAGATATCTGGATTTTACGTAATCACTCTTATAGCTTATTTAAGCTATTTTGTTTTATAAAACCTTAGTGTAATCACTCACTCACACTTATACCCTTTCCTGTTCATAATCACTCAATCACAGATTCGTTTTTAATACCATGCACACCTCGTTGGGATTTAACGACCCGGGGAAACACTGTATTCCACGGAAGCATTGGTTTAAGCAGTTTGACTTGTTGACCATCCTTTGGTTGATAATTTCTGACTGTTTGAGGCCAATCATCCACACAACTATAACAAGTAATTAACATGTAAAAGATATCTAGGGAGTAGTGAAATCTAAGTAAACACATTTCTCCCACTTATTGCTCACAACTTCAGTTTAATATAGTTTTATTTTCATTTTTTGTATTTTATTTTGATTGCATCTTAGTATTGGGTTAGTTGAATAGCAACTAATTCCGCCCAAATCCTTCAAACCCGAGATTTTTACTTGCTTTCCTAAAAAATATAAAAATACAAAAAGAATCATCCCTCATCTCTAGACCTAGTCTTTAGGTTTTCTAATCCTAGTGACACTATTCCTAGCTGAACGATCAATCCTCCGGTACTTGTCATTATACTATACTACATCGATCAGGTACACTGCCTGGTGGGGGTTGTAAGCTTCTCGAGATCCCTCGAGAGCTAAAGCCTGGTGCAAACCCCACGCTTCAAGGACGCTCGATGAATACGGCGCACAGCGCAGAGGTTTGAACTTCGAGATGGTATCCTATATCGAAATTCATTTTTCCAACCATGGCTTTGGTGCATTGGACCTCTTCAGGCAGATTACGTACTCCGAGAGATCCACGCCGGTTCATGCAGTATGCACTCAGGACCACGGTCCGTTGTAGCACGACCCTTGCGGTCAGGATACTATTGGCCTACTATGCATCGCGATGCGCGGGATATGATAAAGAAATGTAGCGACTGCCAAGTCCGTAGACCCATCCCGTGCCAACCACAGTAAGAGCTAACGTCTATCACTTCACCATGGCCATTCTATAAGTGGGGTATCAATATTGCAGGCCCCTTCCCTGTTGCAGCAGGGGGACTGAAATTTCTTATTGTGGCTATAGACTACTTCACTAAGTGGATTGAGGCAAAAGCAGTGGCAACCATCACAGGCAACCAGGTAAAATGATTTGTTTGGGAAAACATTGTATGCCGCTTTGGACTACCTGGAGAAATTATTTCGGACAACGGAAAACAATTCTGTGAAAACCCGTTCAAAGACTGGTGCGCGCAACTAAATATTACGCAACACTTCGCGTCAGTTAAGCACCCACAAACCAATGGTTCAGTTGAGCGCACGAATCGTAGTCTGGGCAAAGGAATGAAAGCGCGTCTTGACAAACACAAAGGAAGATGGGTGGATGAAGTGTCGCACGTCTTATGGGCGCACCGCACGACAATCAAAGTTAGCACTGGAGACACACCTTTCTCTCTTGTCTATGGGACAGAAGCTGTCATACCAACTAAAATTGGGATGCCAACTATTCGTACTGCGGAAGTTAATATCACAACCAATGACGACGAGCGACTTATAGACTTGGATCTATTGGAAGAAAGGCGCGAACGTGCAGCTATATGTGAGGCAAGAGCTAAGTCAAAGATGAAGGGATACTATGATGCTAAAGTCAGAAGCACCTCATTCAGACCAGGCGACTTTGTATATCGCGCTAATGATGCAAGCCACACAGAAGATACAGGAAAACTTAGACCAAAGTGGGAAGGACCCTATGAGGTCACAGAAAGGAAAAGGCGCATACAAGCTGCGTGATATGGATGGCCGTGAGCTACAACACACATGGAATATTTGCAATCTCAAGAGATGTTGTCTTTAGGAAAGGCTACGGCCCATGCACAGACACCTTTGCACTTTAGTAAGTGCTCAATAAATGTCTGTGTATTTACATTTTGTTTCGTTTAGACAAATGTTCTTTCTTTTTCCAAAAACTTGCAAGAATTAATTAAATATCGCGGTTTCTCGCTAACTCCGCGACACATTTAACTTTATTGTTTACATTTTATTTATGTCTCAATATTGTTAATTTATCTTTTTGCCTACATGGCGTGCATGCATTTATTAAAACCCATGATGGTAAAAAGGATGAGTAAACCTACTAAATAACTCGTTGAGTAAGAGGGTTGCAAACCCATCAACATTGGATCACGCATCCTTGTTAAACACCTTACTCTCAAGACGTTGGAGTAAGTTCAATGCTCATCCCACGACGGATACGCAACAATGCACACTATGCGCGTTTAACAAATTAGGAGCCAAGACTCTTGACTCTTTCATATGGTATTTGCAGTACGCTGCATCTTAACCCATACACTTGTAAATTTTATTCGCATATACATGACATTATGGACTTCATACACAATTATAAGTGATTATAGATTCTGTAATCTCTTTTAAGTACGTTTGGACAACAATTTGATTCTTAGATATCTTTTATGCAAAGACAAGAAACTAAGTACAAACATTATAATACAAATATGCGTACAAATCAACTTCAATTTTATTATAGACTACGAGTTTATACAATACATAGATTTAACAATGCACATGTGCAACAAAAATGTTAATCTATTACAAAATAACCTACATACTATGGGAACGCTCAAGCTTTGAGCTGCCAACCCGGTGCACATCCCTCCCAGCTTCCTTAAGTTTCTTCAGCAAATCAATATCCCTGGGTGACACCGTCGCCACACTAACAGGTACTCCATTAGACCTCGGGATATGCGCTGCACCTAGACCTCAAAGGGTGGCTTTCCCCTTCACACCCTTCTTCCTAGCAAGTCTCATGGCATAGGCTTCTAGGGATTCCTTCATAGGGATCTCCTTCTCAAGGGCAAAAGGGTTGAGAATGTCACGCGGACGTGCAAAGATAGGTACCTGCAGCTGCGACACATCAGGCTTCAGGAAGTAATCAAGTTGTGCCTCAGCGCCCTCTGCTGTGTGTCTCGCCAAGGTCAACCCCTCCATGATAACACCTATGGGGTAGTCTTGGTCGCGCTCCAATCGAGCAATATGAGGAAGCTCTAACAGCTTCATCTTCTCCATAACAGCAACAAGCTCAGCGTAGGCGTCACCATTGTAACCTGGCACTTCCGCGATGGGCACCGTCAATATTTGGCTCTCGTGCATCTCCTCCACAGCCTCCGCCTTGCCACGTGCCAAGGCGCATTGAACAACATTCCCAAATGCTTCTACAACTTCTTGGGACACTAATGTGCTCATAGCAGCCAGACGAAGACCATGGCTGATTAGCCACCTGCGAATAAAACACCATTCCCATTGCATTATAGACAATAATTTCAAAGGAATTAAATGCTGCAAGTTTGAAAAATACAAAGGAATTAAAGGCTACTTGCGCTCAACAATGGAGGATACCAAGTGTGGGTATAGCTCCTCATGGTACTCTATACTCAGCTTGCGCAGCTTACCCTCCTGCTCCTCCAGCGCATCCTCCACGGTCTTTCGAAATTCATCCAACTGTGAGAAGTGTTTGCTCTTGTTCTGCTCCATGTACTTCAACCCCAAAGGCACGTGGACTTGTACTGATCAAAAGCAAAACGTTCGTGGCTCACTTGGGCATATAGTGACATCTTCTCATCAGCGAGCTTCTGGGCGTACGCATTTGTTGACTCTAGTGCAGCATGAGCACCAGCCAACTGCGCCTTTAGTAGCGCAATATCTTCATCCTTCTGCGCACTGCTGCTCCTTTCACCAGCATACTTAGCCTTGAGCTGAGCAACCAACGCGGCCTGGTGCGCAGCAGCCAAGCTAAGCTCCTCTATCAGCTGGTCTGTAGGCATATCCTCGCATGCCTTCGAAGGCTCATCCATCTGAGGGAGACTCGCCTCAGGTGGCGATTTCCCATTATGCGCTGTATCACCCCCTGCAGCTTCATCACTGCATGTAAAGGACACGAAGTCAAGGTTATTATATCGAAGATAAAAAAACATAGGTTTCATTACTTACTTGGGGGAAGGAGTCTCAGATGTATCCTGCGCAGTGATGGATGGCGACGCATCCTCATCTGATGACACATCCACAGTAATAATGTGGCGTCTTCGCTTGGATGTGCCCGTGCCTCCATCGCCAGAAGCCTTCTTGCACTTCACTCCCTGGCTCGCCTCTTCCAGCTCGCTGTCAGCCTTCAGGATCCCCATACCCTATGAAGAATCTGTGCGTGAAGGCTCTGGGGATTGCACCTCCTGTGATGGAACACTGCGCACTGGGGTCGCCTCCAATAGTATTGGGGAGACATTTGCCCGTTCCTCCTGTGCATACTTCATGGTACGCCCTGCGGTAGCCTCTAAAATTGGTGTCTCACCATCTCTTAAAGGGCGCACCCCCACGGTTACCTGTGTGGGCTTCGCTAGCTTCACCACGCTGAACAGATCCATCTCTGTGCAACAAACAACAAACAACAACAAAAAACGGAGTTACACAAACTTACAACACAAGAGAGTGCTTACACTACAGATGCGAAGGAAAGAAAGGACAAGCACCCACCCCGGTTGTCCTCATCCAGAAAAGTTGGCACATTGTCAGCGCCTTGGAAGTAGTTGCGACTGATCCCCATATGCACCAAAAACTCTTCTTGGTAGGAGTTGATGGGGATGCAGTTGGCATTTATTGTCTCCGCTTCATCTGCGTTGTACGTCCTGGGGTTTGGGCGCTCACCCTTTGGTAACGTCCCCTGGGTATAGAACTCAAAGGTCTAGGGGAACACTTTATTGTCCCCTGGGTAACGTTCCCTGCGCGCTTGGAAAAGGATACCCACCCGTTCGACCACGTTGTGTGATAAAACGCGCGGAAGAGATTGATAGTAGGGTTAATGGCCAGCAAACGACAGTTTACTTCAAAATTGGTTATCTTAGATGCTCCTATGCAGTGCAGCTGGGATATGTGAAGGCGATAATAATTGAGTACATCACACAAGAATAGTGAAATGGGCATGCGCTAATTCGCAAATTCGAAAAAGCGCGTGTATACCCCTATTTTTCCCTCAGGGAAGTCAGCCATAGATGCAGTTGCCACCGGTACTACCGGGTGCAACGCGAGGGGGATATAGTAATCCGAGGTGAACTGAAGCAGCTCATCCTCGGTTATATCGGAGGTAAAATCAGATAACTTAAGAACCATTCTTAATATTTGATGATTTCAGAAGCACACGCGCTATTACCTTAGTATAAAGCTGATTTCTTGAGTGGTGTTTGAAGAATTTAACAATGGCGGAAATGGAGTATTTACTGTGAAAATCACAGTGAAAAGGGGGATACCCTTTATATAGGGTTACCCATAGTCTCGGATGCTTGCCATGTAGATCCCGCTAACTCTAATCGTGTGGCTGGGAGATCAACAGGTACAACACTTTTTCACCCACCTCCTCACGATTTCCGAGGGATACGTAGGACTAATTTGGACTAGATACACCATATATTTCTTTTTGGTGGGAAATACTTGAAGCTTCCCCGCCATGCATTCTGGATAGTTTTCCGCTACAGTTGTTAGTCTAGCATATGCGGTTGCACCTTGCGCATACTAGACTGGGGGGACATGATGACGTATAGTCCGCACTCGGGTCATGAGCCCGACCAATGGACACTACTAACACCTAAGCCATCACGCGTGGGCTATCATAATAACGATTTGGGCTCACGAAAGCCCAAACTCAAATATATTATTTATGGTCTTGATAATGATCTCTTATTTATGGATAAAGATCAACAGACCGTATAAGGCGAGATACGCCGAAGAGTAAGGAACATGAAACTAACAAGGATTTCGTGTGTATATAAATAATATCACGGCTCTCATTGAGGTATCATCTAAAAACCCTAACTCTTCACTATAACCCTAAAACCGATTACTTACTCTCACGCTGGAGGATAATCATGGGAGACAATCCCACGATAAGCCTAACGGTGTTGTTTGCTTTCTTAGTGCGCAGGTCTCAAGCATTAAGATTCAATTGATACGAGAACAGGAACCCAAACAAGGAATGTCCAACTTTTGTATCAACAGTTACATCATGCCCTAAAAGGCTTTCTATGGGCTTTGTCTAATGGGCTTGGTTTACATTTTTTAATAAAGGCTTACATGATATACTTAATAAGTACCAAGTCCATAGCCTAATATTCTCAACTATTACAATACTTGTCGACTCAATAATGATCGTCACTTTTAATGCTAACAATCTCCCCCTAAGGGACGATCATTGAGATCTCCCTTTGATTACATAAATGATCAACACTTCTAATGCTAACAATCTCCCCCTAAGGGTGATCATTGAGATCTCTCTTTTGTGACCTTGATCTTTGATCTTTGAAGCTTGTTCTCTTTGAATCTTTGAGTCTTGTTGTGTAATAGTTTTGCTAGGTCTTTTGTTCCAATCATGCTTTGTGAACTTTGATGAATGTCTTTTCAGCGTTCTTTGTTCTTTGTTATGGTTGTGATTTGGTGTTGTCTGCCTTTCATTACTTCTGCGTCTGTGGTGGTTGACCGCCATTCCAACATGCTCATACGTCTTTGAACTTTGAAATTCATACATTAGTAGTTCCCTTTCTTTCACTTTGATCTTTGTCTCTTTACTTTGTAGATTCTTCTTCTTGGCATAGAATCTTTCTTTGAAATTTGTGTTGCTTAGATCTTTGAGGGAGATTTCATTGACTTTGTGACGTAAGTATGAGCATGTGGAATCTATCATCATGGAGGTGATATGTACCTGCAGGTAGACAGTTAGCAATAATCAACCGGTACTTACAGATAAGGAATTAGAGATCGTCAACAGCACATTGTGAAGACTCCTTCTAACCCTTACCGAGGCCGTTCCCATTTCGGATACTCCCGAGGGAGCTTACGAGACCTACTAAGTAGCTCAACGAATGGGTGAGTCGCTGGAGATCACCCCATGACTGTAGACCATTTTGGAACCACCGCGAACACTAAGCGTAACCCACAAGAAGTTACCAAAGAGACCTGTTGTCAGGGCTGCTTGATGTTGACCCTGGCAGGAGTTTCCATTCAATCATTGAGAATTACAAAAGTGAATCCTCTCATAAATGTTCTGGCAGATTGCTAAGATCTGCGTAGGACTCTTAAGTTTACATCTGGCATCCTTATTGTTGGATCACCAGTGTAGAAGTATCATGTGTTCCTATGAGATCTTTTGATGTAATCTCGAGGCTCTAGACTCAATAAGTGCATAATATGGTTTTCCTATACGGAGACTAGGGAGAGGTCTCCTGCTTCAATATCAATCATCTCTAAGAGATAGGTTGATAGATTACACCAGTTCCCCGTGAGAATGAAACAAGCTCTTTTAAGAGAACTTGAGTGGCTAGAAGGTTAAGTGCAGTGCGTCACTGGGTCCATGACGTCTTTATCTTCAATACATGTGTCACCTTAGCAATAACCAGTAGCATTCGAATTGAACCCGATGTTTGCCCTAAGGTTGAACATATGGAGGGCTATTTCTTTTCACCCTTTTTCATAACTTTTCTTTTTAATTCTCCAACCCCTTCTTTCTCCTTTCTCATTTTCTCCCTTTTTCAATCATACCTAAGGACTTCTAATTCTACTCTATTGGAATTGTCCTTGGGTAGATCCCTCCGGCTCTGGCGAATCATTGGACATAAACCTAACCATAATCACCTTATAACTCCATGATTATCCTAGATTTATTGATCACATGCCATAAAACTTTTTGTGAAAACCTCTCAACGTGTTTATGATAATAAAACACATTGTTGTTACCACTTTGAGAGTTTTGAAACTTTTGAAGGACTCCCCCTTTGCATTTGCTCATGGATTTTTAAGAAATTTGCACATGTGGGAGGAGTTTGCACTTTTTGAATTGATCCACTTTCAGTGAACATGACCAATTCGAGACACGCTTACATCACTAGTTAGACTAGCTTGTTATTATTACCCGTCCTGGTCAAGTCCAAATAGAGTCTCTCGATACGGTACATTCTACTCAGACAAGTCCTATTCGAGACATGCTTACATCACCAGTTAGACTAGCTTGAAATTATTACCCGTCTAGGACAAGTCTTTTCGATTAACGACATTTAAGCTTCGTCAATTCATTGGTTACTTCTGAATTGAGCTCTTTTGATATTCAAGAGGATCACATTTTAATCACATTTCTCCCCCTCAAAAATAGCATATCCATGGTATTTTTGATACCAGTTGATTAAAACCTTTGTTTTTGAATAGCTTATGGGGAGAAACTGATGTTTGTTATTTCCGTATTAGTTTCTTTTAAGCATGAACTTTTTGGAACATCTTTTCATTACTCCCCCTCAAAAATAGAACATTTTGAGTAAATTTAACATTTTAAGGATTTGAGGGAGTAATATCTTGAGCAAAATTTTGAAAAGTTTTGAAAACCTTTTGAAACATTTTGAATAAATTATGCTCAAGATTAAGAAGACATTGATAATCTTTTTGCGACAAGTCTTTTTTTTCATTTAGGATTGTCGCAACAAAATTTACAATAGGTCCTTTCTTTGAAAATTGCGGGTTATGCACTGTTATGTGTACATAAGCCATAATTTTTTTAGGATAAGTGCTCAAAAAATATTTAAAATCTTTGTTTTGATTTAAGAACTTTCCTTTCTTTGAAGAACAAGTCCTTAGCTGAAATACTAAAAAGTCATTTTGTCTTTGGATTAGACAACAACTTTTGGAACCCATTTAAGCACGGCGCCAACAGGTTTACCATATTTTGAAATCCATTTGAAAGTTGTGTCAATCCGAGTCAAAGAAGTTGAATTCCAACGAGGACTGAAAACAGTTGTTTCATTTTGAAATAAAGCTCGAATAAACGGTGATTTAAAATTCTTTTGCTTTTGAAACTTGTTTGAGAAACTCGGTGTCTCTCTTGGAGTTTTAAAACTTGAAGAAGAAGTTTTCCATCCATTGTTGAAACTCGGCGTTTCATTTCGAAAATTCGTTTTTGAGACGAATGGAAACCATCCAGAATTTTGATTTATCAAAGCAGAGCCATTCTTTTGTTGTAGAGGAAGAATTTCAGAGTATGAGTATTTCAAATGTTTTGAACGGCTTTGCTTTGGTTTCCATACTGGCTTTACCGGAGTAAAACAAGAGTATGGAGTTTGAAAAACTTGATTCTTTACTTTTTGAGCAATTTCATTTGAAACCTTTTGAGGAGTAAATGTTTCAGAAAAATTAGGTTTCTTTGAAAACTTCCTTCCTTTTTGCAAAGAATAGGTTGTAAACTGAGAAACCTTTTTCAAAAATGGTTTTGAAGATTCACCCATGTAAGCCTTCTTTGAAACACTTACTTGTGGTTTGGACTTGTTTGAAACTAGAGATTTTCCTTTTGACCGGTTAAGAACATCAAGCTTTGCTTTTAAGGCATTGTATGAAGTTCTCAAATCATTGTATTCTTTTTGAAGAGAAAGATGATCTGATGATGCCAGTTTTTCATACAAAGAAGCATTTTGATTTTCAAGATATGCAAAATATTTTTCATATTTGTCTGTTTCGGTTGAAAAATCATTTTTGGCATCACCAAAATCCTTGGTTTATTGTGCTATTGTCTTTTCCAATTCAACAATTTCTTTTGAAGCACAAAATTTTCTTTTTCAAAAAGATGATTTTGTGCGATCTGAGTGTCAGATTTGTTTGAAATTTGATTCTGAACTCTTGACCGCTTGATTGAATCAAACAAGTTTTTGTAAGTCTGTTTCAAATGCTCGTTTCTTTTTGTAATAATGCCACAGCATGTTCCAACTCAATATTTTTTGTATCAAGTTCATCAAGATCAAACTTGATTTCGGTATCATTACAATTTTCTTCCAAAATCTTTTCTTTTCCTTTAAGCACCGATGTTAAAGAGTTTTCAGAAGACATTTTCTCATTCTTCTCTTGCAGTTTTAGTAGGAAAGAGATACTTTGTGCTTCAAGTTTTGCAAGATGTTTCTCAAACTGAGCAGTTTTTTTTTACAGTTCTTCTTTGACATCTGCTGCTTCTTTTGAAAGCTCGGTGATTTTCTTTTTGAGATAAAGATTTTCGGATTTCAAAGAAGATGTTTGTTCAAAATTCACATTCTCATACTCATGGCTGACAGATACTGACTTGAACGACTCTATTTGATTTGTGAAAAATTCTTTTTGAATGTCCAGAATTAAGCATTTTCCATCAAATTCGTCTTCAAGAGAGTGAACGTACTTTAAATCTTCTCTCATTTCAGTGACAAGATATTTTTCAAAGTGATCAAAACTTAAGTTGATATCTTTCACACGAGGTTCAATCTCATCTTTTAAAATCTTTTTGACTTCAATTTTTAGACGTAAGTCCGATGAAAGTGGATTATAGAAACCATCAATGTTGTATAGTTGCTTAACACCAATGACTTTCAATTTTTGCTCAATGTGATGTTTAAGATTACAAAATTGTTTCCTTGCTCTATTTTGCCATAACTTAGCATCATAAGTGGCAAGTTGAGCTTCTTTGAAATATCTTTTCACATTTGTGTTTTTCCTTTTGAAAGGTTCTTTTGGTATATCTGTCAATTGTGTACAGCCATACACAAAGCCGTGGTACGAGAATGGGTTTTTTGTTTCTTTTACTTTCAAACGTTTTTCCTCTTCAGATTTTAAAATATCTTGTGACTCAAACAAAAGATCAGCTAACAATTCTTTTCCCATATCTTCAGCGTTATACATAATAGGTGTCAGCTTTTTCACTTTGTTTAAAAAACATGGTTTTCCATTTTCTAAATGGGCATTATTCACAAAAACAATTCCAGATGTTTGTTTAGAAATTTCATCATCTTTAGTAGGTAACATGTTGACAGTCTGAGTGGTCTGTCCCAATTTTTGAAGTTTTCTTTCAAGATCGTTTGCTCGTTTCAAAAACTCTTGGTTTTCATTCTCTAGTTTTGTGTTAATAATCTTAAAATTTGAAGTGGTTTTCTGAAGCTTTGAATTTTCACTTTTTAAATCACTGTTCTCTTTTAAAAGCGCTTCAACCTTTCTGTTGTTAAGAACCATTTGTTCATCCAATTTTTGAATGGAACATTTTTCACGAAGAACAGCTTCTCTATAACCAACTTCAAGTTCTTCTTTTCTTATTAAAAGTGGTTTGACAAACTCTCCATTCATTTCAAACTTCCGAGCTTGAGATTTAAGGTTTGAGTTTTCAAATTCAAGTTCAGCTTTTCTTTTTGTTACATTTTCAAAACCTTTTTCCATTTCCTTAAATCTCTCAAGCTCTTTTGTCAATAAGACATTCGCTTGCTTAGCTTTGCGATTGTCCTCTTTGCACTTTTCAAGTTCATGTTTGAAATTATTAATTAAAGAAGCAAATAAGGCACGATCTTGTTCATAAGTAAATCCATCCTGGGCAGGCTCTCCTCTATTAGGATCCATATCTGGAGTAGCAAAAGTGATATTACTATCATTTTGTTCCACCACATATGTGTCACTAACAGACTCAGGATGCACAGGATGTGTCTGATTATGAGCAAACACATTATCGAACACAATATTATCATTATTGTTTGAATGTTGTACCGTAGCCAATATCTCTGTGTCAAATGAAGGTGTGATATGATCATCCTCGGTATCCCAAACAGCTTCATTCCTGTGTGTACCATCAGTATCTGAATCATAGCTAGGACTGCTGCTTTCAACCTGCTGTTCTAAAGATGAATCACTTCCCGTGAAAACCAAACTATCATCAGATGCTTCACCCTCATTGCCCGTTTCCTCTTCTGTTTGAAAATCTTTGTCTGTCTCTCTTTCAATCACCTCTGTTTCCTTTAACTGCATCTCTCTTTCAATTATCTCTCTTTCTTTTAACTGCATATCTTTTTCAATCTGCTCTCTTTCCTTTAACTGCATATCTTTTTGAATCTGCTCTCTTTCCAGTTTTAGCTTCTCAATTTCATTTAACTCAGCTTCCTCAGCATCAAGTATCTTTTCGAGTTCACCCATGTCATATATGCATTTAGTTCTGAAGGTCGAATAGCTTACCAAAAATCTTGGGTAGAATGCATCGATGAACTCTGACTGGTTCATTATCCAAGGGTTAAATATAATCTGGAACTGAGTTTGGATCACTTTAAAGCTTCCCTACATTCACGCGTGTGAATTTCTTCTTCATTAAGTAGCTTTTCAAGTTGATTCAGGCATTGGATGAGTTTTTCTTTGAAATGATGATATTGGACTCTGATGTAGTATTCAAATGCCTCATCGAACCTTGGCACATATGCTGATGTGTTTATAACCTTCTCAACCTGTGACTTGAACACTTTAAACACTTTCTTCGAATCTCTCTCTTGGATTTGCACTTTCATTTCTATTGTGTAATGATGTGTGATAAAGTTGATCTTGGATCGTTCCAACGAAGTAGGAGTTGTGTTTAGTGTAAGTTGATGCAAGTTTTTATGGTGAAAAATTTGATCAAAAACCTTAAAACCTCAATAACTTCTTCCCGGAGCGTTTTCAGGCTTCGAAACTTGGGTTGAATGAATTAATTAGTTCAACGTGTCCTTCTTCTCTGTCTCACGGTCGTTTTGACATGTATTTCGTTGAAAACGGAGTTACGGTTCGAAAGTTAAGGCCGTTTGAAGTTTGGTTGTCAAAAGTAAAATTCTTATGCGTAAACCAGGAACTTAAGCGTAAACCCTGAACTTATGCGTAGCCTGAAACTTATGCGCAAACCCTGAATCTTTTGGTTAACTTTGAATCTTACGCGTAAGAAAAGTTATGCGTAAAAATTAAGGTTATGCGTAAACAAAATGTTTATGCGTAAGCTTTGATTTTTACGCGTAAGCTTAGAGTTTATGCGTAAGAATTTTACGCGTAAGGTTTTTAAACCAAACTGATCTCTCAAACTTGTCCAAGCTTGAAAGATATCCCGTGTCGAAGTATTCCACTAACTTGTCCAAGCTAGGAAAGTACTGAGTAACCTTCTGCGTAGATCTTATGCGTAGAATCCCACTTTTTACGTAAAATCCAATGTTAGGCGTAGAACTTATGCAAAAACATCAATCTTACACGTAAAAATCCAATCTTAGGCGTAGGAAACCAATCTTTTGCGTAGAAACAGACATATGCGTAGGATCTCAAATTAGGCGTAGGAAAAGGGTTTTTTGCTTAAACTTCTCCGTAGGACTCCAAGTTATTCGTAGAAAAGGGGTTTTTTGCATAAACTTACGCGTAAAAGTACCAAAAAGTACAATTTTCAGCTAAAAACTTGGGTAGTGCTTCAATGTTGCGCGTAAGATGACCAAAAACATCCAAAATCCGATTTTTTGCAACCAAAAACTCTTTTTCCACTTGTTTCTTTTGATCAAATTTCTCCCAAAACACTTAGAAGCACTAAAACTTCAATAAAAACAACAACTTTATCACTAAAACTAGTAAAAATCAAAGCTTTTTAAAGAAAATCCCACGTTTTTTTTAAGAAAAAACGCAACTTTTAAAGAAAGAACTTGATGAAAACGATTTCCATACACTCCTAAATCATTGTTAGGCGATTGATACCACTTTTAGGACATTATATCTATCAACTTTAACACAAATATAGCACGTAAATGAAGTAAAGATGGTGACTTGATTATATGTATGTGGCGTTAATATAGAGGAGAGAATAAGATTGTCACACCCCCAAAATCGGGTCCAGCGGAAGCATACGTGTAGCTGGGGTGTAACTCAATCGGTAACACAACACAAGTACAAAAATGGTTTTCACTTTAATTATTTAGAATAAAATCGTTTAATCAAAATGTTGAATTTACATCGTTAAAAGTAGTGCGGAAGTAGGCCCTTAAAAGTAGTTTAAAACGGTCCCCATATAAATAATCAGAGTCTTCTATGACCATGCCATGCCCTGCCAAAACCTCCAGTAGTGTGCCATAGGTTAAAACCTGAAAATACATGCTAAAGTGTCAACACGAGGTTGGTGAGTTCATAGAGTTTGTTTAACAAATAAAGTATATAGAAAAATGATCACACAGCAAAGGCATCGTAAATCCACTCAGTTGCAAGTCCCGCCATAAGAGACTTGTAACCTGTATGTTCACAACCCACTGCCAAAAGTTATATGTCTGGTAGTCAAGCACCTGTGGTCAATATAGTTCACAAATATAAGTACCGCATATATAATAAATCAAGGCCGCTCCGAACAAGGGAGACTTGAAGTCACTCCGCCACCTAGGCAAAGAATTATTAGTCACTCCACCGACTTGGTGAAGAATTATTAGTCACTCCACCATGGCGAGAATTATTAAGGATGCTCTGAACATGAGAGACTTTATAGCGTTGCTCCGAACATGGGAGACTTTAAGTCTTAGAACGTACAGTACAATAAGTCCAAAAGTTCAAGTCAAAAGGTTCAATAGTTCAAACAAGTTAATTTGAGTACGTTTTGCTTATGAGCATAAATAGTGAAGCAAGAGTCATTTAAGTTCAATTAAGAGTAAACAGTTTAAGCATGTATCTCCCCCAAAGAGTTAAAACAAGTACTAAAGAGTAAAAGTGGGGCTATGACTCACCTGGTGCGAATAGCTACGATGACAAAAGTGGATACACAGAAATGAGGTTCGATCTCTAACCGCAACCTAATATGAATGATAGTGATCTACTTAGATCATGAAAGGATGTAGAGAATATGCATGCACATGATACCTATACCACTCGTAACTTGGAAATAATAGTTATAGTCAAAGTAAAGTATTTTCCATACTTAGGAAAAATAAGTCCAACTAGGCTTATAAAAACTTGTCGTAATATATCGTATATCAAATGTTAGTGTTATATTACTCGTATCGAAAACCTTAAAATAACGTCGTTAAGTCGTATAAATATTCTTCTGGGTCATACGTATTTCATTTGTTAAGAATATAGTCCTTAGTAACATTTCTAGAAAATATACCATTTAGTACGTAAGTTATTATTTTTATTTGTGACCAAATATATATATATATATATATAGTTTTGGTGATCTTAAAACGCGTATAACTTGGTCGTTTTAATTCCGTTTTACTAGTTCTTTATATCCACGGATTCGTTTTAGTAAGTACTAATATATTTTTGATAACTCGGCTCCCCTAGGTTACGTTTAACGTCTCTATTTGCCCGTCGAAAACTGTCAAACAGCATGCAGTTTTTCCAAAAATAGTTTTCGTCGTTAAATTTACAAAAATCATATCTCCTTCGTTATAAGCTCGTTTTAATCCGTTCTTTCGCCAAAAGTTTCGTTTTTGAAAGTATTTTCAAAATCTTTGATCAAAAATTACCATCATCCACTGATTTTCCCACGTTTCAAAAATAGGGACAGTTGGTCAATATGTAGTTTCAAAAGTCATTTCTAGTGTTCCAATCTAGTTTCTAATCCAACCAAACCACTTTCAATCACCACAAATCTAGTCAAATCATACCATACACCTTCTTAGGGTGTCATGGGTTCCTAAACATCATAAATCAAGTGGATCTAACAAGGATCTAACTATAATCTATTTCTAGGGATCAAAAGTTATATATATATATATATATATATATATATATATATATATATATATATATATATATATATATATATATATATATATATATATATATATATATATATGAGTGATATAACTAACATATGCATGTAGATCTTGAATAGAAATCATATGACCATAAAAATAACATGAAGAAATTATGAACAAGAGTTTGACAACTTACCTAGAAAGATTATTGAGCTTGGATGAGTAAAACCTAAGAAACCTTGAGTTTTTATCACAAAACCCAAACAAGAACAACTAAAGGGACTAGATAATGACTTGATCTTGGAAAATCCATGGTTTCTTCCTTGTGTTCTTGGTGTGGCCGAACCATATAGAGAAAGAAAGGAAGAGAGAAAATGAAGAAGAGTAAAATTTTGTTAGTTTGTTTTGTGTAAAATGAGAAATGAATGAAGTGTAGTATATATATTTAGTTTAGGGGGGGAGACAAGATCCATAAAAAGGGGAAGGAGGGTGGGTTTTTGTAAGGAAAGGATGAGAGTGTAAGAATTTCTTGGACTTTTGATGTAGTTTAGGTAGATATTATTAGTTTTAGGTGATACCGGGTACCGAGTTAACTAAAAATAAATTGTAACGAGATAAAATAAAATATAATGAAGTTGTAAAAATTGTAAAATAATATTCCTGATGAGAATCGGAAGTTAAAATAATGATCGGGTTGAAATATCGCAAACCGACGGAGTAATAAGCTCCGACCGGAAAACGTAACAGTTGATTTGAAAACACCTAGCAAATTAATAATATAATTTTTATATTATTATTATGAGTATAAAAATGTGTTAGGACCATAGTTAGGATTGACGGATCAATTATAAAAAATAATAGCTCATAAGATAACGTTTATTAGGTAGATAACCATACGTATACAGAAATGACGCAACTCACGTATAAATGACAAATTTTCTCCGGAGGTGAATAGTGTTTTATGAATAGTAAAATTTTTGAACGCTTCTCAGAATCACAAACTGACTCCGAAAAAGATGAATAGTAAAATGATGAATAGTGATCGATGAATAGTAACCAATGAATAGTAAATGTGAAAGTTCGGGAAAAGACCAAAATTTACGAGTTGTGACAGTCTCTACCCCTTAAGGGAACTTCGTCCCGAAGTTCAGTTAACGTAGGTCTCTGAAGTGTTATAAAGGTGAAGATTCATGAGATGAAATGACCAGTTGACGTGCTTCCAGGCGGCGGTTTACGAGGCGATGAAAAGTATAAGCGTTCTGACAACGAGGGTATACACACACATAAATGAAACATTTGGAAATTGAGTTGAGGATTCAATCCAGACAGAATTTTATTATAACCATTCTCAGTGTTGCAAAATTCATTTCTGAGTCGGATATAGGTAGTCAGCCTATGTCCCACTATCCCGGGTTGAATATAGGTGACTAGTCTATATTCCACCGAGGTTCCATGAATTTTGAAATACTCAGCTCAGTTATACTAATACTATGTCCTTCACAAATACCAAGACGTTCAGAAAGACTAAGGCAGGTGACCAAACTCGAGGTCAAATGATGAAACTATGCAAGGAGAAACATAACAGGGTGACATATATGATACGTGAACATGCTTATCTGAAAGACAATGATAGAAATCAATTAGAATAAATGAACATAATATACCAGATAATGAGACACAAATCTCATCACCTAAGTCAGCAACAAACCACAAGTGAGGCATCATCTTGGCAGGCAGGCACGTAACGGTCATAGGGTTAAGTTTTTCGTAAAAGTAGCTATAGTCTAGGTTTTAAAAACACTCAGTTCGCTATAGCCAAAGCTCTGATACCAATCTGTCACACCCCCAAAATCGGGTCCAGCGGAAGCATACGTGTAGCTGGGGTGTAACTCAATCGGTAACACAACACAAGTACAAAAATGGTTTTCACTTTAATTATTTAGAATAAAATCGTTTAATCAAAATGTTGAATTTACATCGTTAAAAGTAGTGCGGAAGTAGGCCCTTAAAAGTAGTTTAAAACGGTCCCCATATAAATAATCAGAGTCTTCTATGACCATGTCATGCCCTGCCAAAACCTCCAGTAGTGTGCCATAGGTTAAAACCTGAAAATACATGCTAAAGTGTCAACACGAGGTTGGTGAGTTCATAGAGTTTGTTTAACAAATAAAGTATATAGAAAAATGATCACACAGCAAAGGCATCGTAAATCCACTCAGTTGCAAGTCCCGCCATAAGAGACTTGTAACCTGTGTGTTCACAACCCACTGCCAAAAGTTATATGTCTGGTAGTCAAGCACCTGTGGTCAATATAGTTCACAAATATAAGTACCGCATATATAATAAATCAAGGCCGCTCCGAACAAGGGAGACTTGAAGTCACTCCGCCACCTAGGCAAAGAATTATTAGTCACTCCACCGACTTGGTGAAGAATTATTAGTCACTCCACCATGGCGAGAATTATTAAGGATGCTCTGAACATGAGAGACTTTATAGCGTTGCTCCGAACATGGGAGACTTTAAGTCTTAGAACGTACAGTACAATAAGTCCAAAAGTTCAAGTCAAAAAGTTCAATAGTTCAAACAAGTTAATTTGAGTACGTTTTGCTTATGAGCATAAATAGTGAAGCAAGAGTCATTTAAGTTCAATTAAGAGTAAACAGTTTAAGCATGTATCTCCCCCAAAGAGTTAAAACAAGTACTAAAGAGTAAAAGTGGGGCTATGACTCACCTGGTGCGAATAGCTACGATGACAAAAGTGGATACACAGAAATGAGGTTCGATCTCTAACCGCAACCTAATATGAATGATAGTGATCTACTTAGATCATGAAAGGATGTAGAGAATATGCATGCACATGATACCTATACCACTCGTAACTTGGAAATAATAGTTATAGTCAAAGTAAAGTATTTTCCATACTTAGGAAAAATAAGTCCAACTAGGCTTATAAAAACTTGTCGTAATATATCGTATATCAAATGTTAGTGTTATATTACTCGTATCGAAAACCTTAAAATAACGTCGTTAAGTCGTATAAATATTCTTTTGGGTCATACGTATTTCATTTGTTAAGAATATAGTCCTTAGTAACATTTCTAGAAAATATACCATTTAGTACGTAAGTTATTATTTTTATTTGTGACCAAATATATATATATATATAGTTTTGGTGATCTTAAAACGCGTATAACTTGGTCGTTTTAATTCCGTTTTACTAGTTCTTTATATCCACGGATTCGTTTTAGTAAGTACTAATATATTTTTGATAACTCGGCTCCCCTAGGTTACGTTTAACGTCTCTATTTGCCTGTCGAAAACTGTCAAACAGCATGCAGTTTTTCCAAAAATAGTTTTCGTCGTTAAATTTACAAAAATCATATCTCCTTCGTTATAAGCTCGTTTTAATCCGTTCTTTCGCCAAAAGTTTCGTTTTTGAAAGTATTTTCAAAATCTTTGATCAAAAATTACCATCATCCACTGATTTTCCCACGTTTCAAAAATAGGGACAGTAGGTCAATATGTAGTTTCAAAAGTCATTTCTAGTGTTCCAATCTAGTTTCTAATCCAACCAAACCACTTTCAATCATCACAAATCTAGTCAAATCTTACCATACACCTTCTTAGGGTGTCATGGGTTCCTAAACATCATAAATCAAGTGGATCTAACAAGGATCTAACTATAATCTATTTCTAGGGATCAAAAGTTATATATATATATATATATATATATATATATATATATATATATATATATATATATATATATATATATATATATATATATATATATATATGAGTGATATAACTAACATATGCATGTAGATCTTGAATAGAAATCATATGACCATAAAAATAACATGAAGAAATTATGAACAAGAGTTTGACAACCTACCTAGAAAGATTATAGAGCTTGGATGAGTAAAACCTAAGAAACCTTGAGTTTTTATCACAAAACCCAAACAAGAACAACTAAAGGGACTAGATAATGACTTGATCTTGGAAAATCCATGGTTTCTTCCTTGTGTTCTTGGTGTGGCCGAACCATATAGAGAAAGAAAGGAAGAGAGAAAATGAAGAAGAGTAAAATTTTGTTAGTTTGTTTTGTGTAAAATGAGAAATGAATGAAGTGTAGTATATATATTTAGTTTAGGGGGGGAGACAAGATCCATAAAAAGGGGAAGGAGGGTGGGTTTTTGTAAGGAAAGGATGAGAGTGTAAGAATTTCTTGGACTTTTGATGTAGTTTAGGTAGATATTATTAGTTTTAGGTGATACCGGGTACCGAGTTAACTAAAAATAAATTGTAACGAGATAAAATAAAATATAATGAAGTTGTAAAAATTGTAAAATAATATTCCTGATGAGAATCGGAAGTTAAAATAATGATCGGGTTGAAATATCGCAAACCGACGGAGTAATAAGCTCCGACCGGAAAACGTAACAGTTGATTTGAAAACACCTAGCAAATTAATAATATAATTTTTATATTATTATTATGAGTATAAAAATGTGTTAGGACCATAGTTGGGATTGACGGATCAATTATTAAAAATAATAGCTCATAAGATAACGTTTATTAGGTAGATAACCATACGTATACAGAAATGACGCAACTCACGTATAAATGACAAATTTTCTCCGGAGGTGAATAGTGTTTTATGAATAGTAAAATTTTTGAACGCTTCTCAGAATCACAAACTGACTCCGAAAAAGATGAATAGTAAAATGATGAATAGTGATCGATGAATAGTAACCGATGAATAGTAAATGTGAAAGTTCGGGAAAAAATCAGAATTTACGAGTTGTGACAAAGATGAAGAGAACTTTTATTCAAAAGAGGCACACACAATACACACACAAGCACACACCTCAAATGACTCATTTGAAGTGTTTATATAGTAGGTTACATCATGCCCTAAAAGGCTTTCTATGGGCTTTGTCTAATACTTGTCGACTCAATAATGATCGTCACTTTTAATGCTAACAAACATCTTTTCCACTACAAGGTAATTTCGCAGGTAAATTTTTGCTTTTCATTGTGTCATACCCCGCCACGGCGGAAACGCGCGGGTGTAACTTCATGGATATCGTCACAACACCTGGTGTCAACATAGAGAACTACTACATGTACATAAATAGAGCAATGTACCAACACACAGTGTTGTAACAATATCCCAAGATAAAAAAAAAAAAACAAAACAAAATCCAAAAGGTATCTTCAATAGATATGAAAGTACCAAACAGAAAATATAAATGTACCAAAACCAAATCCAAATAAAGTCGAATACCAAAACATAAGTAAGGTCTCCATATGCAACTAAGTCTCGCCTAATTGCTGCCCTCAACTTCGGCCTTAGAATGCTCACCTGAAAATGATGCTTAAAATGTCAACATAACGTTGGTGAGATTCATAGGTTTAGACACACTTACACTCTCAAGGAAACCAGTTCACTGTGATTATAAAAACATAGCTGGACAAATAAATATAGTTATCATACAAGCTACATGTATCCATAAACCAATCATCACACAAAAGGCAACCATCGGGCCGGAACTTGACCCCCGCTCCAAAACACATCATCAATTGGGTCGCATACGCGAGCAACAGGATAAGCATCCTCCCAATTGAAAATAACACAGCATCAATTAGGTCGCTAACCTAATCGGAATCACATATCACACAACATCAATTAGGTCGCTAACCTAATCGGAATCACACTTTCATGTACCACATAGCATTATTACGATAACATTATAAGTCCAAGCTTTTAAACCACACATAATCACAGTAACTCAAATCATTTAAGACAAGCATCATTCCCATCCCAAGTTTAAAACAAAATAAAAATATGGGACTATGAACTCACCTTAAACTCCGCAGCTTCCACAAAAACAACTCACAATCTATAGCACACAAAAATAATCCACATTACACAAGGTCAAGCTAAAAGCTACAACCCATGTAATACACATATGATGGATGTCTAAGACTCATATGACCCACCACGGATCTCCTAGACACCACACTAACCACTACCATAACTTAAAACTCACTAAATCCCCTGCACTTCTAAAATCAGAAAACACAGAATTTTTGGGTGCATTCGCCCACATAAAATCATGACAAATAAAGCTTAAAAACTCACACCAAAAATTCACCATGGTCTCTCATAAGCATAGAAGCTAATCCCAGAAGGCCATGGACCAATAAAACACACAAATATTCATAATAAATTCAAACTTGTCAACTACTCAAATTCGGATCTGAACGCACTCCAAAAAGTTTTGATCAACAAATAATACTTCCACAAGTTTTTATCGCGAATCCTTTTCCTGGTAGTCTAATATAACCTAATACTTAACTATTCCAGAAGGCCTAGTCAAAATACCACTTTTACAACCACATGACACCCTCAAACTTTTACCCAAAATATGTCCCGGTTTGAAAGCTTTGACACCTTAACAAAGAAAAATCAAAAGACCGACTTCCCGACCTTAAAATCGATCGTGGCTGGACTTTTTGGAAAGCTCTTTAATTATACTTCAATTTAGACCTAAAATTCGTGACTTAACTCCTCACCATCTGTTATTTACACTCACATCTTTACAGCCATAGTTTTCTGTCCAAACCCTAACACATAATCTAACGCGTTTAACACTCAATTCCCTTAACCATTAACCATATTATTGACATCTAATCATCCTAACATGTTTTACTTCAATAATTTACAGAAGTATATAAACCCTAGATCCCATCATATTAAATATTACATGAATCATAACAATAGTTAATTAATTACACGCAAGGGTTAAAGATTTTACCTTGATTCTTGATTATTGCTAGCCAATTATGAAACCCTAATTTTTCTTCTTGTTCCTCCCTTGTGTCGACTTTAATTGCAGGAAAAGGGGTAGAGAAGTTTTGATTTTGTAATTATATTTATATTGGATAACCCTTAAGGCTTAGAGTTGTATTTGGTATTAAATTTGGTTTCCTTTTTTCCCCCTAATCCCTATTTAAATTTATTAAATTTATTTATTACATTCAAACCTCATAATTTTTATATTTTATGTATTCCCATAACAAAACCTAACGTCTTTCGCGATAATCCTTAATTTTACGACAAACCGAAAAATATTCATTTTCAAAATAAAGTTTCCAAAAATAGATTTTCACACACTCCATAAGCATTTCTTCACAAAAACAACATTACCGTAACTTACTAACGCTCAATAACTTGAACAAAGACTCGTTACGCAAAACCTCAAAACACCAAATATACACAAGTCATTTCTACACCACATGGGTGATCAAAATGAACTTTCCCAAAATCAACATCATCAAAAATCACAATAACAACCACAGCGCGAAGGGATTTAGTGCTAGCTCAAATACTAATCACACAATAACACACAATAACACACATATAACTACTCAAACCACACCAAACAAAGTTAGATTAACTCGAGGCTAAAAGTCCAACTAACCTGCTAAAATCACGGTTGTTACATCATCCCCCACTTAGGGAAAGCTCATCCCGAGATTTAACAGCTCGTATCATCAGACTTCTCAGCAAACAACTTAGGATACTTAGCTCTCATTTGATCCTCATGCTCCCAAGTAAACTCAGGACCACGTTTGGAATTCCATCGTACCTTTACTAATATAATCTTACTACGCTTCATACTCTTAACTTCTCGGTCCATAATCTCAACCGGTTCCTCCACAAAGTAAAGTGTTCTCTAAACCTTAATCTCATCTAGTGGCACATGCAAACTAGCATCCGCCAAACACTTCTTCAAGTTAGACACGTGAAACGTATCATGCACACCACTTAATTCCTCAGGCAATCTCAAACGATATGCCACAAGTCCAATCCTCTCCTTAATCTCAAATGGCCCAACATATCTACGTGCTAACTTGCCTTTCTTACCGAAACGCACAACACCCTTCCATGGTGACACCTTCAACATCACAAAATCTCCAACACTAAACTCCAAAGGTTTGCGGCGATTATCCGCATAACTCTTTTGACGATCTCTCGCAGTCTTAAGTCTTTCTTTAATCCAAAAGACCATATCCGTAGTCTCTTGTACCAATTCAGGTCCAATTAACTGACTCATCCTAACCTCTGCCCATAACATCGGTGATCTACACTTCCTTCCGTATAACATCTCAGACGATGCACATCTAATGCTTGAATGATAGCTGTTATTATAAGAAAACTCAGCCATAGGCAAATGAGTATCCCATCTTCCTCCAAAATCAATAGCACAAGCACGAAGCAAATCCTCTAACGTCTGAATCGTTCGCTCACTTTGTCCATCGGTCTGTGGATGATAAGAAGTACTCATATCCAACCGTGTATTCAAAGCCTTTTGCAACGACTGCCAGAACCGCGAAGTGAACCTACTATCCCGATCTGAAATGATAGACACAAGCACACCATGCCTTGCCACAATCTCATTTATATAGATCCTTGCCAACTTCTCCATCTTGTAATCCTCACGAATGGCCAGAAAATATGCAGACTTCTTCAATCTGTCCACAATGACCCATATCGTGTCATGTCCATTACTTGTGCGAGGCAATTTAGTAATGAAATCCATAGTTATATTATCCCACTTCCATTCAGGAATTAGCGGCTGCTGCAACAATCCAGAAGGTTTCTGATGTTCAGCCTTAACCTTCAAACAAGTTAAACATCGACTAACATACTCAGCTATCTCCCTCTTCATTAACGGCCACCAATAAGCATCTCTAAGATCATAGTACATCTTATCAGAACCTGGATGAATCGAGTATCTCGTCTTATGAGCCTCATCCATGATCACCTCTCTCACATATCCCACTCGTGGAACCCATATTTGATCTAAGAAATATAGTCCACCATCTTCCTTCCTTTCCATATGCTGATCTAAACCACGCAACATTTCAGCCACAAGGTTCTCATCCTTGAGAGCCTCCTCTTGTACGGCCAATATCTTACTCTTAATTCCTGACTGCAATGTTATGCTCATAGCTCGCACACGCCTTGGCTTAATTCTTTCTTTTCTACTCAACGCATCGGCCACCACATTCGCTTTTCCAGGATGATAACAAATGTCGCAGTCGTAATCACTTAACAGCTCCATTCATCTTCTTTGACGCATATTCAACTCCTTCTGATTAAAAATATGCTGAAGACTCTTATGATTAGTATATACCGTACTCTTCGTACCATACAAATAATGTCTCCAATTCTTGAGAGCAAATACCACCTCACCAAGCTCTAGGTCGTGAGTGGTATAATTCTTCTCATGAACCTTGAGTTGTCGTGATGCATAAGCTATCACCTTCCCCCTTTGCATTAACACACATCCAAAACCTTGATTAGACGCGTCACAATATACCACAAAATCATCTGGCCCATCAGGTAACGTCAGAATAGGTGCATTACCCAAACTATCCTTTAATGTCTGAAAAGCCACTTCTTGCTCATCTCCCCACTCATACTTTTTATTCTTCTGAGTCAACATAGTGAGAGGCGTAGCAATCTTTGAAAAATTTTCTATAAATCTCCTGTAGTATCCTGCCAGTCCCAAGAAAGAGCGTATCTCAGAAGGTGTCGTAGGAGCCTTCCAATTCTTGACCACTTCTATCTTGCTAGGATCTACATGTATACCTTCACTATTCACTATATGACCAAGAAATTGCACCTCTTGCAGCCAAAATTCACATTTAGAGAACTTAGCGTACAATCTCTCATTCTCCAACAAGCCAAGTATTAATCTCAAGTGTTCCCCATGCTCTTCCTTCGACTTGGAGTAAATCAGAATGTCGTCAATAAACACAATTACGAATTTATCCAAATAGGGCCTACACACACGATTCATCAAATCCATGAATACCGCTGGTGCATTAGTCAACCCAAATGGCATAACCGTAAACTCAAAGTGTCCATAACAAGTTCTAAAAGCTGTCTTGGGAATGTCCTCCTCATGCACTCTTAACTGATGATAACCAGATCGCAGATCTATCTTTACGAAAAATCTAGCACCCTGCAACTGGTCGAAAAGATCATCAATTCTAGGTAGAGGATACCGATTCTTTACCGTTAACTTATTCAACTCTCGGTAATCAATACACATTCTAAACAAACCATCTTTCTTCTTAACGAACAAAACAGGCGCTCCCCACGGAGAATGACTAGGTCGAATAAACCCCTTATCTTGAAGTTCTTTCAACTGTGCAACCAACTCCTGCATCTCTGTAGGTGCCAATCGATAAGTAGCTTTCGCTACCAGCGTCGCTCTAGGAATTAACTCAATACGAAACTCCACCTGTCGTATCGGCGGTAATCAGGGCAAATCCTCAGGAAAAACGCCCGAAAACTCACACACTGCTGGAATATCCCCCATTTTGAGTTCCCTAGACTTCGCACTCATAAGGGATTTCGAATTCTTCTCCACGCTTTCTCCTTGTACTCACAGCACACCACCACCCTCTAATGGAATTCGAACCACCTTTTCATGGCATATTACTTCAGCTTTATGCCTAGCCAACTAATCCATCCCTATTACCACATCAAAGCTACCATGTCCTAAGGGTATTAAGTCAACCTTAAACGCAACACCCTCTAACACGATAACACACTCACGAATAACCTTATCAACTTCTATTTCTATACCACTAGCTATTTCAATCAAAATACTAGGCCTAAGTTCACTAAACTCAACACCCAATATTCTAGCAGATTCAGTAGTAGCAAAACAATAATCCGCACCCGTATCAAATAACGTAGTAGCATAATGACCATTGAGAGAGAACGTACCAGTAACAACGTTCGGGTCTTGGCGCGCCTCGCTTGCATTCATTGTAAATGCCTTTCCCTTAGCTGCATTTCTATTAAACCCTTGTCCTTGTCCTCCTTCAATAGCCAGCTGATTCCCAGGCCGTCCAAACATTCCAACAAGTTTGGGACACCAGTTTCGCAGGTGATCGGTACTACCACACTCATAGCATGCCCTGCGATTAACCCCTGCACCAACCGAGTTGATTGGAGTCGCTTGAGTAATCACTGCACGGAAGTCCTTAGCAAAGTGTCCAGGTTTGCCACACCTGAAGCACACACGACAAGCAATATTCTCAGAATGATTGCCACTACACTTAGCACATCTAGGGGCATTACCAACATATCCCCTCTTCTCATTATTACTAGTCACAACCGTAGAGGCTGTTCCCACATAACCTGCTGCCATCATGGGATCCGTTGCTACGAACCCCATCCCTTTCCTTGCTTTCTTATTGTCACCACTAAAACCAACTGTCTTAGTAGTATCAACCTCCTCTCGCTTCTTCTCTCCTGACTTTGCAAGTGTTCCACTCCTAACCGCTTCATCTGTCAGTGCACCAGTCTTTTGAATAGCACTTAGAAGCGTTGTCGGCTCAGTCGCCCTAACCATCGAGTGAATCTGTGGAACCAACCCACAGATATACCTCTCAATACGCTTCAATTCAGGAGTTACTAGATGAGGAACCATCCTAGCTAACTCATGAAACCTATCAGTGTACCCACCCCATATGATTAGCCCAAACCATTGCATGATTCCACAACTCTTCTTCCAATTTCTGCGTTTCATTGGTTGGACAAAACTCCTCCACCATTATGGCTTTGAAGTCCTCCCAAGTCATACCCAAAGCTGCAACTCGTCCTCTAGCTTGCAGTTGCGTGTTCCACCAGGTCAACGCCTTGTTAACCAAGGAACTAACCGCATACTTAACTTTCTGGCCCTCACTACATCCACTTATGTCCATCACCGACTCCATTTTCTTTATCCATCGAGTGAGTGCAATCGCCCTACCCTTCCCATCAAACTCCTTGGGCTTACAAGCCATAAACTCCTTATAAGCACACCCATTATTTCTACTTCCTCCACTCCCAGCACTATCAGGATGAGCTCCACTGCCTATCTGCGCACTCAATTGAGTCACAAGTTCAGGGCATTAAAGCTTCTAGCTAGGGGTGGAAACGAGCAGAGCCGAGCCCGAGCCTGCCAGAGCTCGAGCTCGGCTCGTTTAAGTTTTAAAAGGCTCTAGCTCAAGCTCGGCTCGTTTCGAGCCTTAAACTTTAAGCTCGAGCTCGGCTCGTGGAATATTATATAGGCTCGGGCTCGGCTCGAGCTCGGCTCGTTTATTCGATTTGGCCATGAAAAGTTAAAGCTTGGCTCGAGCTCGAGCTCGGCTCGTAATATATCTTTATTGAGCTCGTTAATAAGCTCGAGCTCGGCTCGTATATAGGTTAAAATATCATATTTTTGTTTAGGCTCGTTTAGGCTCGCGAGCCCAAACGAGCTTTTTATGTAAAGCTCAAGCTCAAGCTCGATTAATAAACGAGCTGCAACTTAGGCTCGAGCTCGGGCTCAAGCTCGTTTAGGCTCGGCTCGTTCGAGCTTTTTACCGATCCGATCCCGAGCTTTTCACGAGCGGCTCGGCTCATTTCCACCCCTACTTCTAGCTGCTGATTTATCATTTGCTGAAAGATAGGGTTGCTATCCCCAATAATGGGTGTCGACTTCTTGGACTTCTTCGGTGTCCGGTAAGCTCCACTCATAGGTGACTTAGTGATAGGTCATCTTGGTTTCCTTGAAGCCATTTCCTAAACAAGCAGGACAATAGAACCATTAGAGACCATTCACAAGATTCCACAATTTCCGTAATCCTACTCAATCATCTACCTCCCATCACATGAGACACTCTAAATCATATAACCAAATAAACTCAACTCTACCACACATAAGCATATCACCATTGATTCAATGTAACATTGGCTGTAAGTCCACATGTGTCGTGATACATTTATAATTGTCACCCACAATTTTAGATGTATCCTTCCACATGTGTACTTACTTCCAAAGCCACACCTAACAATAGTAACATCTTATAACAAATAACACGCAATCAATACTAACCAAAATATACTCCCATAATACACATAATATTCACACCAAAATATCCAAACTCGCCCAAGGCTTCTCATTAAAACAAGGGATAAATCCCAAAAATCTGAAGGAATTCACATTCTAACATACAATCAGCGTCAAAACAACTCAACAAAACCATAAAACATTAAAAACATAACATTGAAAACAAGTCATACGCAGTTCGAGTCCTAACTAAGACCTAAAACGGTGTACGCGCAGTGGACTCCAAGTCTGAATCCACTTCCTCCTCCTCGCTCACCCATCCATTCTTATTTCCATGATTCTGTGGTAAAGGATGTCTTGCAAAATCATCTTCACGATTTCTTAACTCTTCATCTATCCTATCCACAAAATCATACAATCCTCGGGGTCTAGCCCAAACTACCACATCATCTTCCAGAAACTGAGGACACTTGCACGGGTACTTGGTGGTGAAACCTTCCTTATCAGCTACCTTTGTCTCATATCTCTCCACCATTTCCCCATTCACATTCTCGAGTGTCAGCTTCTCTTCAATCACACATGGTACCATGCTAGCGGGGACCAATATCCTCCTGTTGGTTCTCTTCATCTTCCCAATTCTCTTACGTCCCTTAGCAACTACTGTGGCCCAACGAAGTGTCTTTCGCGCAGGAGGTGCCATTCTATAAATGACACACACACACGATGCTAAGTACAGGGTTCGATAGACGTTCAAAAACTCAGTAAAATAACTCATAATTTAGGAAAATAGACATGTAAAGATATTATACATACACATAGGTCCTAAATGCAACTATATGAGGGACTCCTAAGCTATAGTCTTGGTTAAACCACCTAATTCTCTATAACCAAGGCTCTGATACCAATCTGTCACACCCCGCCACGGCGGAAACGCGCGTGTGTAACTTCATGGATATCATCACAACACCTGGTGTCAACATAGAGAACTACTACATGTACATAAATAGAGCAATGTACCAACACACAGTGTTGTAACAATACCCCAAGATAAAAAAAACCAAAACAAAATCCAAAAGGTATCTTCAATAGATATGAAAGTACCAAACAGAAAACATAAATGTATCAAAACCAAATCCAAATAAAGTCGAATCCCAAAACATAAGTAAGGTCTCCATATGCAACTAAGTCTCGCCTAATTGCTGCCCTCAACTTTGGCCTTAGAATGCTCACCTGAAAATGATGCTTAAAATGTCAACATAACGTTGGTGAGATTCATAGGTTTAGACACACTTACACTCTCAAGGCAACCAGTTCACTATGATTATAAAAACATAGCTGGACAAATAAATATAGTTATCATACAAGCTACATGTATCCATAAACCAATCATCACACAAAAGGCAACCATCAGGCCGGAACGTGACCCCGCTCCAAAACACATCATCAATTGGGTCGCATGCGCGAGCAACAGGATAAGCATCCTCCCAATTGAAAATCACACAGCATCAATTAGGTCGCTAACCTAATCGGAATCACATATCACACATCATCAATTAGGTCGCTAACCTAATCGGAATCACACTTTCATGTACCACATAGCATTATTACGATAACATTATAAGTCCAAGCTTTTAAACCACACATAATCACAGTAACTCAAATCATTTAAGACAAGCATCATTCCCATCCCAAGTTTAAAACAAAGTAAAAATATGGGACTATGAACTCACCTTAAACTCCGCAGCTTCAACAAAAACAACTCACAATCTATAGCACACAAAAATAATCCACATTACACAAGGTCAAGCTAAAAGCTACAACCCATGTAATACACATATGATGGATGTCTAAGACTCATATGACCCACCATGGATCTCCTAGACACCACACGAACCACTACCATAACTTAAAACTCACTAAATCCCTTGCACTTTTAAAATCAGAAAACGCATAATTTTTTGGTACATTCGCCCACATAAAATCACGACAAATAAAGCTTAAAAACTCACACCAAAAATTCACCATGGTCTCTCATAAGCATAGAAGCTAATCCCAGAAGGTCATGGACCAATAACACACACAAATATTCATAATAAATTCAAACTTGTCAACTACTCAAATTCGGATCTGAATGCACACCAAAAAGTTTTGATCAACAAAGAATACTTCCACAAGTTTTTATCGCGAATCCTTTTCGTGGTAGTCTAATATAACCTAATACTTAACTATTCCAGAAGTCCTAGTCAAAATATCACTTTTACAACCACATAACACCCTCAAACTTTTACCCAAAATCTGTCCCGGTTTGACAGCTTTGAAACCTTAACAAAGAAAAATCAAAAGACCGACTTCCCGACCTTAAAATCGATCGTGGCTGGAATTTTTGGAAAGCTCTTTCATTATACTTCAATTTAGACCTAAAATTCGTGACTTAACTCCTCACCATCTGTTATTTACACTCACATCTTTACAGCCATAGTTTTCTGTCCAAACCCTAACACATAATCTAACGCGTTTAACACTCAATTCCCTTAACCATTAACCATATTATTGACATCTAATCATCCTAACATGTTTTACTTCAATAATTTACAGAAGTATATAAACCCTAGATCCCGTCATATTAAATATTACATGAATCATAACAATAGTTAATTAATTACACGTAAGGGTTAAAGATTTTACCTTAATTCTTGATTATTGCTAGACAATTATGAAACCCTAATTTTTCTTCTTGTTCCTCCCTTGTGTCGACTTTAATTGCAGGAAAAAGGGGTAGGGAAGTTTTGATTTTGTATTTATAATTATATTGGATAACCCTTAAGGCTTAGAGTTGTATTTGGTATCAAATTTGGTTTCCTTTTTTCCCCCTAATCCCTATAATCGGCCGCCCCTATTATTATATTTATTTTTTTAATTTTTTTATTAAATTTATTTATTACACTCAAAACCTCTTACTTTTTATATTTTATGTATTCCCATAACAAAACCTAACGTCTTTTGCGATAAACCTTAATTTTACGACAAACCGGAAAATATTCATTTTCAAAATAAAGTTTCCAAAAATAGATTTTCACACACTCCATAAGCATTTCTTCACAAAAACAACATTCCCGTAACTTACTAACGCTCAATAACTTGAACGAAGACTCGTTACGCAAAACCTCAAAACACCAAATATACACAAGTCATTTCTACACCACATGGGTGATCAAAATGAACTTTCCCAAAATCAACATCATCAAAAATCACAATGACAACCACAACGCGAAGGGATTTAGTGCTAACTCAAATACTAATCACACTATAACACACAATAACACACATATAACTACTCAAACCACACCAAACAAAGTTAGATTAACTCGAGGCTAAAAGTCCAACTAACCTGCTAAAATCACGGTTGTTACAATTGCATGCATGACTCTTTAGACCTGCTCACGTATCCACCTATGCCCAACACCACTATGTTTACACTATGTAAATACCCCAGTATGTCAAGTCTAGATTCTAAACATAATAACACTAAGTAATCTATCACTCTAATATGCTATCTCTATTAGAAACCCTAATTGAACCCTATGTGTTTACTGTTATCTTTAAAACCCTAATTGCTTATCTGAACTAGTTTAAAAGTGTTCAAGGCTTAAGTATGAGTTACCTTAGGAACCTTAGGATATCTTAGGACCATTAGGCTATAGAATAAACCCTTTAGAACTTAGATACAAACCCCATAAGCCCAAAACCATAACTAGGTCATAATTAACTAGAATTAGGTCTAAACCATCCCAAAACTTCCCCATAGTTCACTACCACTTAGTATAAGCCTCTTAGGACTTAGGATTAGACATTAGGCACTCATAGGACACTAACATGGGCACTAAACCATAGGATAAACCCTAATATCCCACTAAACACAATTAGGTCATTTAGGTCACAAAACTAGGCCAAACCTTACCAAACCTTTCCCTTAAGTTATCCTCACTTAGTATAAACCCCTTAGGACTTAGAATTAGTTACTAAACACTCTTAGGAACCTAACTTAGGCACTAAACCCTAGATAAAACCCTAACCTATAACTAAACAAAACCAAGTCAAAAACTAAACTAAAACTAGTAAAAACCTAAAACTAAGCTACCAACCTAGCACCACTACCCTTAGTAGCCTACCAAGCAGCTTACAAGTCGCCTTGTAATCTACTTGCTCTAAACCGCCTCTACGGCTCAATATCCACCACAAAACACCTCAAACTACCTCTCCCCTTTTCCTTAACCTCCTTAGTCACCCCCTAACCGGCTTTGACCACCTCCTCATGTTCCTTGGTCACCACTCCAAGTATACTTAGCCTAAAGGGCTATCGAACCCTATAAATAACCCATACCACCCTTCATTTCCATCACACACCTTCACCTCTTTACACCTCAAACTCTCTGGTCCTAAGAGTAGTGGTAGAATCCTAGTAACCTTAGAAATCGAATAGGATAGCTTTAGGTACATGTCGAGTTTATTTTTGACCTAGAAACCCTAGTTACCCACGTTAGGATCTCCATGACCTAGGTAAGTCTCCTACTTGTTTCTTTAGCTTTAGTTTAGTCTTAGGATAGTATTAGGATGCCTTATATACCCTAGGAACCCTTGCATGATCCTTGAACCATTTCTTTTACAAGTTTTCATTTTAAAACACTAGATTTAGATAAATACATGCTTATATGTTAAAATGCTTTATTATGTGCTATAATCTGAATTAGATGGCTTAGATAAGTATATATTAGTTTAACATAAGCTAGGAAACTTAGTAGTTACATAAAAATATAGTTTACTTGAATTTAGGACTAGTTTTGCAATAGTTTACATGCATAGGGGTATATATTGTAAATTCCTGAAACTATAAAGTCTAGGGACTGTTTTAGACATTTCCTAGAAGTTATTAGTGTAAGGACCCTTTTTGCAAAGTTTTAAAACCTTAGGATAATAAGTAAAATAAGTTATAAACTTATTTTGGACTAGTTTTGCAAATATAGTTAAGTTAAAGGTATAAAGGGTAAATATAGATAGTTAGTATAGTTTAAGGACTATTTCTGCCATTACTTGAAAATATATGAGTATAGGGTCTAATTAGGTAAAAGATAAAATGCTATATGCTTAATTGTTATAAGTTTATAAGTCTAGGGTAGAAAATATAAATATATAAACTTGAAGGGTTGATGAGGCGAAAAGTGAACCATTTTTAAGGGGTCATTTAAGCCCGAATTCGTGTTTATTTGATCAAATATTGCCCTAAATCATTCCTTTTGTCATTTTAGGTACTTTTGGAGAGAAATCTGGAAAAGGAAGCACTTTGGACTTTTTTGGAGCATAAAAGTGAAGAAAACGGCAAAGTCTCAATTTTCCTTGCTGGGAACTGATACGTGGGAATCGCACCAGGCTTTACCTCTTAAGGGATCTTGAGAAGCTTACAACCCCCACCAGGCAGTGTACCTGATCGTTGTAGTATAGTATAGTGACAAGTACCGGGGGATTGATCGTTCAGCTTAGGAATAGTGTCGCTAGGATTAGAAAACCTAAATACTAGTTCTAAAGGTGAGGGATGATTATTTTTGTATTTTTATATTTTTTAGAAAGCAATTAAAAATCTCGGGTTTGAAGGATTTGGGCGGAATTAGTTGCTAATCAACTAACCCAATACTAAAAATGCAATCAAAATAAAATACTAGAAATGAAAATAAACTAAATTATACTAAAGTTGTGAGCAATAAGTGGAGAAAATGTGTTTACTTAGATTTCACTACTCCCTAGACATCTTTTACACGTTAATTACTTGTTATAATTGCATGGATGACGGATCGTATTCCTTAATACCATTCATGGGGTGGCACACTTAACTCCCCAATTCTATGAGCTCTTATCTCCTCCTACACCATGCCCAGCACAACTATAGGGATTTTAAACAGTGGCTCATGCATTAAATACAACCAATAAAGACCTAGTGCGCGTCGGTTCATGTTTCTTAAGACGTTCAAGCATGTTACCAATTGGAGATCTGCCAGTTTTCTTAAGCCTAACATATAAATCATTCATCCAAGACAAGTATAAACAAGTAATCAACACATAATTAACATCTAGGTTTCATTAGATCCAAGCAAACACAAGATAGATCTAGCCTAGCATGATGGAATTAAGACAAGAACAAGATATAGACAACCAACACATAGACATATTGATTGAATTAAAAGAACACTTATCTCAATTACACATGAAAGGTATCAAGGGCTTGGAACCCTTGAAAAACCTGTAAAATTCGCACCAAGTTCGTACTTAGGGTTTCTCCAAAACTTCTCTTTTTTTTAATGTGAAAATTAGAAAACTATATATAAGAAAATGGGTCTGACAGCGTCAAGACCAAGCTTGTGACGCCGTCACCTCGCCGCCAAAACTATTCTCGGACTTCCTTGATCTACATTTGACGCCGTCATGTGATAATCATTTCCAGGCCGTCATGATTTTTACTCTTGACGCCCTACTTCGTGACGCCGTCAAATCTTTACTGGACCGTCATGGAATTTTGCTCTTGACGCCGTCAGGGAGTTACCCTTGACGCCGTCACCTACTGTTCCCAGCATGGAAAATTAAGACTTTGGCGTTTTCTTCACTTTTATGCTCCAAAAACGTCTGAATTGCTTCCTTTTCCAGATTTCTCTCCCAAATTACCTAAAATCACAAAAGGAACGATTTAGGGCAATATTTGATCAAATAAATTCGAATTCGGGCTTAAATGACCCCCTAAAAACGGATCATTTTTCGCCTCATCATATACCCTTACACTTGAGATTTGCTTGTCCTCAAGCAAATGCGCTTTTATTCTAGTCAAAATACAAGTTAGGGGTCATTTAACACTAATATAAAAGTAATTACAACAAATAATCGTTCCACTAAAGACCAATAGACAAGCACGGAGGTTATACACAAGCACCTCACAAATAGTGTTTAGATACTAACATCTCTCGGGTGTAATAAAGTGTAAATTACAATATGGAAACGGAAGATATCTCTCACTACCTGTCATAGCAAAATAGATTACCATAGGCTTGGGAAAAGATCAAACCTACACCACTTGGCGTAAGCACCTAGGATAAACTATCAAAGAGGTCTTTTAAAGGGTTGTAACGTTAGGTGTAGGGATATGAAATACACGGTTTTGTTGGATAAAGGAAGTTTTACTGGTGGCGAGTTAACAATCTTGGTTAATTACATGTACAATATGGCGTTGTTAAGCCAAGACTAGACTCGACTTAAGCTAATAAATGAAAAATAACAAAAACATAAAATGAACATAGAATGAAAAGGGATGGTAGTCCGTATGTTTTTTTCTTTTTCTATTTTTTTTTTCTTTTTCTTTTTCTTGATTTTTTTCAATTTTTTTTTTTTTCCGATTTTTTTGCATACACTCTTACCCTACTATCCAAAATAATACATCATAGGGAATGAATATTCCCCTTACACTTGAATCTTTACATACTTTACAATTAACTAATCTAATGACTCGAATTAAGAAAATCAAAACACTTTGAGCACTTTTAAGATTAACGTATATATGGGGGTAATATATGTTGTTCTTCCCCATTACTCCATAAAATAAGTACTTACCCATGAGTCCCAATCGTCCCAAAACAATATGTACAAGGATATGACTCGACTTAGCAACCATGTAATCAATTAGATAGTTAACTTAGGGTTTAACAAATAACAATAATGCACTAAAAATGAGCGCATATACGGAAGGCTAAGGCGATTTGGTTGTACATTTAAGTGGGGTGTAACAAATTCTTCCTTTAAGTAAAATGCTTAAAGTTAGAAACGAAAAGATAGGCTCGGAGGGGTGTACTAGGGGTTTCGTGTACTAAAAATGAGCACAATGCTAATGGTGTGGGAAAATTAGTTGACTTTAACTAGCCAAGTAATATGACTTAAATGGTCAAGTAATTATAATACGGGTTTAACACAAGGGTGATCCTAATGCCTCTAATCATGTAGTAAATCCTACCACACGAATGTAGTCTCACTAGCGGTCTCGGGATGCATCACTAACACAAGTTCTAGAATCTAAATGCTACCGGTACACTCATAAGCACTAATAGTGAATGCTTTTCCTATCAAATCTAAAGGCGAACCTCACATTTTTTGGTGAAAAATTTTTCTGAATATACGGTTATGTGCTAGTCATACAATCTCCTATCCATGAGACGCTTGCTATGGCTAAAGTTTCATTCCTAAATGTTGAAAAAAAATTTAAATTTGGCGCTAAAATTACACTAACAAGTATTTCTCATAGTTTTATTACACATCTACCATTAAACAAAACAAACTCAAGCAAAAGTGCATATGTAAGGTATCATCTTTTTACCCTCCCCTTATACTTAAGATGAACATTGTCCCCAATGTTCAAGTAAAGAATGTAAAAGTGAAAAAGTTAAAAAGAATGAAATCAAATACTCCCCTGATTCGCTCGGTATGGATAAATAAGGTGGCCAGGTTAAATCTTCTTCCAAGAAAATGAACAATCAAAGCTTCCCTTCCAGAATATAAATCATCTTCTTGTCATACATAACCTGTAAAACCTGATAAAATAGACAAGACAACCTCGCGTAAAATCGGCGGCATCCTATATAAGTTACTAAATCCTAGAAAACAAGATAAGATATAATGCTTGTGGAATGAAGTTTGCAGATTTCCTGGAGATTATAAAACTTAATAATTCACAAAAACCATAAGACTCCGTTAGAAAAACAAAACCGGTAAAATTTTCAGATTTTTACACTTGACGCCGTCAAGAGTAAACTCTTGACGCCGTCAGAAGTGACCTGCAGAAATTCTTATGTTAAATTTCCGGAAAATTTCTGGAAAAACTTGGTCCTACTTCCTGGAAAATCCTGCAAAACTTCATTATGACTCAATACAAGCATTTGACTCTAACAAATACGAATATACATGTTCACTTAATATTGTGGAGAATCATGATCGGTTTGTTTCTTGAAAACATATTTGGGGTTTCCCCTTACACTTATCTTTTGCAAAAATACTTTTAGGTGGAGTTAAGACTAAGCCAAAACAACAAAGTAAAGTATTTCCACTATTTAGTTTAGAAACATGATTTACCAACAATAAAAATTAAGCATGCATATGGAAGCAAATAACAAACAAACAAATAAACAAACAAACAAAATGGATAACGTCACCATGAGAACCACTAATTATTTCAAACAAACGTAAACATGAAAATAAATTGTTCAAGGCCAACAGAGGCCGCATCCTAAGCTATTACAATACCAAATGTCTCAAATTACACAACCATCAATAAATTATTCAGAAACAACAGAAATCAAGAGGAATCACTGGGGAGGAGGACCAAAGCGGTAGTCATAGCCAGGAGGGAGGTGTCCGGTGTACCCGTAGGGAGGGTAGTCAGTCTCACGGCCGGGGAAGGGATCAATCTGCAGGTGAGGCTCAAGCTGATCTCGGGTGGAGAGGTGCTGCATCTGGCGGATGGTGTGATCGTACATCCAATCAAAGCGTTGGTCAGTGGTGGTCCGCCATGTGTCTATCTGACCCATCCAGGCACCCTGGTGTGCCTGCCAGTCTCCCCGACTCATGTGTCGGTAGTAGTCAGCTGTCCCCTCCTCATAACCCTGGAACTGATGCTGCTGGGGATCTACCTCATCATCAGCATCCTCCTCAACATCTGGCCCCCCTGCCTCATACCAAGTATAGGTCCCATTCCTCTCTAGCATCACAATGCTCATCTGCCTGAGGGATTTAGCCCTCACTACCCTACATGCCCCACAGTCGCTCAAGTACCCCATGATCGGAGGAGTAAGAAGATCATAGGAACGAGCCAACCGGGTCACGAACATCCCCCCATACACCTTGTCGATATCCCTCTCACCCACACTGGTCCTCAAATAACTGGCCACCCAAAATGGGATGTTGCAGTAAACATCCGCTGAAAAGATGGTGTACAAGTAGAACAGGTCTGAAGCAGTGACACGGTGAGTGGTGCCATGACGTCCTGACAGGCTGTATGTGATGCACCTGTGGACCAACCTAACTATGGGGTCCCTGATGGATGCTGCCCCAGTAGTCGAGGTGTAGACCCCATCCCCTATGGTCGGCCAAAAAGTGATACACCTCATCTCACTCCTCTGAGTCTCCCCATGTAACAACCTCTGCATAAAAACCCCATCAACCTCCTCCCTAGTATATAACCCAATCTTCCAACCAAACTCAGTGACTGAACATGACCGCAATTCTCCTCCTAGCCTAAAATATATAGTTGTGCCCCCCACATCCGTCCTAGCCTCAGCCTGATCAAAATGGAAGGTCGCAAAGAACTCCCTCACCAACTCACTATACACTGTCTCTCTAATCCTAAACAACCTCTCCCACTGAGGACCCGCAAACCCATTAGTGTGGATCCTCTCCAAAAACGCAGCCTCCAACCCTTGAGCCCTAAGAAACTCCCAATCAACCACGGCCCCAGCATCAATATGGTGGTTACAAAGTTCCGCATACTTGGTGGTGGCGCCAACAGTGTCAAACTCGCTCCAACTATGGACCAATTCCCCATAATTGACTCTTTGGGACCTAGAGGAACTGCCCCGATGTTGATGAGATCTTTTGCTCATTTTCCTGGAAAAAGGTCGAGTGAACGGAAACGATTAGAACGATAATTCTAATGATTTTCATGCTGTCAGACACATCTGACGCCGTCAGACAGATCAGAATCCGAATCATGCAAATGCGAGGGAAAAATCAATTTTCAAACTCTTAACCCATTATCCAAACGGTCCTTTAATCAGAAAACATGGGTGGGGGGTCAAAGAATCTGTGGCATGAGTGGCTTTCCCTAAACTAATGCATGATTCGAGTGGGACAACATAATCAACGGGTAACCCCATGTTTACAAATCACCAAATGGATGGCATTACGATTTGTTAATAATGGGTCAAGAACGGGGTTTCGGGCGAAAGGGGTTTTCCAAATTGATGGATCCTAAGGACAATTAATCGAAAAAGGATGAAGAAAAATCACTTACCAAGTGAAGATTGGATGCGGAAGACGTCGAATTGAAGGGTGGAGAATCGGAGTAGCAGCATCACTTTGGGTGAGATTTGTGGGGTATGGGTTGAAAGTGATTGGTTTTGGGTTAATATTGCTGATCCATCGAGCTGACGGCGTCAAGAGTTTTATCTGACGCCGTCAGATGCCCGTGTGAGGTGAAAAATGGAGTAATTTCATGTTTAGTCCCTGCACTTTGTGTGAATAGCTAAACATTAGTAAAACCCATGAGTAGCTACTCCGTTAACAAGGTCCACCAGGGTCGAACGTCTCATTACTGTCACGGAAAGAGGTAAGGTTGTAGAAGGGGTTGGGTGACGTTTTGGCTAAGTTGAAACCTATGCACGGGTCATTGGTGTGAAAAAAGAGATGTTGTTCCATAGAGGGTTTCAAATCAGTGGTGTTTTTGAGGTACAAACCTCTTTACACCGCGTTTAAAACCAAAAGAACGTCTTTTGGATAAGTTCGGGAATGTGGTTCGCAAACATCCAACGAAAATGTTATGGAATTGCGAACTCTTCTCTACATGGGGATGCTCATGAGAATGGGGGGTAGTTAATGGTGAAGCACTTGGGGAAAATTTCCCGCCATCCTCTTGGTCAAACACCAAAGGGGTTGAAACCTCGAAGACTTTTTCAATTTTTTTAGGTACGGAATTTTCTTTGATCTTTTCTTTGACCCTTGATATGAATTGGTCTGCTAAATTCATAAAAGCTTTATGAGTGCTTTCCATGCGTGCTTCTAGGTGCTGGATTTGTTTTTCCTGATTATCCATGAAGGTTACCATTATCCCTTCGAATTCCTCTTGTCGTGAACGTTCAGGAAAATTGTGGTCGATAACCGTATCCCTACGTAGATTAGGATTCCTCATGGGTTCAGCAACAAGCTTCTCAATACTCATTAATTCTTTTACCTGCTTCTTGATGCTTCCTAACAACTGTTCTTGGGTGGCATATGCGTAGTCAAGTTTTCCCTTGCTTGGGAACATCGGGTCCTCCCATCCTTCTTCTTCGTATTGTGCCACCCCTCAAGAACTTTCCAGCACTCGTCAATGCTAAGTCTATTTAGCCTGCCCTTGGCTGCGTAATCAATGGCTCTTCTTGTTTGATAGTCAACTTTATCGTAAAAGATTTGGATCTGGAGCCATGGTTCGATGCCATGATGAGGGACTTTTCGGAGCAGGTCTTTATATCGAATCCATGCTTCATAAAAGGTTTCATTTTGACGTTGTTGGAACATCAAGGTGTCATTTCTAAGCTTAGTAGTTCTCCCTGGTGGGAAAAATTGAGCAAGGAAACGAGTGGTGAGATCATCCCATGTGGTGATGGATCCCGCAGGTAAACGCTCAAGCCATTGACTAGCTTGATCCCGTAGAGAGAATTGGAACAGGCGTAATCGGGTTGTCTCTCTAGTTGCAACATCTAGGTCTATGGAATCTACGATTTTGAGGAAGTCCTTAAGATGTTGGTTTGGATCTTCGGAACGAAGTCCATGGAATGCACATCCGCTTTGCACCAACCGGATGGTGTCGGATCGCAAGGGGGTCACATTGGCTCCGGTGAGCTCAATGGTGTTTCGGTAGCCTTGGTGGCTAGGTGGGGAATATTCTCCTAAGGTTCGGGGCCTAAGGGGTTCTAATGGTGGGTTTTGTTGTGGTGGGATGACGGGTTCAAAGATGTTCCCGTTGTCCATGATGTCGGGTGGTTACGAACAAAGGCACAAAGAAATAAGATAGACTAAAGAGAACCTAAAAATAAAAATAAAATCTTACTAGAAAGGAATCTAGCAAGTAGACCTAATAAAAAGAAATTCTAACCTAGACAATAACTATTCCCCGGGCTGCGGCGCCAAAAACTTGATACGTAGGAATCGCACCAGGCTTTACCTCTCAAGGGATCTTGAGAAGCTTACAACCCCCACCAGGCAGTGTACCTGATCGTTGTAGTATAGTATAGTGACAAGTACCGGGGGATTGATCGTTCAGCTTAGGAATAGTGTCGCTAGGATTAGAAAACCTAAATACTAGTTCTAAAGGTGAGGGATGATTATTTTTGTATTTTTATATTTTTTAGAAAGCAATTAAAAATCTCGGGTTTGAAGGATTTGGGCGGAATTAGTTGCTAATCAACTAACCCAATACTAAAAATGCAATCAAAATAAAATACTAGAAATGAAAATAAACTAAATTATACTAAAGTTGTGAGCAATAAGTGGAGAAAATGTGTTTACTTAGATTTCACTACTCCCTAGACATCTTTTACACGTTAATTACTTGTTATAATTGCATGGATGAAGGATCGTATTCCTTAATACCATTCATGGGGTGGCACACTTAACTCCCCAATTCTATGAGCTCTTATCTCCTCCTACACCATGCCCAGCACAACTATAGGGATTTTAAATAGTGGCTCATGCATTAAATACAACCAATAAAGACCTAATGCACGTCGGTTCATGTTTCTTAAGACGTTCAAGCATGTTACCAATTGGAGATCTGCCAGTTTTCTTAAGCCTAACATATAAATCATTCATCCAAGACAAGTATAAACAAGTAATCAACACATAATTAACATCTAGGTTTCATTAGATCCAAGCAAACACAAGATAGATCTAGCCTAGCATGATGGAATTAAGACAAGAACAAGATATAGACAACCAACACATAGACATATTGATTGAATTAAAAGAACACTTATCTCAATTACACATGAAAGGTATCAAGGGCTTGGAACCCTTGAAAAACCTGTAAAATTCGCACCAAGTTCGTACTTAGGGTTTCTCCAAAACTTCTCTTTTTTTTAATGTGAAAATTAGAAAACTATATATAAGAAAAGGGGTCTAACGGCGTCAAGACCAAGCTTGTGACGCCGTCACCTCGCCGCCAAAACTATTCTCGGACTTCCTTGATCTACATTTGACACCGTCATGTGATAATCATTTCCAGGCCGTCATGATTTTCACTCTTGACGCCCTACTTCGTGACGCCGTCAAATCTTTACTGGACCGTCATGGAATTTTACTCTTGACGCCGTCAGGGAGTTACCCTTGACGCCGTCACCTACTGTTCCCAGCATGGAAAATTAAGACTTTGGCGTTTTCTTCACTTTTATGCTCCAAAAACGTCCGAATTGCTTCTTTTTCCAGATTTCTCTCCCAAAGTACCTAAAATCACAAAAGGAACGATTTAGGGCAATATTTGATCAAATAAATTCGAATTCGGGCTTAAATGACCCCCTAAAAACGGATCATTTTTCGCCTCATCAGGAACAGTACCTGACGGCGTCACAACTTTATTAATGATGGCGTCAAGAGTTACAAAAGAGGTGGATGTGGAAAATACATGTGACGGTCCAAAGGATTTTTAACTATAGGAGATGACGGCGTCACCTAGGCCGTCATGGTCCATTTGTTAGTGACGGCCCAGAAGAAATTCATACATGACGGCGTCAAAATATGATCTAGGCAATACGATTTTTATTAAGACGGAGAGTTGACGGCGTCACAAATTCCGTCTTGATGTCGTCACCCTGTAAAATCTGTATATAGTTTTCCAAATTTCATTCATTAGGGTGCAACTTTGAGGGAAAAAACCCTAGGTCGAATTTTCCAGCTTTTTCAAGGGTTTCAACCCTTTGAACCTTTCATGTTCAATTAGAGATAGGTACTCTTTCAAATCAATCAATATGTCTATGTGTTGTTTGATTATATCTTACACTTATCTTCTATTTAACATGCTAGGAAAGATTTCTTTTGTGTTTGCTTAGATGTAGTGAAACCTAGATGTTGATTATGGGTTGATTGCTTGTTTATAATTGTTACGGATGATTGTATTCGATGTTAGGCTTAAGAAAACTGGCAGACTTCCATTGGTAACTTGCTTGAACATCTTAAGAAACATGATCGGAGGTGTACTACGATATTTGGTTGTATTTAATGCGTAGGAGAATTCTAATGATCCCATGTTAGGAGCTTCTAACGGCTCGACATAGGAGTGAAGTAGGATCCTATAGAGTTAGGGAATATTGTACACGGCCCTACGACTAGTATTAAGGAATATGACCCGTCATCCATGCAATTGTAACAAGTAATTAACCTGTAAAAGATATCTAGGGAGTAATGAAATCTAAGTAAACACAATTTTTCTCATTATTGTCACCACCACATTAGTATAATTAGTTTTACTTTTCATTTCTGTTATTTTATTTTGATTGTATCTTAGTTTATTGGGTTAGTTGGCTAGCAACTAATTCCGCCCACTCCTTCAAAACCCGATATTTTACTTGCTTTTATAAAATATAAAAATACAAAAAGAATCATCCCTCACCTCTAGACTTAATTTAGGAGAGTTTCTAATCCTAGTGACACTATTCCTGAGTTGAACGATCAATCCCCCGGTACTTGTCACTATACTATACTACAACGATCAGGTACACTGCCTGGTGGGGGTTGTAAGCTTCTCGAGATCCCTCGAGAGGTAAAACCTTTTGTGAGGGTGCAATTCCCATGCATCAAGTTTTTGGCGCCGCTGCCGGGGAATAGTTATTGTCTAGGTTAGAATTTCTTTTTATTAGGTCTACTTGCTAGATTCCTTTCTAGTAAGATTTTTATTTTATGTTTATAGGTTTTCTTTAGTCTATCTTTTCTTTGCGTCTTTGTTCGTAAAAACCTTTCCATTGACTCTTCCGTTCACCATTATGGAAAACGCGAATCCACCATACTACCAACCACAAAATTCACCCACTCTAAATGACATCTTGATGTTTAAACAACATGAAGATGAACCTATCTATGATGCTTGGACTCGTTTTAAATATTTACTCCGAAAAGTCCCTCATCATAGTTTCGATCTATGGTCCCAAATTGAAATATTTTACCATCGTGTCGACCACTATACCAAAATGGACATTGACCATGCCGAAGATGGGAACCTTTGGGGATTAAGTGCTGAAGAAGCATGGAAAGCCATAGAGAATTATGTCATACTCGCTAAGAAGTTAGACAATCCAACAAACGTTGTTACGGATCAATTGATAGCAAGTTTGAGGGAACAAGCAAGAAGTTTGTTTGGGGATAATAAGCGTATAGATGAGATACCTAGGTGCACGGAGTGGTTTGATTTCACCATAATACAAGATGAACACATAGGTAATCTAGATACAATGGAGGACGAAGTGAATAACATAAGCCCACTCAATGCTCCACAAGTCCTACCATCATTTGATGCGTACACACCTCCTTTGACTTACCCGGAAGAAGTAGAAGAGACTATAGGAACCCCAATAGAGGTAGAACCTTTGAACCAAACACAACTAGAGTATATAGGTTTGAATACTTATAATGATAACCTTACTCTTAGTTCTAGGGAAGTTCCTAGTTTTGATGAACCGGAGCCTCAACCAAAACCGTTACCTAATCTTCCATCCTTGGATGAAAATTTAGGAATTGAAATAGGTTCCGATCTACCCATCAAACCATATAGTCCGGGCAGTCTTAGGACAAAGGTAGTGGACTCTAAGCCTTGTAGAGAGGAAGCAAATATAGGAGTGGAAAATGACCTTACATGCTTACATCACCCATTTATGATTGATCACAAGAAACATTATGGGTTTAAACCGGGTTTATTAGGTCAAGATGGATCCCCAACTAGGAGTCTTTCGAAGTTGATAGAAAATGATCCCTTTCTAGGAGAAAATCTTAATCCACCCATTAACCCGATTGAATTAGGTAAGGTTATGATGATAGGAGCACAGCCCTTTGAGCATATAATTCATCCACCACTCTTTCCTCGCGTGGCATACTTCCACCGAGATGGTGTGTATCGCTACTATCACCCGCACTTAATCCTAAGTGTAGGGAAAACCTCACCTTTATCCGTGAAATAAGGGTAGAGTCAGGCTCGTGACTCGAACAAAAACAAGCGTTTCTTAGGAGGCAACCCATGTTTTGTGTGTTTTATTTGTTTGATGTTATTTGTTTCCGTATGCATGTTTTATTTTTATTGTTGGTAGATCATGTTTCAAACTAAAATTGTGAAAATGCTTTATTTTGTCGTTTAACTTCGTCTTAACTTCATATAAAGGTATTTTGCAAAAGCTAAGTGTAAGGGGAGACCCCAAAATTTGTTTTTAAGAACAAACTTGATCGTGATTCGCCACAATATTAAATGAACATGTATATTAATATTTGTTAGAGTCAAATGCTTGTATCGAGGCACAATGATGTTTTGCAGGATGTTCCAGGAAGTAGGACATAAGTTTTTCCAGAAATTTTTCGGAAACTTAACGTAAAGATTTCTGCAGGTCACTTCTGACGGCGTCAGGAATTAAAGCCTGACGGCATCATGTGTAAAATTCTGGAAATTTTGCGAGTTTTGTTTTTCTAACGGAGTCTTAAAATTTTTGTTAATTCTTTAGTTTTATAAACTCCAGGAAATCTGCAAACATTCATTCCACAAGCATTATATCTTACATTGCTTTCTAGGATTAGTTAGTATATATAGATTGCCGCCGATTTTACGCGAGGTTGCCTTGTTTATTTTCTCAGGTTTAACAGGTTATATATGACAAGAAGATGATTTATTTTCTGGAATGGAAGCTTTGAATGTTCATTTTCTTGGAGGAAGATCTAACCTTGTTACCACACTATTCATACCAAACGAAGCAGGGGAGTATTTGCTTTCATTCTTTTACCTATTTTACTTTTACATCCTTTAATTGAACATTGGGGACAATGTTCATCCTAAGTGTAAGGGGAGGGTAAATGACGATACCTTATAGGATACTATTGCACTTGAGTTTGTTTGTTCGATGGTAGATGTGTAATAAAACTAAGAGAAATACTTGTTAGTGTAATTTTAGCGCCAAATTTAAAATTTTTTACAACACTTAGAAGTGAAACTTTAGCCTTAGCAAGCGTCTCATGGATAGGAGTTGTATGACTAGCATAAAACCGTACCATTCAGAAAAATTTTCCACCCAAATATGTGAGGTTCGCCTTTAGATTTGATAGGAAAAGCATTCATTATTAGTGCTTATGAGTGTACCGGTAGCATTTAGATTCAAGAACTTGTGTTAGTGATGCATCCCGAGTCCGCTAGTGAGACTACATTCGTGTAGTAGGATTTACTACATGATAAGAGGCATTAGGATCACCCTTGTGTTAAACCCGTATAATAATTACTTGACCATTTAAGTCATATTACTTGGCTAGTAAAGTCAATTAATTTTTCCCACACCTTAGCGTTGTACTCATTTTTAGTACACGAAACCCCTAGTACACCCCTCCGAGCCCATCTATTTCGTTTCTAACTTTAAGCATTTTACTTAAAGGAAGAATTTGTTACAACCCACCCAAATGTGCAACCAAATCACCTTAGCCTTCCGTGTATGCACTCATCTTTAGTGCATTATTGTTACATGTTTAAACCCTTAGTTAATTATCTAATTGATTACATGGTTGCTAAGTAGAGTCATATCTTGTACATATTGTTTTGGGACGATTGGGACTCATGGGTAAAGTACTTGTGTTATGGAGTGATGGGGAAGAACATCAATTATTACCCCCATATGTGCATTAATCTTAAAAGTACTCTAAGTGTTTTGATTATCTTGATTCGAGTCAATAGATTAGTTTATTGTAAAGTATGTAAAAAGTCAAGTGTAAGGGGAATTTACATTTCCTACGATGTATTATTTTGGATGGTATGGTAAGAGTGTATGCAAAAAAAAAAAAAAAAAAATGTTGAAAAAGAAAAAGAAAAATAGAAAAAGAAATGAGAAAAAACATACGGACTACCATCCCGTTTCATTCTATGTTTATTTTATGTTTTTGTTACTTTTGATTCATTAGCTTAAGTCGAGTCTAGTCTTGGCTTAGCAACACCATATTATACATGTAATTAACAAAGATGATTAACTCGCCACCAGTAAATATTGCCTTTATCCAACATAACCGTGTATTCCATATCCCTAAACCTAACGTTATAACCCTTTAAAAGACCTCTTTGATAGTTTATCCTAGGTGCTTACACCAAGTGGTGTAGGTTTGATCTTTTCCCAAGCCTATGGTAATCTATTTTGCTATGACAGGTAGTGAGAGATGTTTTCCATTTCCATATTGTGATATATACTTTATTACACCCGAGAGATAAGAGTATCTAAACACTATTTGTGAGGTGCTAGTGTATGACCTCCGTGCTTGTCTTTGGTTTTTAGTGGAACGATTATTTGTTGTAATTACTTTTATATTAGTGTTAAATGACCCCTAACTTGTATTTTTATTAGAATAAAAGCGCATTTACTTGAGGACAAGCAAATCTCAAGTGTAAGGGTATTTCATGAGGCGAAAAGTGAACCACTTTTAAGGAGTCATTTAAGCTCGAATTCGTGTTTATTTGATCAAATGTTGCCCTAAATTGTTCCTTTTGTCATTTTAGGTACTTTTGGAAAGAAATCTGGAAAAGGAAGCATTTTGGACTTTTCTGGAGCATAAAAGTGAAGAAAACGGCAAAGTCTTAATTTTCCTTGCTGGGAACAGTACCTGACGGCGTCAAGAGTCTTCATATGACGGCGTCAAGAGTTGGAAGTGGTGACGGTCCAGCGAAAACGTGACGGCATCACGTATGGCCGTCAAGGTTCAATATATGGTGACGACCCAGAACTCAATTACACATGACGGCGTCAAATCTGGATCTAGGCAATCCGATCTTATTAAGGGCGGCGAGTTGACGGCGTCAGACATTTCTTCTTGACACCGTGACCTTGTATAATCTATATATAGTTTTGCAATTTTCATTCATTATGGTGTAACTTTAGAGGGATAACTTTGGAGAAACCCTAGCACGAATTTTACTATTCTTTCAAGGGTTTTTACCCTTTGAAACCTTTCATGTTCAATTGAGATAAGTATCATTTCAATTCATTCAATATGTCTATGTGTTGTTTGAATATATCTTACGCTTGTCTTGAATTTAACATGCTAGGCTAGATCTCTTGTGTGTTTGCTTAGATGTAGTGAAACCTAGATGTTGATTATGGGTTGATTGTTTGTTTATAGTTGTTACGGATGAAAAATTTCGATGTTAGGCTTAAGAAAACTGGCTGACTTCCATAGGGTAACATGCTTGAATGTTTTAAGAAACATGAACCAATGCGTACTAGGTTATTATAGTTGTATTTAATGCATGAGCGAATTCTAATGATCCTATGTTAGGAGCTTCTTGCAGGCTCGACATAGGAGTGAAGTAGGAGCTTATAGAGTTGGGGAAGTACGTACGCCACCCCACGAATGGTATTAAGGAATATAACCCGTCATCCACGTAATTGTAACAAACTATCAACCTGTAAAAGATATCTAGGGAGTAATGAAACCTAAGTAAACACAATTTTCCCCATTATTGTTCACACCACATTAGTAATTAGCTTTATTTTCATTTTTGTTATTTTATTTTGATTGCATCTTTAGTTATTGGGTTAATTGATTAGCAACTAATTCCGCCCACTCTTCCAAAAACCGAGATTTTATTTGCTTTTATAAAATATAAAAATACAAAAGAATCATCACTTACCTCTAGACCTAGTTTTTAGGCTTTTTAATCCTAGCGACACTATTCCTGAGTTGAACGATCAATCCCCCGGTACTTGTCACTATACTATACTACAACGATTAGGTACATTGCCTGGTGGGGGTTGTAAGCTTCTCGAGATCCCTCGAGAGGTAAAGCCTGGTTCGATTCCCACGTATCAAGTTTTTGGCGCCACAGCCCGGGGAATAGTTATTGTCTAGGTTAGGATTTCTTTTTATTAGGTCTACTTGCTAGATTCCTTTTTAGTAAGATTTTATTTTTATTTTTAGGTTTTCTTTAGTCTATCTTATTTCTTCATGTCTTTGTTTGTAACCTTTACCATCCGACATCATGGGAGGTGGTAACATCTTTGAACCCATTAACCCACCACAACAAAACCACCCACAAAACCCACCACTAGCAAACCAACCTCTTATGCCCCGAACCCTAGGAGAGTATTCCCGTCCTAGCCACCAAGGCTATCGAAACACCATTGAGCTCACTCAAGGAGCCAATGTGTCACCCTTGCGATCCGACACCATCCGGTTGGTGCAAAGCGAATGCGCATTCCATGGACTTCGTTCCGAAGATCCCAACCAACATCTCAAGGATTTCTTTAAAATCGTAGATTCTATAGACCTTGATGTTACAACTAGAGAGTCGACCAGATTACGCCTATTCCAATTCTTTCTACGAGATCAAGCTAGTCATTGGCTTGAACGTTTACCCGCGGGATCCATCACCTCATGGGATGATCTCACCACTCGTTTCCTTGCTCAATTTTTCCCACCGGGGAGAACTACCAAGCTTAGAAATGATATCTTGATGTTTCAACAACGTCAAGGTGAAACTCTATATGAAGCATGGACTCGTTTCAAGGACTTACTCCAAAAAGTCCCTCATCATGGCATAGATCTTTGGCTCCAAGTCCAAATCTTCTATGACCATATCGATCTCTCCACAAGGCGAACCATTGACCAATCGGCCGGTGGCAAGCTACGTGATCTAAGTGCGGAAGAATCATGGGAACTCATAGAAAATCTTGCTCTCTATGACAACGAAAGTTGGAATGATCCCCGTGATTTGAACAAAACGGTCAAGGAAATATCTTTGCCTTCGAACAATTCTAGCACTCCCGACCGTAGGATCATGGAACTTGAGGACCAAGTCAAGTTTCTCATGAAATCTTACGAAGTTCCTAAGCCTTCAAGCCAAGTGAACAAAATCACTTCTTCATGCGAATTATGTAGTGGTCCCCATGACACTCATGATTGCGTGGAACTCCCCGGAACAGCTTTTGCGGACTACGCATCCTCGCGTACCGACGAAGCGGGAGACAAGTGGTTCACCTTCAAACCCGAGCCAAACCTTTACGGTGATTCCTACAACCCTTCTTGGAAAAATCACCCGAACCTTAGGTGGAAACAAAACCAAAACAATTCTTCCAATCCGCCTAATCGTTACCAACCAAACGGTCCACCCTCCAACCGTACTTTCAACAACAATCCTTCTAATAACTATGGTAGTACCAATAATCTTGAAGGATTGATGTCCAAGTTTATGGCATCTCAAGAAGCTCGCATAGCTAAGTTTGAAACCGAATTCAATCAACAATAAACAGAGATGACCAATAAGATTGACAACTTGTTGAAAGCCCTCAACAACCAAGCGCTAACTACACCTAGAAAGGACACTAGGGACACCAATAGCGGAATCCAAAATAAGGACCCCTGGTCATCCAAACATGTCCACTTTGTCAATGTTGTCACTATTAAGCCAAAAGATGAAGATATAGAAGAAAGTGACAAGGATGAAGTTGGAGTAGAAACCGAGACTAGGGATGAGCTTATGGAAGTTGAGGTTAATAAGGGAGAAAAGTTAGAGGAAGTAGAAAACGTAGAAGAGTACTTTGATAAGTTGCCCACCAAGGAAGAACGGGAATATCACAAGGATTTATTCAATGATCCCGAGACACCATATATCCTTGGTTCACCCCTTATTAAAGTAGGTGATCCCTCTAACATCAACATACCATGCAACATTGGGCATATGCATGTATGGAAAGCTTATATCGATCCTAGGTCTCCTATAAACATCATGACTAGGACTTATTATAATTGGGTAATGAAGATGCAACTTGGTTATAGGATGATGCCCCGTAAGAATCTGATAAGCAATTTTGTTGGGAGAGTGAAAGGATTGCATATAATTGTAAAAAACTTCACTTATGTGACCGACTTTGTGATAGTGGAGGATACTCGTCCAGTGATAGATGATTGCCTAAGTCAAGTAGTGTTCGGAAAACCGTTTGTTGAGGCCTCTAAGATGAGTTATGATCCGACCCTAGGGATAGTTAGATTCAAGGAAGAGAATGACGAGATTGCTTACCAAATGCCCTATAAGATTGAACAATACCGCCTCTTATCAAACATAGAAAAGGAACACAAACAAGCGGTTTACTATAGGAATGATGAGGATAGACGTAGAGGAGTAGAATATGTTATGAATAGAATACTTGGTTTCTACAAAGAATGTTTGCAACTAGGTCCGGAATACAAAACTAATATAGGAGATGACCTAGAGAATGAGACCAACGATGAGGTGACGTAATAGCCCATGACCTTGAGTCTAGCTACAAGACTCGTAAATAAATAAAAAAAGCGCTTCTTGGGAGGCAACCCATGTTTTGTGTGATTTTTATTTGTTTGATTGTTATTTGCTTCCGTATGCATGCTTTATTTTTATTGTTGGTAGATCATGTTTCAAAATAAAATTGTGAAAATACTTCATTTTGTTTAACTTCATACAAAGGTATTTCGCAAAAGATAAGTGTAAGGGGAAACCCCAAATATGTTTTTAAGAACAAAATTGATCATGATTCTCCACAATATTAAATGGACATGTGTATTAGTATTTGTTAGAGTCAAATGCTTTTATCGAGTCATAATGATGTTTTACACGATTTTCCAGGAAGTAGGACATAAGTTTTTCCAGAAATTTTTCGGAAATTTAACGTAAAGATTTCTGCAGGTCACTTCTGACGGCGTCATGAGTTAACTCCTGACGGCGTCATGTGTAAAATTCTGGAAATTTTGCTACTTTTGTTTTTCTAACGGAGTCTTAAGGTTTTTGTTAATTCTTTAGTTTTATAAACTCCAAGAAATCTGCAAACATTCATTCCACAAGCATTATATCTTAATTTGTTTTCTAGGATTTATTAGTATATATAGATTGCCGCCGATTTTACGCGAGGTTGCCTTGTTTGTTTTCTCAGGTTTAACAGGTTACATATGACAAGAAGATGATTTATTTTTCTGGAAGGGAAGCTTTGATTGTTCATTTTTCTTGGAGGAAGATCTAACCTTGTTACCACACTATCCACACCGAACGAATCAGGGGAGTATTTGATTTCATTCTTTTACCTGTTTTACTTTTACATTCTTTAATTGAACATTGGGACAATGTTCATCCTAAGTGTAAGGGGAGGGTAAATGATGATACTTTATAGGATACACTTGCACTTGAGTTTGTTTGTTTGATGGTAGGTGTGTAATAAAACTAAGAGAAATACTTGTTAGTGTAATTTTAGCGCCAAATTTAAAATTTTTTACAACATTTAGGAGTGAAACTTTAGCCTTAGCAAGCGTCTCATGGATAGGAGTCGTATGACTAGCACAAAACCGTACCATTCAGAAAAATTTTCCACCCAAATATGTGAGGTTCGCCTTTAGATTTGATAGGAAAAGCATTTACTATTAGTGCTTATGAGTGTACCGGTAGCATTTAGATTCTAGAACTTGCGTTAGTGATGCATCCCGGGACCGCTAGTGAGACTACATTCGTGTGGTATGATTTACTACATGATAAGATGCATTAGGATCACCCTTGTGTTAAACCCGTATCATAATTACTTGACCATTTAAGTCATATTACTTGGCTAGTAAAGTCAACTAAATTTTCCCACACCTTAGCGTTGTACTCATTTTTAGTACACGAAACCCCTAGTACACCCCTCCGAGTCTATCTTTTCGTTTCTAACTTTAAGCATCTTACTTAAAGGAAGAATTTGTTACAACCCACTTAAATGTACAACCAAATCGCCTTAGCCTTCCTTGTATGCACTCATCTTTAGTGCATTATTGTTATTTGTTTAAACCCTTAGTTAATTATTGTAGGACCTTAGATATACCAACTTTATCACAAATATAGAAGATTAGAAGAAGAAAGATGGTGACTTGGTGACTTATATGTAATTCGTGTATATGTAGAAAGAGAGATGAAATATGAGAGCTTAGATTACTAAAACACACACAAATACACACACAAGCACACACCTCAAATGAGCCTTTGAGGTGTTTAAATAGTTCATAACATGAGATGCCCTATGGGCTTTCTATGGGCTTGGGCTTGGGCTTGGGTTTGGTTACATGATTGGATAACTAGGCTTATGAAACATAGCACATAACATATTAGCTTGCCAAGTCCAAGGCCCAATGACTAAACTATTACTAATCTTAACACACGACACAAAGTTACAATATGAGAATGACCATCACTTCATAATACATATTTTTAATGCTAACAATCTCCCCCTAAGGGGTGGTCATTCGAATGATGCTCCACGTGCGTGGGTCTTCCGTGTTCTTTGTCTTTAACTTTGTGTGTTGTTGTAGAATAGTCTTTAGTCTTTGTTCCTTCATGCTTTGTGATCTTTGATAACTGATTTTCATCGTTCTTTGTTCCTTTGTGATGTGGAATTATCTGCCATTCGTCACTTCTGCGTCTGTGGTGGTTGTTTGCCATTCCAACATGCTCATACATCTTTGGACTTTGATATTCATATGCACGTAGTTCCCTTTCTTACACTTTGATCTTTAGTCTTTACACTTTGTAGATTCTTCTTTTTGGCGTAGAATCTTTCTCTGAACTTTGTGTTGTATAGATCTTAGAGGGAGCTTTCTTTAACTTCCAGATGTATGTATGAGCATGTGGAATCTGTCGCCATGGAGATGAAGTGTCCCTGCATATAAACAGTTAGCAATAAAACATCCGGTACTTACAGATAAGAATTAGAGATCGTCAACAGCATAGTGTGAAGACTCCTTCTAACCCTTACCAAGGCCGTTCCCATGTCAGATACTCTCGAGAGAGCTTACAAGACCTACTTAGTAGCTCAATGACTGGGTGAGTCGCTGGGGATCACTCCACGACTGTAGACCGTTTGAAACCACCGCGAACACTAAGCGTAACCCATAAAGAATTACCGAAGTGACCTGCTGTCAGGGCTGCTTGATGTTGACCCTGGCAGGAATTTCCATTCAATCATTGAGAATCACAAAAGTGAATCCTCTCATAAATGTTCTGGCAGATTGCTAAGATCTGCGTAGGACTCTTAAGTTTACATCTGGCGTCCTTAATGATGAACAGCCAGTGTAGAAATATCATGTGTTCCTATGAGATCTTATGATGAATCTCGAGGCTCTAGACTCGATAAGTGCACATTTGGTTTCCTATGCGGAGATTAGGGAGAGGTCTCCTGCTTCAATATCAACCATCTCTAAGAGACAGATCGATAGATTACACCGGTTCCCCATGAGAATGAAACAAGATCTTTTAAGAGAACTTGAGTGGTTAAGAAGGTTTAGTGCAGTGCGTCACTGGGTCCATGACGTCTTTATCTTCAATACCGGTGTCACCTTAGTAACAACCAGTAGCTTACGAATTGTACCCGGTGTCTGCCCTAAGGTTGAACATTTGGAGGGCTATTTCTTTTCACCCTTTTTCATAACTTTTCTTTTTAATTCTTCAACCCCTTCTTTCTCCTTTCTCATTTTCTCCTTTTTTCAATCATACCTAAGGACTTCTAATTCTAATCTATTGGAATTGTCCTTGGGTAGATCCCTCCGGCTCTGGCGGATCATAGGACGGTTTTTCCTAACCTTAGTCACCTTATAACTCCATGACTATCCTATAATTGATCACATGCCATAAAACCTTTTGTGAAAATCTCTCAAAGTGTTTATGATAATAAAACACATTGTTGTTACCACTTTGAGAGTTTTGCATTTCTTTAGAAGGACTCCCCCTTCACATGTGCTCATGAATTTTTTAGAAATTTGCACATGCGTGAGGAGTTTGTACTTTTTGAATTGATCCACTTTCGGTGAACATGACCGATTCGAGACACGCTTACATCACTAGTTAGACTAGCTTGAAATTATTACCCGTCCTGGTCAAGTCCAAAGAAAGTTTCTCGATACGGTACATTCTACTCAGACAAGTCCTATTCGAGACACGCTTACATCACTAGTTAGACTAGCTTGAAATTATTACCCGTCCAGGACAAGTCTTTTCGATTACTGACATTTTAAGCTTCGTCAATTCATTGGTACTATCTGAGTCGAGCTCTTGTGAGATTCAGTCACAAACTTTAAACATCTTTGATCACATTTTAATCATGTCTTCTCCCCCTCAAAAATAGCATAGCGTGATATTTTTGATATCAACTGATTAATAAAAGGCTTTTGGAGAGAAAGACAGATTTGATTTAGCATGAAATCGGAACATTTTTTTCTTTTTATACTCCCCCTTAATGATAGCACATTTAAAATCAATTTAAGGGTTTAGAGGGAGTTTTCTTGAGCACTAATTTTGAGAGATTTTGAGAAATCTTTTGAACAATCTTGAAAAAGTGCTCAGGAATTTTGTTTTGAAACGAGTTTATGCTTTGAAATCTTTTTCGTTTGTTTAGACTCGAACTTTTTTGAAAAAGAGTTCGTCATTGAACGTACGAGTCCTTGATTTGAAAATAATCAGAAGTCATCGTTTAATGTCCGGGTTTCGTACTGAAGTATACGAAAGCCATTGTGAAGAATTTTTTTTTTTTTTTTAGCAGCGACATGTTTTAGAAAAACATTAAAAAGAACTCCCGCTCAAGCATCTGTACATGTCCGTATCATTGTTGAATGACATTTCTAGAGACGTACAGAATATTGATTTATACGAGAGACATGTCGTGAGAAGAATATTTTTGGATTTTTTGATTTTATATTGTTTTTGTATTTTTTGAAAATTTTATATTTTTGTATTTTGTTTTTGTTGGTTTTTCAAATTTTGTATTTTGTTTTTCAAAAATATTTACAGCGAAGCGATTTTGAAATCATTTTTCAAGAAGATTCGAGAAGACATTCTAGCTCCTCAGGAGTTAGGCTTCGCATGCCAATTCGTCGAACTAAATAGTCAAACCGTTCTTTTGGAAGGGCTTTAGTAAAAAGATCGGCGAGCTGATAATCAGTCTTAACAAAAAATAATTCAACAGTACCCTCTTCCACGTGTTCTTTGATGAAATGGTAGCGGACTTTGATATGCTTCGTCTTAGAGTGATGTACGGGATTGCACGAGATGGCTATGGCACTTTTTGAGTCACAATACATAGGTATTCGGTCAAAAGTAAAGCCATAATCTGTGAGCTGTGTCCGCATCCAAAGAACTTGGGCACAACACGCAGATAGAGACACATATTCGGCTTCGGCAGTTGATAGTGCAGTACAATCCTGTTTCTTTGAAGACCAGCTTACTAGCTTTTCACCCAAAAATTGAGCTCCACCTGATGTACTCTTTGCTGTAACTTGATCACCAGCATGGTCTGCATCTGAAAATGCTGTTAGATTAAACTCCGAATCCTTCGGATACCAAAGTCCCAAGTTAATGGTGCTTCGTAGGTACCGAAAGATCCGTTTAACCTCTTTGAGGTGAAGTTCGGTAGGCTTTGCCTGAAACCGTGCTAATAAACATACAGCAAATTGAATATCAGGTCGGCTAGCAGTTAGGTACATAAGAGAACCGATCATACTCCAATATTTCTTCGGATCAATGGGTTTCCCAAACAAATCAGCACCTATTTTTGGTGAAGTGACCATTGGTGTACCAACAGAATCACAATTTTCCATTCCATGTTTTTTCAAAATCTCTATTGTATATTTAGCTTGATTGATAAAAATACCACGAGGGGATTGATGTATTTGTAAACCAAGAAAGAATTTTAGTTCCCCCATCATGGACATTTCAAATTTGCTTTTCATGAGATTTTCAAAATGTTTTGAATGGTTAGGATTGGTTGATCCAAAAATTATGTCGTCCACGTAAATTTGAACAATCAAAATGTCATCTTTGAATTTTTTGATAAACAAGGTGTCATCAACCGTTCCTTTTGTGAAATTGTTTTTGAGCAAGAAAGATGATAGTTCGTCATACCACGCTCTTGGAGCTTGTTTTAAACCGTAGATGGCTTTCTTAAGCTTGTAGATGTAGTCTGGATGATCTTTGTCGATGAATCCCTCTGGCTGACTCACATACACTTCTTCTTTCAGAGTTCCATTTAAGAAAGCTGTCTTAATGTCCATCTGATAGACTGTGATGTTTTTGTGAGCTGCATAGGCTAAGAAAATCCGGACTGCTTCAAGTCTAGCTACAGGCGCGAATGATTCTTCGAAATCTATTCCTTCTTCTTGTGGATATCCTTTAGCCACGAGACGAGCTTTGTTGCGAATAACAGTCATTTCCTCATCCAGTTTGTTCTTCCACAACCACTTGAGATCAAGAACACGTTTATCAAGTGGTCGTTCAACAAGTTCCCAACTCTCATGTAACAGGTATTGAAGAAATTCCTCCTGCATCGCTTCAATCCAAGGGTTTTCTGCCATTGCTTCCCGAATGTTCTTTGGTTCTTTGAGGCTTATTGAGCAAACGTAGATGCACAATTCGAGATCGGTGGCTAGTTGTCTCCTTGTCTATACTGGCTTTGAAGGATCACCAATAACATGTACTAACGGATGGTCTTTTGTCCATTGAAACGTAGAAGGGTACCTTTGGTTGAACGATTGTGTGTTAGATGGTTCTTGTAACCTTGAAGAAGATTCAGCAGAGTCTGTTGCAAACGGGTTTTCAAATACTTCTTCTTCTTCTTCTAACGTAACATCGTTTGAATTATTTGTTGGTTCTTCTTGAAAATTTGTGTTTTGGTTTTGCTCATCAACGTTTGGTAGAACAGTTTCAAGTACTGGAGTTGCTTGAGTAGATGTAGATGATGTTGATGTAGTTGGTGCTTCAGCTTCGATTGTTGTGGATGCATCTTGTGTTGGTGGTGGTTGATGGTTTTGAGCGGGTGCAGCGGAATGTTGTTGAGATGCATTAGTCGAAGTTCCACTATAGTATTCATCAAACATTAACTCGAAGAAATTTTCCAGTTCTTGTTCTGAGGGTTTATCCGTGTTTGCTGACTGAGCTCCTTGAGGTACGAGTCCTGAACTGATGTATCCAGAAGTCTGCTGGTTTGGTGCGGGTCCTAATCTGTTTTGATTAGAAGCCATCGGATTAAGCGCGGGTTCTAGAGCGTATCTCTCAGAAGCCATTTGTGAAATCTCGTCAAACTTCACATTCATCGTCTCCATTATCGTTTTCGTTCTTCTATTATACACCCTGAATGCTCTCGAGTTTTCTGAATATCCAATGAAGATTCCAATGTCACCCTTAGCTTTTAACTTTCCTAGATCTTCTCTGTCGTTCGTCGGATAGCACAAAGCGCCAAACACGTGAAGGTAAGAGATGTCAGGTTTACGGTTGTTCACTAGCTCATATGGGGTTTTATTGAATCTCGGATGGACTAAGGATCGGTTTTGAGTAAAACAAGCAGTGGCAACAGCATCAGCCCATAAGAATAGAGGTGCACTAGAAAAAATTAGCATTGTGCGAGCAGCTTCCATAAGAGTTCTGTTTCTTCTTTCAACTACCCCATTCTGCTGTGGAGTTCTAACAACTGATGTTTGGTGTGTGATTCCAACATCTTCAAGGTAAGTTCTTAACTCCTGGTTTGTAAATTCTGTGCCATTGTCTGTTCTTATAATCCTTACTGGAGCTTGAAGTAGAACTTGAATACGCTTCAGAAAGGTGATGATGATGCCTGGTGCTTCGTCTTTTGATCTCAAAAACTTTACCCAAGTATATCTTGAATAATCATCAACAATAACAAGAATATACTTCTTCCCATTAATGCTTTCAACTCTCATTGGGCCACATAAGTCCATGTGCAACATATGTAAACTTGCTTCCGAACTAGGTACGGTTTTGGGTTTATATGATGCTCTTTTACTTTTTCCTTGTTCGCATGATGGACATAGGTGTTCCTTGGTGTATTTGAACTTAGGAAGTCCGGTGACGATGTTGTCTTTGGCTAACTTGTTGATTGTGTCGAAATTGAGATGGGATAAACGTCTATGCCACAGCCAGGACTTAGTTTCGGTTGCCCTTGTCATAAGACAAATTGGTGATGTAGAAGCCATTTGGTTGATGTTGATAGCATACAAGTTTGTACCACGATTACCAGTTAAGAGATCATCACCAACCAAATTTCTTATAAAAACCGTGTTTCTTCTGAAAGCCACTTCTAAATCTGCATCACAAAACTGCCCAACTGAAAACAAGTTGTGTCCCAATCCTTCGACGTAGTAAACTCGAGTGATTAAAAAATTCTCAAACTGAAGATCTCCATAACCCTGAATAGCTGCTACATGATCATTTCCAAAGCGTACAGTTCCCATGAATTTCCAGACGAAATTGATCAGCAGCTTTAAGTTCCCAGTCATGTGCTTGGAGCAACCCGAGTCGACGATCCAAAGACATATTTCGATAACCTGCCAAGAACAGAAGAGTTTGTATTTGGAAACCGTGTTGAATTTGGTTCCATGGGGTTAGGAGTAAAAGCAGAATCACACTCATAGACAGTTGCTACTTGTTTAGCTTGAGTTATTTCTAATTTGCCGTCCTTAAGAATGAACTCTCTACCCGTCGGAATCCACATACAAAACTTAAGATAGTTCCTAGGCATTCGACTAATAGTGGTAGTCCTAAATCGTGCAACTAATCGTTCTAAAGATCTGGATCTAGCACTAGGTCTTTTTGGAACATTCTTCTGTTCAGGCGTAACATTCACATTCTTAGAAACACATTCATCATGAACATAATTAATTAAACATTTCTTGCATATTAAACAAACAGAGTCATTACATGCATTAGAAATAGTACTCTTGACATTACATTCAGATGAAACATGTCTCTTATTACAAAGCGATAAATTTCTAGGGTGTTCTTCTACTTCATCAACTTTATCCTTGCTACTACTCTTAGAGACAGGCGAGACTCTATTGTTCCTTGTATTGCTCTTAGGCTTTAGTCTGCTGCTCCTAGAGGTGCTTTATAATCCTGTAGAAGGTAAGGCACACACATTAGTATTTATATTGTTGTCCTTTTTAGCATTCCTAGATTCTTTAGAATTAGCCTTTATGCACTTGTCATTTGTCTTAGATGTTGAGGCAGACGCACTAGTGGGACTAATCCTAAAAAGGCCAGGTGCTAACACTTTAGGAGTTTCGACAACCGCTTTTCCTTTATCAACAATCTTATCATTTTCACTTTTCTTGGGCAAGGGTGTTGGAGTGACTGGTTTTGTCAAATCCTTTTTCTCATCAACTTTTGGAGCAAACCTTGAAATTGACATTTTTGGTTTTTGAACCGTGTTTGAAAAATTTGGTTTTTCCGAAGTCAATGGTTTTGCAAACTTAGTTTCCTCACCCTTCCTTTTTTGACTTTCAAGCTGAGCCCTCAAAAGATCATTTTGCTCTTTCATGTTCTTTAAGGCACGCTCATACGACAATTTGTCATACTTGCATTCTTCCTTTTTTCGATCAAGTTGTTTAAAATATGACACATTTTCTTTTTCAAGCTTTATAAGAGCATTTTCATATTTTGAAACAATTGCGGAGGTCTCAGCTCTAAGTCGTTCATCGTCTTGAACAGAATATGTTTGTAAAATGATGGACATGATGTCAGTGGTCATAACAGCTTCGAAGAGAGAATCATTTAGGTTTTCCAAAACATTCATGTTTTCACGAGCATCATTAGCTTCGGTTACCAGGGATTTGTGGTCCTTGACAAAGTCGGCCGTTTCTTTTAAGAAAACAAGTTCAAAATTTTTTACACTCGCGCTGATGTTATTCAGTGGAATAGTAATTTCGTTTTGAAACACCTTTTGCTGTTCGATGTGAAAACTAGAATGCCAGTTGTTAATATCGATGGAAGTTTTGGATTTAACAATGTTTTGAAGTTCTTGAATTCTCATTTTAACGTCATCGAGAATGTTTCTAGCCTCACTTGTTTTAAAAGTGTTGTTAGAGGAAATTTGTTCCAGTTTTGAAAGAGACTTGGAAACAACTTTCTTTTTAGACAAGAATTTCGCAAATGGTCGTTTTATGGAAAACGCAGATGGTTCTGTTTGTGGAACAAAAGTGATTCCCGAAAGTTTGTTCAATTTGTTGTAATCAATGGGTTTCAAATCCTTTTGTTTCATTTTATTTATGCTCTCTTCGACATGTTCAATCGTTAGCACAGAATCCCGAACGGCGGGAGGATCATGTTTGGTATAAATCACATTACCATTGTACAAAACATTCTGTTCTTGCTGAGCTTTCTTGAGATTACAAGGGGTGTTGTTACCAAGACCCATTTTATATTTCGTATGGTAAATCGGAAGAATTTGATTTGAAATCATTTTCATTGTTTGACTCGACTGACCCGACTTAACCACTAATTCCTCTAAATGAGCAATCATGTGTTCTGACTCTACGATTTCTTCCAAAAGTTTGTCTTCTTTCTTTGCAAAATCCTTTTTCAACTCATCCATTTCTTTTTCAAGATTGGAATAAGCTGTTTTTTGTTTAGAAAGTTGGTTTTGTAAATCAGAAATTTCCGTGTTTAAAGATTTTATCTTTTTGAAAGAATTAACATCAAGTGTGTCAAACTTGAGTTGCAATTTTTGTTTCTCTGAAACGGAATTTTGATAACCAGTTTCTAATTCAGACAATCTTTTGTTATGAAATTCAAAAGCTTTAACGGTTGATTTGTAACTCTCAAGCTCAGCGGTCAATTTAACATTCGCGGCCTTAACATCGCGATTGACCTTTTGCACATTCTCAATTTCAATACGACAATTATTCAATAATGATTCAAACAAAGCACGTGTTTCCTCATCATTCACAGCATGCTGTGAAACGAAGCCTCCATTATGATTCATATCTGGAGTTGCTGAAGGAGTATTGCTACTACTTGGCGTGTCCAGGAATGTATCATAAGTGGGTGCTTGCTTCTCAAAATGCTGTTCCTCATGAGGAGACATATCAAATATATCATTATTGTGACATGTGTTGATGTTAGATACCTCAGATGGTGCATTGGTGTCATAAACAGGAAGTGTGTCAGAATCCGTGTCATACTTAGCTTCCTGAAGATTCGCCATGAATATGCAGTTCGCATCGATATCTTCTCTATCTTCCATGTCATCCATAAGAGCCATAAAGTCATTCTCCTCTGCATTCAACTGAAACCCTGCCTCTGCCTTTTGTGCCAACATTACTGCTTTCTGCAAGTACGCTAGATCTTTCTTGTTTGGCTTAGTAGGACAGTTCCTTGCCATATGACCTACACCCTGGCAGTTGAAACACTTTACCGGATTACCCTGATTTACATTTCCTAAATTCCCAACTACTGGAGCTGCAACATTTCTATTCTGATTACCCATTGCCTGATTACCAACATTCTGACCCCTCTGATTTCCAACAAACTGACCCAACTGATTCCCTGCATTTTGACCATACTGATTCCCTGCATACTGACCTGCATTCTGCATATTCTGATTGCCCATATTAAATCCCGTAGCATATCCTTGCTGATTCCCATAAACTCCAACCATTTGGCCTCCGTTGCCCATATTGAAACTCGGCTGAGCGATCTGCCTGTTGCGAGTATTTGATGAAATCCTTTGGTTGTTGTTTGTTGGTGTAGAATAGCGTCCTTGGAAAGCTTTTGTCAGAAAAGCAAACGCTTGAGTCAATGCTGCAGTAGCTTCATCATTTTCAGTGAATTCTGGTTCTTGAAATTGTGGGTATTGCTGTTGTGGAATAAGATGTTGTTGTTGCTGTGGGTAGAATTGTTGTTGGTAGACCGGTGTTGGTTGTTGAATGTAGGATGGTTGCATGTAGTTGTGAGTGGAAGATGATGATGGTTGTTGAGTGTTCACTTGTAATGGTGTTGGTGTATTAGCAATTAGTGCGAGAGGATCATGATTCTTTGCCAATCTTTCTTTCCTAACTTCATTAGCCTCAGCTTGGTTTTGCTTCAGAAAGTCATAGAGTTGATCATAACTCACCTGATGTAAGTCCTTTGTCTGATTAACAATTGTAACATAACGACCCCATTCTTCTGGAAGGTTATTGACGAATTTGATGTTTGTTGCAATTGTTCGAGGTGTCAACTTGTTTCTGATTAACTCATTCATCAACGTGCAAAACCTTGTGTAGTATGACTCAATCTGTTCACCTTTAGTGGATGTGAAGTTCTCCCATTCAGTAAGAAGTTTGTTCTCAACGTCTTGTTGTCCAATCTCTGTTCCATGACAAATCCTTCTTACACGTTCCCACATAGCATGAGCAGTTTCACAACTGTCGACCGCAACAAAGATCTCCCGAGGTAATCCAAGTTGGATTAGATGCATTGCCATATCATCAGCTTTGATCTGCGCCTTGTCTTCATCAGTGTAATCTTCTTCTGTTTGTAAACGCATGTATGGTTCAGTAGGATTTGTTGAGTTTGGATCACCGGCAACTTGCACTTGTCTTGGCTGAAATGGACCATTCTTAATGGAGTTGAGCATAAGGTTACCATCAGTCTTAGTTTTGATGTAACGAAGCATACGGCTTGTCCATGGGAGATATCCACCTTTTTCAAGCATAGGAGGTCGGTTTTCCGCACCGGCTGCATGAATATCTTGCTGAGATGCCATTTGATGAAGTTAAGATGGATAAAGTTGATTCTTGGATCGTTCCAACGAAATAGGAGTAGGGTTTGGTGAAGATTAAGCAGGTTTTTGTGGTGAAAAATACGATCTAAAACCTTAAAACCTCAATAACTTCCGTTCAGAGTGGATTTGGGCCTCGAAGCTTGGCTTGAGTGATCTTTAGATGATTCAACGTGTCCTTCTTCTCGGTCTCACGGTCGTTTTGACAGCTGATTCGTCGAAAACGGAGTTACGGTTCAAAAGTTAAGGCCGTTTGAAGTTTGGTCGTCAAAAAACCTCACTTTGCTGTGTTCTCGATAATTTACCCAAGTTCTCGAAAATTTTTCAAGTTCTCGATATTTCACCCAAGTTCTCGATAAGTTACCCAAGTTTGCGAAAATTTTGCAGGTTTCTCGAAAATTTTCAGGTTTGCGAAAATTTTCAAGCTTCTCGAAAATTTTTCAGGTTAGCGAAAATTTTCAAGTTTCTCGAAAATTTTTCAGGATTGCGAAAATTTTCAAGTTTCTCGAAAATTTTTCAGGTTTGCGAAAATTTTCAAGTTTCTCGAAAATTTTTTCAGGATCTCGAAATTTGTTGCAAACCTTTCTCAAAAATTTTCACTTATCGAGAAAATTCAAAACTTATCTAAATTATACAATTTAGAAAGTTATCCCAAGTCGAAGTGTTTTTACTAACTTATACAAGTAAGAAAAACACCGAGTTAACCACGGAATCGTTTGAAGATTACTTGAAGAAGGTTCTAATTGATTAAAGATTATCTAATTGATCAATAATACATATTTTTAATGTATTAAAGATTACTTCATAATACATATTTTTAATGCTAACAATTATCTAATTGATTACATGGTTGCTAAGTCGAGTCATATCCTTGTACATATTATTTTGGGACGATTGGGACTCATGGGTAAAGTACTAATGTTATGGAGTAAAGGGGAAGAACATCATATTATTACCCTCATATGTGCGTTAATCTTAAAAGTACTCCAAGTGTTTTGATTATCTTGATTCGAGTCATTAGATTAGTTTATTGTAAAGTATGTAAAGATTCAAGTGTAAGGGGAATGTTCATTCCCTATGATGTATTATTTTGGATGGTAGGGTACGAGTGTGTGCAAAAAAAAAAAAAAAAAAAAAAAAAAAAAAAAAAAAAAAAACGGACTACCATCTCGTTTCATTCTATGTTTATTTTATGTTTTTGTTATTTTTCATTTACTAGCTAAAGTCGAGTCTAGTCCTGGCTTAGCAACGCCATATTGTACATGTAATTAACCAAGATGATTAACTCGCCACCAGTAAAGATTGCCTATATCCAACAAAACCGTGTGTTCCATATCCCTACACCTAACGTTATAACCCTTTAAAAGACCTCTTTGATAGTTTATCATAGGTGCTTACGCCATGTGGTGGAGGTTTGATCCTTTCCCAAGCCTATGGTAATCTATTTTCCTATGACAGGTAGTGAGAGATGTTTTCCATTTCCATATTGTGATATATACTTTATTACACCCGAGAGATGTGAGTATCTAAACACTATTTGTGAGGTGCTAGTGTATGACCTCCGTGCTTGTCTTTGGTCTTTAGTGGAACGATTATTTGTTGTAATTACTTTTATATTAGTGTTAAATGACCCCTAACTTGTATTTTGATTAGAATAAAAGCGCATTTGCTTGAGAACAAGCAAATCTCAAGTGTAAGGGTATATGATGAGAAGAAAAATGAACCGTTTTTAGGGGGTTATTTAAGCCCGGATTTGAATTTATCTGATCAAATATTGCCCTAAATCATTCCTTTTGTGATTTTAGGTACTTTTGGAGTGAATTCTGGAAAAGGAAGCATTTTGGAAGTTTTTGGAGCATAAAAGTGAAGAAAACGGCAAAGTCTTAATTTTCCTTGCTGGGAACAGTACCTGACGGCGTCAAGAGTCTTCATATGACGGCGTCAAGAGTTGGAAGTGGTGACGGTCCAGAGAAAACGTGACGGCGTCACGTATGGCCGTCAAGGTTCAAGATTTGGTGACGGCCCAGAACTCAATTACACATGACGGCGTCAAATCTGGATCTAGGCAATCCGATCTTATTATGGGCGGCGAGTTGACGGTGTCAGATATTTCTTCTTGACGCCGTCACCTTGTATAATCTATATATAGTTTTGCAATTTTCATTCATTATGGTGTAACTTTAGAGGGATAACTTTGGAGAAACCTTAGCACGAATTTTACTATTCTTTCAAGGGTTTTTACCCTTTGAAACCTTTCATGTTCAATTGAGATAAATATCCTTTCAATTCATTCAATATGTCTATGTGTTGTTTGAATATATCTTACTCTTGTCTTGAATTTAACATGCTAGGCTAGATCTCTTGTGTGTTTGCTTAGATGTAGTGAAACCTAGATGTTGATTATGGGTTGATTGTTTGTTTATAGTTGTTACGGATGAATGATTTCGATGTTAGGCTTAAGAAAACTGGCAGACTTCCATAGGGTAACATGCTTGAACGTCTTAAGAAACATGAACAAATGCGTACTAGGTTATTATGGTTGTATTTAATGCATGTGCGAATTCTAATGATCCCATGTTAGGAGCTTCTTGCAGGCTCGACATAGGAGTGAAGTAGGAGCTTATAGAGTTGGGGATGTACGTACGCCACCCCACGAATGGTATTAAGGAATATAACCCGTCATCCACGCGATTGTAACAAACTATCAACCTGTAAAAGATATCTAGGGAGTAATGAAACCTAAGTAAACACAATTTTCCCCATTATTGTTCACACCACATTAGTAATTAGCTTTATTTTCATTTTTGTTATTTTATTTTCATTGCATCTTTAGTTATTGGGTTAGTTGATTAGCAACTAATTCCGCCTACTTTTCCAAAAACCGAGATTTTATTTGCTTTTATAAAATATAAAAATACAAAAAGAATCATCCCTCACCTCTAGACCTAGTTTTTAGGCTTTCTAATCCTAGCGACACTATTCCTAAGTTGAACGATCAATTCTCCGGTACTTGTCACTATACTATATTACAACGATCAGGTACACTGCCTGGTGGGGGTTGTAAGCTTCTCGAGATCCCTCGAGAGGTAAAGCCTGGTGCGATTCCCACGTATCATCACCACCACATTAGTATAATTAGTTTTATTTTTATTTCTGTTATTTTATTTTGATTGCATCTTAGTTTATTGGGTTTGTTGGCTAGCAACTAATTTCGCCCACTCCTTCAAAACCCGAGATTTTACTTGCTTCTATAAAATATAAAAATACAAAAAGAATCATCCCTCACCTCTAGACTTAATTTTGGAGACTTTTTAATCCTAGCGACACTATTCCTGAGTTGAACGATCAATCCCCCGGTACTTGTCACTATACTCTACTACAACGATCAGGTACACTGCCTGGTGGGGGTTGTAAGCTTCTCGAGATCCCTCGAGAGGTAAAACCTTTTGTGAGGGTGCAATTCCCAAGCATCAAGGGTATAAACGGATTATTTTCATAATAAGTATAAAAACCTATTTTTGAGTTAGAAACATAACACAATACTAGGGAGCTTCATGTGAGGAGTACCATATGGATATTTCGTTTTGACGAGTCTGCTGGATTTGCGAATTAAAGTGCTCTGGCTCCTCAAACGATTATTGTATGTACTTCTGGATTATGATGACCTGAACGGTGTTATGCTATAACTAAAACTTAATAACAACATAACTCAATAATAGGGAGCTTTGTGTGAGGATTATTAACTTCTGAATTATGATGACCCGAATGGTATTATGTTGATAACATAATACAATAGTAGGGAGCTTCATGTGAGGAGTAATATACTTCTGAATTACAATGGCCCGAATGGTGTTATGTTATATATAAAAACCTAATAGTAATTAGTTAAGAAAACCTAGACTAAGACTTGACATACATACACACCCACACGGCACCAAACCCTACTCCCGGTATACGTGAGTCAGCATTATAATCCTTGAGTCACTTTTCACATCAATCATAACATCCTAAAGCCCATGTGAGTTCATAGCCTCATACTTTTTAAAAATGCTTTGCCTTTAAATGCTTTATAAACCCTGTGAGGGGGATACATGCTAAATGCTTTACTTAAAACCGAATACAAGTCTTTTTCTTTGGTTGTTGCACGAGTAAACTAACAGCCACCACTACATAACCAAAATTCATGAATATAATCGTTTGGGATATTTTACCCACGCGAACGCGAATATAGTTGATAGATCTATTGGAGTTTGACAACTCCCGTTGGTATTAACACCCCACTAGGTGGTACCAATAAGTACTATATTTGAATCCACTCAAGGTATAACTTTAACAAGTTATCCTTCCATCCCCTCATGTTGGGTCTGCAGCCCACATGACCCAGATCGTTAAGGTGTGATTCATGAACTTAGTGCAACAAACCCCTGTCTGTAGTATTGTACTGATCATGCAATACTGACAGAAACAACTTTCTTCTACTCTACATGGGTGTAAAACAACGTAGCCCATGCTTTACTAAACTTGTATTCACACTACTACTTAAACGTATGACTCTCACTCAACACCTAGTGTTGACTTTTAAGCATGTATCCTAGGTATATAGCAGTTACGGAGCTTTGGCAGGAGGTGGCATTGAACTCGGAGGACTTTCAAACCAGTTATCATTCAAACATAACATTTCACACTTAGATTCACGGGACCTCATCTTAATAAAACTCTGATATTTTAATGAATGATAACTTATTTATAAAAACCGTCTCTTTTCGAGTCGTTTTCTATTACTGTAACTGTGATTCCATGAAGTAATACCCCAGACCTAAATCCGTTGCGGTCTGTGAAAATGGGGGTGTTACAAGTTAGTTATGTCTAATTATAAAGTGACAACATTAGTCCTTTAACCTAATAGTCGTTTGCAGCGATTGTCCCTTTATACTAAATATATCATTAAGTCAAACATATAATTAATCACGCACAATTTTTTTTCTAAAACAAATTTCTATTTTTTTTCGAATTCAGAAAAAAAGAAATAACTCGAAATTTCTTTTAAAAAAAAATTTCTAAAAAACTTTCTGAAAAAAAATCAAAAAAAATCTATTTTTTTCGCTTTTCTAATTTTTTTTAGAAAAAAATCTCTATTTTTTTTCTAAATTTCTTTTTCTAAAAAAAAATCTAAAAAAATTTTCTAAAAAAAAATTTCGAATTATTTTTTTTCTGAATTATTTTTAAAATTATTTTTTTAGAAAAAAACAATTTCTAAAAAAAAGCAACAAAAAATCAGAAAAAAGTTTTTCGACAAAAAAATTTAAAAAGAATTTCGAAAAAGAAATTAGAAAAAGATTTTCGAAAACGTGTGTAAAAAATGTATATAAAAAAGTGTGTAAAATGTGTGTGAAAACGTGTGTAAAAATGTATATAAAAACGTATATAAAAGGACTAACGTTGCTTATTCTTTTTTCAGATCTATAACCGTGTGTTGTAAAGCTTGTGATAAGCTTCCTTTTAAGTTTATGGTTCGGACTTATTGCTTATTCTTTTTTTTTCTTTGTCGCGTTGGATATTGGTTAGCCACAAGAAGTTTGGGCCGAGACTCATGTGGTTGGATTTGGATCGTTATTTTGTTTTGAATTTGATTGGATAAGTGCTTATTTTTCTTTTAGCTTTTTTCTGCTTATTGGCTCAAGTCGGAGCTTTTTTAGCTCATTCTTGTTTGGCTTTGTAACACCCCAAAAATTCTGTACAGCGGAAGAGTAATCAAGCTTTCGGGGTGCTACGGGGATTGATATCCATCACAAGTCATAAAAGAATGAGATAAAGTAAACATAAGTGAAAACCAAACCAACCAGGGTTTTAAAGTTTACATTCATCTCAAATTATCCAAAGTAAGGCACAAAATAAGTTAAACATAGGTCCACAATAACATATCAGAGTTTGAGAAAAATAGATCCTTAAACCAAGTTGCCATGCCAAGCCTTCCAAATCAAGCAGCCCAAGTCATCACTTAATTACCTGAGAAAACGCGCTAAAAGTCAGTTTTCGCTGGTGAGATCATAGGTTTAAATTCTTAATTCAATCAAGTGGACATATACGAAAAACGCTTGCTAGCTAGACTAGGCCTCAAATATCTAAACCAAACCTATAGGTGCACACTATAGCCCAAAACCAAATCAAATCAATATGCATTCGCAAGGATGCGACATGCCCAACATTCGTAAGGATACGACATGTTCATGCATTCGTAAGGATACGACATGCGCTATAACCTACCTAGTTCTATAAGCATAGTAAGTTTTAAATAAACAACAATAATAGTCCACATAAAACAATTTACACGTTTCTCAACCCAAGTATTGAAAACAAAGTTCAAAGTAAAAGTGGGCCTATAACTCACCTCAAGTCCAGATATCAGCACAAAAACCGGTAGAATCAAGAAGTATCACAACTCAAATGACGGCAACTACGGACTCGGCACTTCCTAACAACATAAACTCTTCTCAGAATCATTTTCTCAAAAATCAAATATTCCCAATCCCGAACGTATTCCTTTTTACTTTCCAAAATTCATTTCTCGTATTAGTTTGGCGTTTGGTATCTATGTGGGTGGAAGGTCGACTCAACACAAGCCAGGAAACACAATAAACGGAAAAAATAATAATAATACAATCTACGGGTCTAATATTGGCCCAATATATTATTTAAATAAATCATCGAAGTTTACCAAGTCCGTCGACTTGCTAATCCTCCATAACTTATTTACCTAATATATTATTCCAAGATCATACCAAATCATAACTCACATAGCACGTAGATTTCTATATGGTAAGTTTTAAAGTCTAATAAGTTTCCTAAATATATCGTCAAACTTACCAAATTCGTCAATTCGGTAAACCTCACAAGATATTTAGTAGCTTATTATCCCGTACTCCTACCATAACCTAAAGGCGTCGTAGGATACAATACCCGTTAATAAACCCTTTTTATATAACTAAATAGGTCCTATTTAATCCGTCGATTAAATAAGTTATGTAGTTATATGAAATGAATCTATTAACGTCACACATCCGTGACAAGCATAAAAATCAACAATTAATAAAATGACCCACTTGTATTCAAGTGCCCTCGATCTCGTATAACTCGTAAGTTCTCATTTTATTTTCCAAAAGCTTATTTCATTTCGTAAGACATTTCACGTTATATTTATATTTCTATTTATAATAGTTTAATTATAATAAAGTTTCCGACATTTATTATACTATTTTCATAGTCTAATATATATCGTCAACATCATTATTTTTATTACTCGTGATCACTTATTTATAATGCACACACTTATGTAAATATATATACGTTTACACATTTATATATTTATATAAATGTTTATATCGTTGATATAAGTTATTACGAGTCTTTATTAGTTAGTATAAGTATAATTTGTATCGAGTTATAAAAGATGAGTCACATGTCCGAGTCATCACTCTCGGCTCATTGTCCAAATCCAAATGTTAATGCATTTTGCCGAAGTCAATCGTTGACTAGAAAGTCAACGTGACTCCAACTTGCACAACCATGAGTCCAAAGCAATATCGTCAATACCACAACTCCGTCATTCGTCCCATAACACAAACTACAACAATTGGGTCAGACTACGGCACCCGACTAATCCTATCTCCGTTAAACTAAATGACCGTCTCACAATCGGTCCCCGAATATCCTTCGACAACAACTCCACAACATATCAAAGTCCATTGCCGAGACCACAAGGTCTCGGCCTTGCTACACTTCTCGGCCCAAGAATAAACACAACAACAACAACAATAACATAACAACAACAAGAAGAACCACAAGAGTACTAATAAAACGGGTCATAACATCGAGTCAAACATGAACCAGAAGACCCACTTGGGTCTCGGTTCACTTTGCGAGCCATGAAAACCAACCCCGAGACCTTGAGGTTCTCGGCTAGGCTCAAACCAAAGCACCAATCATACCAATCGGACCATAGGGTCACGGTAAGCTCACCCGAGCCCAAAACAATAACCAAACGGACCCTTGAGGTCACGTTGAGCTCAAATGAGCCACGAATCAAGACTCCGAGACCACGAGGGTCTCGGCCTAGCTCATCCGAGCCACAACCATCAACCCAATCGATCTCCAAAAATCCAATCCGAGCACAAAAAGGTCGTGAGTCGACACCACAAGGATACCATCTTTATTTGATAACAAAACCATTTTTAATCTTGTAATCCAAACCCAAATCAATGATTTAAACCAGGTTTGACTCGGATTTGTCAAACCCGACGCGTATAAACGCGTTTCTCACCTTCAAATCAAGTAGAAACAAAGAAAGAGTGTTGGTGTGGTGATGTTGTACGCGGCGATAATCAAGAAAACGGTGGGGTGGGGTTTTCTTTTGGGCGCGTGTGGTACAACACACGAAAGGGAAAGGTGTGGGGAGTGTTTTGGTGGTGGCGGTGTATGGTGGTGACCGGCGGTGGTGATGGTGTCGGTGTTGCAGGTGGGCGGCGACAAGGGAGAAGAGAGAGTGGGAGGGATGAAGTTATGAGGGTGAAGGGTAATATACCCGATTTTTACACTTTTGGTCCCTCTAGTTTTATTTTTTCATTAATAGCCACAAAAACTTTAGTTATTAGATGTTACTGTTAATCGGTTTTCCCGTAACACGATTACTCGTTCTCAAAAATATTAAATGTCGCCAAAAGTATTCGTACACGTCGCCATTAATTTCCAAATACACTTTACCGAAACTTTTAATTATTAAAATGTTCGTTTAATGTATAGATGCGACCGTTATCCAAAAGTTTTTAAATTCGTTAGGTTTTCCTAATGCCGGAGTCGACGTAGTGCAACAAGGACGTCTGAACAATAATTCACGATATAAATTCCATAACAAATCAACAATTCGAATTCAATTACACATAATTTCATAATTTAAAACATCGGTTTAAATTTTACAAATATGTTACGAATAAAATTCCAAACATTTAATTAAAATCAAACTTTTAACGTAATGCGGGTTTTAAAAGTCTCCCTAAATTGCCAGTTGTCATAGGCTTATTTTTCTTTTGTTACAGAGGTCTCGGGTTTGCTTATTTGGCTTATTGGATTTAAATACCATTCTGACCTATTAAATTGATTACCGAGACTATATTGGCCCAAGAGGCCTAATAGAAGAGTGCAAGTGCTTATTCGAGTGCTTATTTCTAAAAGTGCTTATTTTGCGGTTTCTAGGACTATATTCGAACCTATTAAACGATCGTTGGTATAAAGGACTAATGTTGCAAATGATCATTGGTATAAAGGACTAACATGGCAACTGTTGTAAACGATCTTTGGTATTAAGGACTAACGTTGCAAACGACCGTTAGGTTAAAGGACTAATGTTGCCACTTTGCAATTAGATTTAACTAACTAAACTAACGTCGTAATCAAAATGGACTGAAAGTGGAACTAAACTATCGATTTTAGACTAAAACCACAACTTTTTGAAAAAAAATGGACCAAAATGAAATCCGTACTAAACCACAAGGACCAAAAATGTAGTTAACTCTATTTTTTTTCCAATGACATGAGTATGATCAAATATTTAAAATAAATACTTTGATAATAGCCCTCTTGCATGAAACAAATATTTAAATGTTAAATGTATCAAAACAAGCTTTAGAAAACAAGCTTTAGAATGACCTTTTTTACATTTAAATTGTGTTTGATGAATGACATTTTTTATGACAAAATTAAAGCTTTAAGATAATTTGATGCATTGAAGATACCTTAATACAAATACAAGTCTTCACGCATTAACCCATTTGATGCGTCATTGTTGAATACGCCTCTCATTTCACGGTCATCAACCAATTTGAAAGGTGGTTTGATTACAAACTTGATCGAATCAAAAAATTTATTTTTATTTTTATTTTTTATTTATTTTTAAATGTTTAAATGATATACGTTTATTTGATGGCGGATTTATTATTATTAGTGAGAATTAATGATGTAACCTGATCTAATGAGACTAAAGTTTAATATATAGCCAATACATCTAGTTTAATATTACATCTGTCTCAACTTGGAATTATTATTTTATTATATTTTTTTAGTGTTATATAATATTGGGCAAAATACCTATTAATGTACTATATTTGCTCAAATATTATTTTCGTGTAATGAACAAATATATATCTTTATATGGGTACTGAACTTCTATTTTTTGGTCTTTTTGATGTACTTTGTGACATTTTTGCCTCTGAATTTTTAACAATTTGAGGGGCAAAAACGTCATAAAGTACATCAAAAAGACCAAAAAATGAAAGTTCAATACCCATATAAGGAAATATATTTGTTCAGTACACGAAAGTAACATTTGTGTCAAGTATGATGTATTTTTAAAGATTTTGCCCTATAATATTTGATGCAAAATATATGAATGAATCGGATTTTAAATTTATTTTCATTAGTATAATTTTCTATCAAGTATTATATAATACAAAGAAAGATATATAAAGTTAAAGTTGAAAAAAAAAAACTTTAAGAAATCAAACTAGACATTTATTTTGAGACGGAGGGAGAATAACAAGATGGCACGAGAGACGTAAACACGATGGTTAGGAAACCCAACTGACAAACGAGGATTTTCATTTATGCATTAAAGTAAAACTTTTTAACATCTAGCTTTATAAGGAGGATTTCCACCTGTGCTTTGCTATGGAGTCTATGGAGTATTTGTATATTATCGTATTGCACGCATCGCTAAAAGAGTAAATTTTTAATTAATTAAAATTGGCTTTACCGTGTTAACTAACTTGATGCGGCATACGATGTACTATTATTTACTTTTCAAGTAAATAAAACAATTAAATAAAATTTAGTTTACAACCATGGACGGACCCATGATTTTTGAGAGGGTGTTGCACAAAATATTTTTTATGACCATGAGTACTAAAGTTGTCCGATAAAGAATTTATTAGGTAAAATTGGGTGTTGCACGAGCCCAGAAGAATCATATTTTATAAAAAATTTACAATTCGTTAACTAAAATTGAGTGTGGCCCGTGCCACACCCGGCTCACATATGGTCCGTCCCTGTGTACAACAAACATTGAAATAACAAATTTTTAACGAAATCACTTTTTTTTTTCACTAACATAGTGTAAAGGATTCTTCCATCGAAGATCATCATCCCTATAATCACACTATTAAAACTTTAAGTACGCGTACATACGTCACATGTTTTTTAATTGGATAACTAGTACGAACCAATAACCAAAAGGGCACCTAATCCTAATGTGGTCGTCCTCGAATGATGCAAAGTCTTAAAGGTCCAAGTCCCCGGCGACAGCACAGCCTCGGGCCCCAAGTGATCCCCCCACCTCCGGTTTCACCTTCATTATCATTTTCGTTAAACGTACTACTCCCACCACACTCATACATTTCTTATCATTTTCCTTACCAATCCTATTTCGACAACAATTTCTTGTTTTCCCAATCACTTTCATCACAACTATTTAATGCTCCTATAATACTTATCTATATTTATTTTGCTCACGTTAATACTATGAACATGTAAACATCACATGTTGTCATGTTGTGTGTTTTATTGTTCTTGTCTCTCCCTCCTTCACCTTACATTATCCCTTTCACTTTCGCCAAGTATACATTATCAGTTACACCGCGTACATTTGACTAATACCCCTAGGCCGTGTATATCTGAGTTTATGAAAAATAATGAATGAATGAATACATAAATGATGACAAGAAACCTCAAGTTGCAATATTTTTTAAGGGCAAATCATCGCTGCTGTTGCAGCAGCCAACTTATCTACTGCCACATGAAAAAAAATTTTACAATTTATATTTTTTACCCTTCAATATTTTCATCTTTATACAATTGGTCCTTTCCTTTATACCTTTGCAGCAGGTAAGATCCCTGCAGTCAACAGCAGGGATCATTTTCCCATTTTTTAATGGGTATGTTTCTTTTATTAGTGGGCATGCTTCTTTTTTGGATTTGTTTTGGTTGTTTAATGTTAAGTTGCAATCTTTATTAAGGGTATGTTACTTCTTAGAATAGCATCTCAAAGCACTTAACATTCATTTTATATGATGGGTATATATATTTCTTTTTACATAAAAAATGTGACTTTTTTATGGTTTTATATATGTGTATCTAATCTTTTTTTTTTTTTTTTTTTTTTTTTTTAAATCACAGGATTTAGAGAGGAGGTTGTTCATGAAGAAAAAAAGAAGTTGACAGAAGAGAGTGAGCATATGCAAGCAATATGTGTAGAAAGACTATATATTTGATGCATGTGCTCACTTCTCTTGCTGTCAGCTACTCTCACCATCTTCATGTTGTAACATATTTTAATTTGGTTGTGTTTCATACTATTTTAGGTGTTTTTAAGTTTTACTAATTACTACAATATTTTATGTGTTATATATACTGTTTTGGATAATAAAGAAGCTGCAGAAAAAAGAAGTGGACACCTGGACACATATTTAATGATACACATACCATAACAGCTGCAAGTTTTGATGACTAATCACATATCCCTATTTGGTTTCTTTTTATCTTTTTCTATATATTGCATCTCTTTTTTGGTTAAATTTTTTTTGGTTAGGGTAAATCAGATTCAAAATGAAGAAGATGATCTTGGATACAGCAGGTACAGGAATAATGTTTTTATGTACCTTTTGTTAATTTTGTACTTTTTATTTAATATGTTTTCCTTTTATCCAAAGGTAATTGTCCCTTTATGATTATAATATTCAAGTTGGACTTTGGAGTTTGAAATCATGTACTTGTTCATGATCTGGAGCAAGAAGATCAGAGGGTTTTTTCTTGAAATCATTAACAAGGTACTAAAACACTACTTCTCATTACTTCTTCATCTCAACTGCAATTTTACCCTTTATTTATCTTCCTAAAAGAAAAAAAGTTATTTTTTTTTAATAAAATTTCCCCATTTCTCTCATTTTTTAACTTAATTTGACTGCCTTGTTTCTAATTTTGACTAATTTGGATTATAAATATATCTAAAAATCAATATGGGTCTGCTTAATTTTAGCTTTCCAGAAAGACAAGTAAAAAAATGTTTTAAATGATCTAATTTAAGCATTAATGCATCACACCTAGGGCTTATTAGCAGCTCTTTTAAAGGTATAAACACTTAAGTCACACATTGATAGAAATTGTAATTTGTTGTAGATATCTATGTTGTGATGTGATATATGATACTATTAAACATGGATGTACAAATCATAGTTATATCTTTGGTACTCATTTAATCTACTCTTCAATATCTTCTGATTAATAAGATGGAAAACAGATGGACATCCAAGATTGAGGATGGTTTGCATTTGCGGCTTTATGGGCAAATGACCAAGATGCATGCAACAAAATCTTGTAAAGTGGTTGGGCTTCTATATATCAAGAGGCACTAACTTAAAAAGGAATTTTTATGCAGGTTAGTACTTGGTATATACATAAAATCTGTGTTGGGCTATATATCAAGAGGCACTAATTTAAAAAGGAATTTTCTATATATGTGTGTTGCATGCCTTGATTAGTTTATTTGGGGGTTTTGAACTTTTTTAACTTGGCAACGACATCTTTCTGATAATTCTATTGGGTTTATAGGGATTTAGGGTTTAAGCGTACATACAATCTGAAGATCATTGCTAGTTTGCCTCCTGAGCTTTGGGAGCAAGTAGAGCTTCTTCTGGAGAAATCTTAATTACTGGTTAGTCCGCTATCTAATATTGCTTTCTGCCCTTTGGTTGGTCAATTTCGTTACATATTTACATTGCTTGAGATATGCAATTTTGGTTGGTAATGTCAAGTTGAATTGCTGTTACTGTTAAAAGCCAAACCTTATGTATATGCAATTTGATATGATAGAATTTCATAGAATAGCTACTTAATATCACTTATGTTTACTATAGTATTCTTTCTGTTCGTTGTAATTTGATGCGGTGACCAAACTTGTTTTGCATCCTAAAATTGATCAATAATTTGTTCATGTATAGTGTTTGCTGTAATACAATGCAGTGATAAAACTTAATTTGTTTGTCTATTTTCTATGAATCCATGCTGTCAGTACAATGATCTTTCAATTACATATCACTATATCAGTGGTTCTTTGCTGTCTAGCTAAATGTACTAACTAGTGCAAGGTACTAAGGAGTTCATAATTATGCAGGCCGTATTCATTGCCTTAATGCTGGTCTATTCAGTTTATTTATTATTAACATGGGCAATAATGTTAACTACATTATTCTTCACCAATTTCCCTCTAATTCGTTGAGTTAACGCATGTTAGGTCACCTAGTTTCCCTCTAACTTAGGAGCAATTAACAGTTTACTGTAATTGATGTTAGGAGTGTGTACTATATTTTGTGCTGAGCATGCCTCCCACTACTTGTGTCATCAAAACTTACCATCTGTTCTTCCAGACCGATGGTGTGCACCTTAAATAACACCAAAACTTATCCTGTATACCTACTGAGAAGACTTATCGATAATCCACCCAGGGGATCGGCTGCTGTTGAAATTCGATGGAACAGAAACCTCTGCCATTAAAATAAACATCCATTTTTGGCGTTTGGCTATCGATTGTCTTCCCACTAAATTCAATCTGGATACACGCAGTATAAACTTAGACTCCGTTCGATGCCCAATATGTGATGAGGATATAGAAACATCACAACAATTGTTTGTTGATTGCATCATCGCTAAATCGTTATGGTCTTTGGTCCCTTCGTGGTTGGTTTTTCAAGACCACCCGAAGGACCTAGGAAATCTTCTTACCTGAACAGACTTGACTAATCTCGATACTTCTATCAACGCATGCTTCAATGTTGTAGTTCAAACAACAACTTGGTCCATTAGGAATGGTGTATGTTTCAACTTAAAACCCCCAAATGCGGATATATTAGGGGCTGAAATAAAAGTCTTTTCGATCTCACTCATGGATTCTTCATAGGAATAGGCAAGTCAACCCATGTTGGATTGACCGGATCAATGATCCGATAAGGGCTTGTACAAAATCTATACGAAATTTCTATCCTCTAGATCCTTACTAGAGTGATACTGTACTTTTTAATGAAAATTGTTGCTGTTCAAAACAAAGTTGTGTCGACAAAGTATCACTAACCAAGACTTTAGTGGAAAAATGCAAGTAAAGTGTTAGGTAAGTTCATTGTTTTCCTACTTTTAAAAGTGGTGGGGTTAGAGTTACCATTATTCATAATTAGGGCAGCAATTTTCGACACGATACGATAAATGACACGGACCCGACACGAAGTTAAACAGGTTTGGGTTGAGGATAAACATGTTTGGGTAAAAATAGGTTAACCCATTTAACCCGTTCAATAACGGGTTGTGTTTGGGTTGAGTAAGTGTTAAACATGTCAACCCGTCAACCCATTTAAGTATATAAGCCTCTAAAAAGTAAAATATATAACTTGGTTTTTATGTACTTAATATGAGTGAACTATGATTATAATGTGTACTTTATATGAGTGAACTATGATTATAACTCATATATCGTTGAAATTTCCGTATAGTTATTTATATGTTATTTTTATCATTTTTAGATCGTTACATCATTTTTGGATTTAAACTAGTTGAATCGACAAACCATAAGTCTTGTTCACCTCTTGACCTGTTTAATTAAATGGGTTCAATAAGTCACAAACAGGTTGCACATGTTATGCAAGTGTGTGTTAGGGTTGAGTTTTTAACATGATGTATAAATGGGTCGTGTTTAGGTAGAGGTTATACTAACCCGCCAACCCACGAACCCAAAAAACGACTCGATTGCCACCTCTTGTGTAAATGAGGTTAAAAACTTTCAAAAGGTGTTAAATATGTAGATTTTAGTGCGTAACATACATAATAACGTGACACGTGTCACTATCTAAGAAATGTGAGCATTATCAAAATGTCATTAACTAGTTTTTAGAATGTTTTAATATATATGAGACAAATTTGAGCTCATGTAATCGAATAAAACATGGACGAAAGTATATTAATATTTTGAGCTACAAATATTAAACCCTCTAACCTATTAGTTTTATTACCTTTAATTGTATATAGTGTGGTCATCAATTCGAATGAATCAAGTCTCTTTTGCCAGATGATTAGGACACTATCTTATCATATTGATACATGATACATCAATGGCTTTTTTACTATAGGTAACAAGTTAAACTCGTGTTTTCAAGATATAAGGTATGCCGCAATAATTAACCGCATAATATAATTATTTTAGTACTACTACCAAACTTATTCAGCCAATAGCTAGTACGTTATGCAACAAATATCTATTTATCAACGTTAAATGATCACATGAGATAAAAGACATCATTAGTGCCTTATTCAGCCAATAGCTATTACTGTATCCATAGTACACAATAAAGTTCCGTGTAAAAGGAAACATGACAACATAATACACATGCCACTAAAGGTAGGGAAGTGATATGCACACCACAAAATCACACATGTAATACATAAAGCACAACATCACATATGCATGTTTGTGGTGTGCACGTCACTTATAGTGGTGTGCATATCACCTCCCTAAAAGGAAGAAGTCAACATGAGCTTAATATGAAGTTTCGTGCACCTGCTAGATCGACATCAACATTTTACTTTTAATGCATGGAGATGCACAAAACTTCTGTTTGTGAGCCGCTTGTTATTCTATCTAATTAATGACGTGCGTTTTGGAGGACTTCTTATTGCCTTGTAGCAATTAGAAGAGTAAGGACATCCTGAATGGGAGTTTTAAGAAAAAATTTAAAACGAATGAAAAACTTTATATTTTGTTTTAATCATAATGAGTTTATTTTTCATGTTTATGTGGAATTAAGATGTTTAAAATCTTAGAATCTTTCATAATTTAATGTATGTATAATTGTTTAGCATTTTATAAACTATAAATTAATAATTAGATAAATTTATAAATCTTCTAAAATTTTCACTATTGTGGATGCTCTAATGTATAAATTTCTTTTTTAGCGGTGGTTTGATTAAAGCTAATAGGGAGTTAGAAACAAATTACAATATGAGTTATAAAGCATTACATAGATTGTCATTCAATAAATATAAACTTTCCTAAGCCTATTAAAGAGCCAAATGAACAAGGAAAACTTATGTCGTTGAAGATTAGTTCTATTGAGGGGAGCTTGGAAGAGAAGATCACGTTATTCTTATATTTCCAAAAAGACCATCACTTGATTTAAACCTATACAACAAAAGCCTTCTATAGTTTGCCTAACAAGGTAAGTCTCGTATCAATGAGGTTTGTGATACTTGTATAGTTCTAAAGTCATGTTTGTTTTGTGTGATGTTTAATGTTAATTAAAACAAAACTAAGTTGTAAAAATCAACTAATACATTTTTCCTTTAATATCTACACCTCTTATCACTTAGCAAGAAATTTCTAATCGATAATGTCGTTCTTTAATCAATTTATGTATTGTGTGATAGGGTATTGACATGCTCGAGCTCGGCTCGTTTAAAATCGAGTCGAGTCGAGTATTTTTCGAGTCGATCTCGAGTTGTTCGCGAGTTGTCTCGGCTCGATTACACCCCTATAATTTTTTATGTGTGTGTGCGCGCGCACGCGCGTGTGTGTTAAAGTTAAAATAAAAAGACAAATATCCGTAAAAAGAATAAAAAGAAAATTTTAAAAAAAAAGTTCTCGAAAAATTCCACAAGATCGGGTGTGTTGGTGCATAAAACTTTTGTGAAAGAAGTTTTTCTAATTTTGAGTTTTTATACGTTTTTTTTAATGCACAAAAAACGAATTTTAATGCGAAAAAAAATTTTAATGCACAAAATTTTCAACTTGTTTTAGTTAGATGCGCAATGTTATTTTGATTAAAAAAGTCAAAAGAAGTTGGGTCCAAAAACGAATTTTTGATGTACAAAAAAGCGATTTAATGCACAAACGTATTTTTTTATAATTTTTTTTTCGGATAAAGTATCCACTTTTAGATAAACTTCCTTTAGAACTTTTTCATGCACCAACATACCCGATCTTGTGAAATTTTTTTGGAATTTTTCGAGAACTTTAAAAAAAAAATCTTTTTATTCTTTTTACGGAAATTTGTCTTTTTATTTGATTTTTACGGAAATTTTTTTGGTTTGATTACAAACTTGATCGAATCAATTTTGTTTAAGTTTAAATGATATACATTGTTTGATGGTTGATTTATTATTATTAGTGAGAATTAATGCTTACGTAAACCTGATCTAACAAGACTAAAGTTTAATAGCCACTACATCTAGTTTAATATAACAAGATGGCATAATATACGTCACTCATCCCCCACTTGATGCTCTAGATAATTTATTGACTTTATGTTGAGCATCTCCGATGTAGACACTAAATGAAATTTTTTGCACTAAGATAATGCAAAAAGTACAAAACAATTCTTCCAATGGATGCACTAAACATTGACATTAGTTTAATGGCATGAACAGTAATGATAAAAATGCACTAAAAGTCAGGGGCGAATCTACATTCAACATAGGGTATCCATTCAAAGTTTAAAGTTTGAGGGACGATAGATGAAATATTTGCAAATGATAAATGAAATATTTGCAAAGATAGAGACTATCCATGCAACTTTAAACTTTGAGGGATGATAGATGAAATTTTTGACAAACCACAGGGACCATTTATGTAATTTACTATTTTTTTTTTCATTAAGATGGTGTAAAAATTTAATTCTTCCTGGAATTATCATCCCTATAATCACACTATTAAAACTTTTATAGTGTTCCAATGGTGTAAAAATTTAATTCCTAACCAAATGGTTGTGGGTTCAAGTCTTGCTTAGGACATGCGAGAAAAATATGTGGTTTAAATATTGTGAGATAGTTAAAATTGCCGTTCTATAAAAAAAATGCGGTCGTCAGTCATCGAATGATGCAGAGTCTTAAAAAGTCCAAGTTCCCGGTGACTGCACAACCTCGGGGTCCCCAGTGATCCCCCCACCTCAGCTTAGGACATGCGAGAAAAATATGTGGTTTAAATATTGTGAGATAGTTAAAATTGCCGTTCTATAAAAAAAAATGCGGTCGTCAGTCATCGAATGATGCAGAGTCTTAAAAAGTCCAATTTCCCGGTGACTGCACAACCTCGGGGTCCCCAGTGATCTCCCCACCTCAGGTCTCACCTTCGTTGTCATTTTCATTGAACGCACTCCCACCAATCATACAATTCTTATTATTTTTCTTACCAATCTTGTTTCGACAACAATTTCACATTTTCCCAATCACTTTCATTACAACTATTTAATACTCCTATTAATACTTGTTCATGCACCTATATATTATTTATTTTGCTCGTTAATCCTATGACTATGTAAAGCATCACATGTTGTGTGTTTTATTGCTCGTCTCTCCCTCCTTCACCTTACAGTATTACTTTCACTTACGCTGAGCATACATTACCAGTTACACTGCGTACAACTAACTAAATACCTCAGTTAGGCTGTGTATTTCCGAGTTTATGAAAATAATGAATGAATGAATGTATAAATGGTGACAAGAAACCTCAAGTTGCAATCTTTATTGATGGGTATGTCTCCTTTTTTTAGTGGGCATACTTCTTTTTTAAATCACCACAATATCATATCATTAATGCATATGGTACGACATGATATTGCACACACCACAATATACCTCAGTTAGGCTGTGTATTTCCGAGTTTATAAAAATGATGAATGAATGAATGAATGAATGTATAAAAAGTGATGCACACACCACAATATCATATCATTAATGCATATGGTACAACATGATATTGCATAAATTGTGGTGTATGCATCACTTATTGTGGTGTAAGTATCAACACCCTTATTTTATTTTATTTTATTTTATTTATTTATTTATTTATTTTTTTAAATCACAGGATGTAGAGGAGGTTGTTCATGAAGAAAAAAAGAAGTTGACAGAAGAGAGTGAGCATATGCAAGCAATATGTGTAGAAAGACTATATATTTGATGCATGTGCTCACTTCTCTTGCTGTCAACTACTCTCACCATCTTCATGTTGTAACATATTTTTTTGGTTGTGTTTCATACTGTTTTATGTGTTTATATGACCATATTTTATGTGTTTTATATACTGTTATTGGATTGGATAATAAAGAGGCTGCAGAAAAAAGGAGTGGACACCTGGACACATATTTAATGATACACATACCATAACAGCTGCAAGTTTTGATGACTAATCAACTATCCACTATTTGGTTTCTTTTTCTCTTTTTATATATATTGCATCTCTTTTTTTTGTTAATTTTTTTTTGGTTAGGGTAAATCAGATTCAAAATGAAGAAGATGATCTTGGATACAGCAGGTACAGGAATAATGTTTTTATGTACCTTTTGTTAATTTTGTACTTTTTATTTAATATGTTTTCCTTTTATCCAAAGGTAATTGTCCCTTTATGATTATAATATTCAAGTTGGACTTTGGAGTTTGAAATCATGTACTTGTTCATGATCTGGAGCAAGAAGATCAGAGGGTTTTTTCTTGAAATCATTAACAAGGTACTAAGACACTACTTCTCATTACTTCTTCATCTCAACTGCAATTTTACCCTTTATTTATCTTCCTAAAAGAAAAAAAGTTATTTTTTTTTAATAAAATTTCCCCATTTCTCTCATTTTTTAACTTAATTTGACTGCCTTGTTTCTAATTTTGACTAATTTGGATTATAAATATATCTAAAAATCAATATGGGTCTGCTTAATTTTAGCTTTCCAGAAAGACAAGTAAAAAAATGTTTTAAATGATCTAATTTAAGCATTAATGCATCACACCTAGGGCTTATTAGCAGCTCTTTTAAAGGTATAAACACTTAAGTCACACATTGATAGAAATTGTAATTTGTTGTAGATATCTATGTTGTGATGTGATATATGATACTATTAAACATGGATGTACAAATCATAGTTATATCTTTGGTACTCATTTAATCTACTCTTCAATATCTTCTGATTAATAAGATGGAAAACAGATGGACATCCAAGATTGAGGATGGTTTGCATTTGCGGCTTTATGGGCAAATGACCAAGATGCATGCAACAAAATCTTGTAAAGTGGTTGGGCTTCTATATATCAAGAGGCACTAACTTAAAAAGGAATTTTTATGCAGGTTAGTACTTGGTATATACATAAAATCTGTGTTGGGCTATATATCAAGAGGCACTAACTTAAAAAGGATTTTTCTATATATGTGTGTTGCATGCCTTGATTAGTTTATTTGGGGGTTTTGAACTTTTTTAACTTGGCAACGACATCTTTCTGATAATTCTATTGGGTTTATAGGGATTTAGGGTTTAAGCGTACATACAATCTGAAGGTCATTGCTAGTTTGCCTCCTGAGCTTTGGGAGCAAGTAGAGCTTATTCTGGAGAAATCTTAATTACTGGTTAGTCCGCTATCTAATATTGCTTTCTGCCCTTTGGTTGGTCAATTTCGTTACATATTTACATTGCTTGAGATATGCAATTTTGGTTGGTAATGTCAAGTTGAATTGCTGTTACTGTTAAAAGCCAAACCGTATGTATATGCAATTTGATATGATAGAATTTCATAGAATAGCTACTTAATATCACTTATGTTTACTATAGTATTCTTTCTGTTCGTTGTAATTTGATGCGGTGACCAAACTTGTTTTGCATCCTAAATTTGATCAATAATTTGTTCATGTATAGTGTTTGCTGTAATACAATGCAGTGATAAAACTTAATTTGTTTGTCTATTTTCTATGAATCCATGCTGTCAGTACAATGATCTTTCAATTACATATCACTATATCAGTGGTTATTTGCTGTCTAGCTAAATGTACTAACTAGTGCAAGGTACTAAGGAGTTCATAATTATGCAGGCCATATTCATTGCCTTAATGCTGGTCTATTCAGTTTATTTATTATTAACATGGGCAATAATGTTAACTACATTATTCTTCACCAATTTCCCTCTAATTCGTTGAGTTAACGCATGTTAGGACACCTAGTTTCCCTCCAACTTAGGAGCAATAAACAGTGTACTGTAATTGATGTTAGGAGTGTGTACTATATTTTGTGCTGAGCATGCCTCCCACTACTTGTGTCATCAAAACTTACCATCTGTTCTTCCAGACCGATGGTGTGCACCTTAAATAACACCAAAACTTATCCTGTGTACCTACTGAGAAGACTTATCGATAATCCACCCACGGGATCGGCTGCTGTTGAAATTCGATGGAACAGAAACCTCTGCCATTAAAATAAACATCCATTTTTGGCGTTTGGCTATCGATTGTCTTCCCACTAAATTCAATCTGGATACACGCAGTATAAACAGACTCCGTTCGATGCCCAATATGTGATGAGGATATAGAAACATCACAACAATTGTTTGTTGATTGCATCATCGCTAATTGCTGCCCTAATTATGAATAATATTTTTAGCTACAAATAGGTCAACCCATTTAACCCGTTCAATAACTAATAGGTTTTGGTTGAGGATAAACATGTTTGGGTAAAAAATAATTTAACCCGTTCAATAACGGGTCGTGTTTGGGTTGAGTAAGTGTTAAACATGTCAACCCGTGAACCCATTTAACTATATAAGCCTCTAAAAAGTAAAATATATAACTTGGTTTTTATGTTGGATTTAGATTAAATGTATTTTGTTATGTACTTAATATGAGTGAACTATGATTATAATGTACTTTATATGAGTGAACTATGATTATAACTCTATATCGTTGAAATTGCCGTATAGTTATTTATATGTTATTTTTATCATTTTTAGATCGTTACATCATTGTTGGATTTAAACTAGTTGAATCGACAAACCATAAGTCTTATTCACCGCTTGACCTGTTTAATTAAACAGGTTAAATAAGTCACAAACAGGTTGCACGTGTTATGCAAATCTGTGTTAGGGTTGAGTTTTTAACATGATTTATAAATGGGTAGTGTTTAGGTAGAGGTTATACTAAACCGCCAACCCACGTACCCAAAAAACGACTCGATTGCCACCTCTAGTGTAAATGAGGTTAAAAACTTTCAAAAGGTGTTAAATATGTAGATTTTAGTGCATAACACATAATAACTTGACACGTGTCACTATCTAAGAAATGTGAGGATTATCAAAATGTCATTAACTAGTTTTTAGAATGTTTTAATATATATGATACAAATTTGAGCTCATGTAATCGAATAAAACATGGACGAAAGTATATTAATATTTTTAGCTACAAATATTAAACCCTCTAACCTATTAGTTTTATTACCTTTAATTGTATATAGTGTGGTCATCAATTTGAATGAATCAAGTCTCTCTTGCCAGATGATTAGGACACTATCTTATCATATTGATACATGATACATCAATGGCTTTTTTACTATAGATAACAAGTTAAACTCGTGTTTTCAAGATATAAGGTATGCAGCAGTAATTAACTGCAAAATATGATTATTTTAGTACTACTACCAAACTTATTCAGCCAATAGCTAGTACGTTATGCAACAAATATCTATTTATCAACGTTAAATGATCACATTAGATAGAAGACATCATTAGTGCCTTATTCAGCCAATAGCTATTAGCGTATCCATAGTACACAATAAAGTTCCGTGTAAAAGGAAACATGACAACATAATACACATGCCACTAAAGGTAGGGAAGTGATATGCACACCAGAATAAGTGATGTGCACACCACAAAAGCACACATGTAATACATAAAGCACAACATCACATATGCATGTTTGTGGTGTGCACGTCACTTATAGTGGTGTGCATATCACCTCCCTAAAAGGAACAAATCAACATGAGCTTAATAAGAAGTTTCACGCACCTGCTAGATCGACATCAACATTTTACTTTTAATGCATGGAGATGCACAAAACTTCTGTTTGTGAGCGCTTGTTATTCTATCTAATTAATGACGTACGTTTTGGAGGACTTCCTCATTGCCTTGTAGCAATTAGAAGAGTAAGGACATCCAGAATGGGAGTTTTAAGAAAAAAATTAAAACAAATGAACAACTTTATATTTTGTTTTAATCATAGTGAGTTTATTTTTCATGTTTATGTAGAATCAAGATGTTTAAAATCTCAGAATCTTTTCATAATTTAATGTATGTATAATTGTTTAGCATTTTATAAACTTGAAAAGGTTTACACAAAGTGCAAAAAAGTTTATAAAATCAAAAGCTTTATAAATTAATAATTAGATAAATTTATAAATCTTTTAAAATTTTCACTATTGTGGATGCTCTAATGTATAAATTTCTTTTTTAGCGGTGGTTTGATTAAAGCTAATAGGGAGTTAGAAACAAATTACAATATGAGTTATAAAGCATTACATAGATGGTCATTCAATAAATATAAACTTTCCTAAGCCTATTAAAGAGCCAAATGAACAAGGAAAACTTATGTCGTTGAAGATTAGTTCTATTGAGGGCAGCTTGGAAGAGAAGATCACGTTATTCTTATATTTCCAAAAAGACCATCACTTGATTTAAACCTTTATAACAAAAGCTTTCTAGAGTTTGCCTAACAAGGTAAATCTCGTATCAATGAGGTTTGTGATACTTGTATAGTTCTAAAGTCATGATTGTTTTGTGTGATGTTTAATGTTAATTAAAACAAAACTAAGTTGTAAAAATCAACTAATACATTTTTCCTTTAATATCTACACCTCTTATCACTTAGCAAGAAATTTCTAATCGATAATGTCGTTCTTCAATCAATTTATGTATTGTGTAATAGGGATATCCATGAAAGAGAACTAAGAACTGTTCGCTCTTTTAAGCTCAAGCAAACAAATAAATGAACATTAACACTAAATCTAGTAAGGGTTATGAACTTATTAGAAATTAAAAAAAAAAAGTCAAGGAACTTAAATAAGTCAGAAACTTTATATTAACAAGTTTATAGGTTGTTAAAACTTATAATGAGCCTATCGAATTCTTCAATCTTTCATAAGTTCATAAATGTCGAAGATAAGCTAAACCAAACATCTCTTAAGAGCCTATCAAATTCTTCAATATAACTGGATAAACGTGGTCAGACAATAGTAAAGAAAGAAAAATAATGACTAAAAAACTTAAAAACATCTCCAATTCCAATGCACGTTACAAAGTATAATTTTTTTAATTAAATCGGTAATTGTTATTATTATTCACTTTCATTAGAAACAAAACTATAAGATTACAAGAAATTAGTGGGGAGCCTCAAAACTATCTGGGCCCCCACACCTTTAGCGATGGCATTTTTATTATTATTATTATTGTTGTTGTTGTTGTTGTTGTTATTTTTGCATTAGAAAAGATGACATTTTTTTCAATGACATAAAAGTAAAGACTTTGATAAGAAACCAATATTCAAGTATTAAATGTATCAAAAAAAGCTTTACAATTACCTTTTTGTATTTAAATTGTGTTTGATGAATGGCCTTTTTTATGACAAAATTGAAGCTTTAAGATAATTTGATGCATTGAAGATACCTTAATACGAGTCTTCACGCGTTAACCCCCATTTCTCCTTTCATGCTCAACAACCAATTTGCGAGGTGGTTTGATTACAAACTTGATCGAATCAATTTTGTTTAAGTTTAAATGATATACATTGTTTGATGGCTGATTTATTATTATTAGTGAGAATTAATGCTAACGTAAACCTGATCTAACAAGACTAAAGTTTAATAGCCACTACATCTAGTTTAATATAACAAGATGGCACGAAATACGTCACTCATCCCCCACTTGATGTTCTAGATAATTTATTGACTTTATGTTGAGCATCTTCGATGTAGACACTAAACGAAATTTTTTGCACTAAGATAATGCAAAAAGTACAAAACAATTCTTCCAATGGATGCACTAAACATTGACATTAGTTTAATGGCATGAACAGTAATGATAAAAATGCACTAAAAGTCAGGGGCGGATCTACATCCAACATAGGGTATCGATTCGAAATTTAAAGTTTGAGGGACGATAGATTAAATTTTTGCAAATGATAAATGAAATATTTGCAAAGATAGGGACTATCCATGCAACTTTAAACTTTGAGGGACGATAGATGAAATTTTTGCCAAACCACAGGGACCATTTATGTAATTTACATTTTTTTTTCATTAAGATGGTGTAAAAATTTAATTCTTCCTGGAATTATCATCCCTATAATCACACTATTAAAACTTTTATAGTGTTCCAATGGTGTAAAAATTTAATTCCTAACCAAATGGTTGCGGGTTCAAGTCCTGCTTAGGACATGCGAAAAAAATTTGTGGTTTAAATATTGTGAGATAGTTAAAATTGCCGTTCTATAAAAAAAAATTGCGGTCCTCAGTCATCGAATGATGCAGAGTCTTAAAAAGTCCAAGTTCCCGGTGATTGCACAACCTCGGGGGCCCCAGTGATCCCCCCACCTCAGGTCTCACCTTCGTTGTCATTTTCATTGAACGCACTCCTACCAATCATACTATTCTTATTATATTTCTTACCAATCTTGTTTCGACAACAATTTCATGTTTTCCCAATCACTTTCATTACAACTATTTAATACTCCTATTAATACTTGTTCATGCACCTACATATTATTTATTTTGCTCGTTAATCCTATGACTATGTAAAGCATCACATGTTGTGTGTTTTATTACTCAGTTAGGCTGTGTATTTCCGAGTTTATAAAAATGATGAATGAATGAATGAATGAATATATAAATGGTGACAAGAAACCTCAAGTTGCAATCTTTATTAATGGGTATGTCTCCTTTTTTTAGTGGGCATGCTTCTTTTTTGGATTTGTTTTGGTTCTTTAATGTTAAGTTGCAATCTTATTAAGGGTATTTTCCTTCTTATAATAACAACTTAAAGTACTTTACATTCATTTTTCATGATGGCTATATTTCTTTTTAAATAACAAATGTGACTTTTTATGGTTTTAGATATGTGTATCTAATCTCAGGTCTTGTTTTTTAATCACAGGATGTAGAGAGGAGGTTGTTCATGAAGAAAAAAAGAAGTTGACAGAAGAGAGTGAGCATATGCAAGCAATATGTGTAGAAAGACTATATATTTGATGCATGTGCTCACTTCTCTTGCTGTCAACTACTCTCACCATCTTCATGTTGTAACATATTTTAATTTGGTTATGTTTCATACTATACTATTTTATGTGTTTTTATGACCATATTTTATGTGTTATATATACTGTTTTGGATAATAAAGAAGCTGCAGAAAAAAGGAGTGGACACCTGGACACATATTTAATGATACACATACCATAACAGCTGCAAGTTTTGATGACTAATCAACTATCTACTATTTGGTTTCTTTTTCTTTTTTTATATATATTGCATCTTTTTTTTTTTTTTTTTTTTTTGTTATTTGCTTTTTATTTTTTTGGTTAGGGTAAATCAGATTCAAAATGAAGATGATCTTGGTACAACAGGTAAAGGAATAATGTTTTTATGTACCTTTTGTTAATTTTGTACTTTTTATTTAATATGTTTTCCTTTTATCCAAAGGTAATTGTCCCTTTATGATTAAAATATTCAATTTGGACTTTGGAGTTTGAAATCATGTACATGTTCTTGATCTGGAGCAAGAAGATAAGAGGGTTTTTTTTCTTCTTGAAATCAATATGAAGGTACTAGCTACACTACTTCTCATTATTTCTTCATCTCAACTGCAATTTTACCCTTTAATTATCTTCCTAAAAGAAAAAAAGTTACAAACTTTTTAATAAAATTTCCCCATTTCTCTCAATTTTTTATTTGATTTAACTGCCTTGTTTCTAATTTTTGACTAATTTGGATTATAAATATATCTAAAAATCAATATGGGTCTGCTTAATTTTAGCTTTCCAGAAAGACAAGTAAAAAAAGTTTTCATTTTTCTTCAAAGAAATTATCTAATTTAAGCATTGTATGCCATCACATCTAGGGCTTATTTTAAAGTAGCAGCTCTTTTGCAGGTACAAACACTTAGTCATACATTGATAGAAATTGTTATTTGTTGTATATATCTATGTTGTGATATGTGATACTATTAAACGTGGATGTCCAAATCATAGTTATATCTTTGGTACTCATTTAATCTCTTCAGTATCTTCTGAATTCTGTTTAATAAAAAGGAATTTTTATGCAGGTTAGTACTTGGTATATACGGGGTATATCTGTGTTCCCTTGTGCTTTGGGAGCAGGTAGAGCTTCTTCTGGAGATATCTTACTTACTGGTTAGTCCGTTTTCTAATATCGCCTTATGCCCTTTAGTTGGTCATTTCTGTTACATACTTGCATTGCTCGAGATCTGCAATTTTGGTTGGTAGAATTTGATATGGTAGAATTTCATAGAATAGCTACTTAAGCTCACTTATGTTTACTTTAGTATTCTTGCTGTTGTGTAATTTAATGTGGTGACCAGAGTTATCTTGCATCCTAAATTGATCAATAATTTGTTCATGTATAGCGTTTGCTTAATATAATGCAGTGATCAAACTTAATTTGCATCCTAAGTTGTTTGTCTATATGCTATGAATCTATGCTGTCAGTACAATGATCTTTCAGTTACATATCAGTGGTTATTTGCTGTCTAGCTAAAGTACTAACTAGTGCAAGGTACTAAGGAGTTCATAACTATGCATGCCATATTCATTGCCTTAATGCTGGTCTGTTCAGTTTATTTATTATTAACATGGGCAATAATGTTAACTACATTATTCTTCACCAATTTCCCTTTAATTCATCGAGTTAATGCATGTCAGGACACCTACCTAGTTTCCATCCTACTTAGGAGCAATTAACAGTAGGGTTTTATATCAAATAGGTTACCCAACTTTGCGTTTTTGTGCACCTAAGTTACCCAACTTTTTTTTTGTGCAAACGGGTTACTGGACTATCGTTACCGGGCAAAATAGTGACCCAACTATTTTGCACTTGTTATAACCGGTTGGCATGCCACGCTGGCAGCTGACTTTTATTTTTTAATTATACAAATAAGTTATTGAACTTTGCGAATTTGTTCACCTAAGTTACTAAAGTTTTATACAAATAAGTTATAGGTTACCCAACTTTGCGTTTTTATGCACCTAAGTTACCTAACTTTTTTTTTGTGCAAACGGGTTACTGGACTATCGTTACCGGGCAAAATAGTGACCCAACTATTTTGCACTTGTTATGCTAGCAGCTGACTTTTATTTTTTAATTATACAAATAAGTTACTGAACTTTGCGAATTTGTTCATCTAAATTACTGAACTTTGCGAATTTGTTCACCTAATTTACTAAAGTTTTATACAAATAAGTTATTGAACTTTGTTAATTTAGGCTACCCTTATAAGTCACATAAAAAACACCCTCACTCACCAAACACCTCAACGCCACATATTATTTTAACACTTAACGGGTAAAACTAACGACGTTAGTGCTCAGGGATGATTATTGTTGAATGTTTGTGGACTTAGGGATGTTTAATGCTGAACGTTTGAGATATGGATGATTCTTGCAAATTTTTACAAACCACAGGGATGATTTTTGCAGTTGTCAAATATATATTAGTAACCCCAATTAAAAAAAAAAAAAAAAAAAAAAAAAAAAAAAAAAGCTTCAGTAACTTAGACGAACAAAATCGCAAAGTTGAGTAACTTATTTTAACATAAAGCTGACGTGGACAAAGTAATAACTCCATCTCCCGGTTACCGGTCATCGGGGTAATCTCGATGAACACATTTATGGTTTTGAGTAACCTAAATGTCAAACCCGTATAGTTCAGTAACCCATTTAAGCAAAAAAAAAAAAAAGTTTGGTAACTTAGGTGCACAAAAACGCAAAGTTGGGTAACCCATTTGATATAAAACCCTTAACAGTATACCATAAATGATTTTAGTAGTTTGCAATATAAGCTTGAAGCCTTGAATATATGGTTAAGTGTGTACTATACTTAGGGTGAGCATATATCTATACTACCTTATAATGTATTTAGGACATCTATATTTAGAAATCTTAAAAAAATAAGACAAAAAACATTACTATAATAAGAAATTAACAAGACATTAATAGGAATAATTTTCTTTTATTATAAATCTTGTAACACCCATTCCTGATAATTTAATATCTTATAACTACATGCTAATTGTAAGGTTGATGTTCAATTAATTTTAAAAATGATAATTTAAAGGTGATCAAATTATTTTGAAAACGTAAATATTTGCTCGTCAGAAAATTTAATTATACGAGAACTCGTCGCAACAATGCGCGGGTACCCGTCTATTCTAAGTTATGTTTCTTAGATGCTATTTATGTTCCTTTCTTTTGCCGTATGTTTTTTATATGAAATACTTTTCATTGTTATTGTAAAAGAGAAAGTCTTAAAAATTATAAGACCAAAAACATTTCCCAAATAAGAAATACTTTACATTTGTACAATTATTGTTAGAAAAACGTGTAACCGAATAACATTTGCTCGCTACAAAATATAGTCACAGGTACCCGCCGCCGCATTGCGCGGGTACCCTGCTAGTGTCTCCCAATAGTTGTACCATCTATTCTTCTAGACCAATGGGATTGCACCTTAAATTACACCAAAAATTACCATGTACACCTACTGAGAAAACTTATCGATGATCCACCCATGGGATCGGCTGCTGTTGAAATTCGATGGAACAAAAACCTCTCCATTAAAATAAACATCCATTTTTGGCATTTGGCTATTGGTTGTCTTCCCACTAAATTCAATCTCGATGCACGCGGTATAGACTAAGACTCCGTTCGATGCCCAATATGTAATGAGGATATAGAAACATCACAACACTTGTTTCTTGATTGCATCATCGCTAAATGGTCATGGTCTATGGTCTCTTCGTGGTTGGGTTTTCAAGACTACCCGAAGGACATAGGAAATCTTCTTACCTGGGCAGACTCGACTAATCTCAATACTTCTATCAACGCATGCTTCGATGTTGTAGTTCAAACAACAACTTGGTCCATTAGGAATGGTGTATGTTTCGACTTAAAACCTCCACATAAGGATACATTAGTGGATGATATATAAGTCTTATCGATGTCACTCATGGATCCTTCAAAGGAATAGGCAAGTCAATCCATGTTGGATCGACTGGATCAATGATCCGATAAGGGATTGTACAAAATCTTTATGAAATTTATATCCTCTAGATCCTTACTAGAGAGATACTTTTTAATGAAAATTGCTGCTGTTCAAAACAAAGTTGTGTCGACAAAGTATCAGTCACCAAGACTTTAGTGGGAAATTGCAAGTAAAGTATTAGGTAACTTATTGTTTTCCTACTTTTTGAAGTGGTGGGGAGTTGCCATTATTCATAATGCTCAAATTCTTGCCATGGTGCCATCTTTAATAATTATTGTACCTTCCACACTAATTATAGCTTTATATTTCACAGTAATTGGACAATATGGCATTTGATAGAGTGTTTACCATTAAAAATTCTGATCTTTTGAGTCGTATACAATCTTATGTTTTAATGTGTGCTATGACCGATATACAATTCGAAAGGAATTCAAGAGCCTCTTGAGGGAATGCAAATGTTTTTTAATGATGATTTCATGAAAGCAAGTAGAAGTAACAGTGTTAAAAGGCAATGATAGAAGAATCAGGATGCATTTGAAGTAGATCTTTAGAAATGGAACCGCAAAACAATTTAGTTTGAGAACAATTTAGTTTACAACTTAGACCAAGTATTACATATACATTTTTTTTTAAAACAATTTAGTTTGACTTTTTAGACCAAGGCAAAACAACTCCTAATCAATACGACGATACATGCAAAATATCCAATTATAAAATTGATAACTGCATCAAAATTCATCATGACCAATGGTAGATTTACTTTGATCTGTTAACTCAGTCGATCGTGAATCAGGTTCATTAAGTGGTCAACTTTCAGTGTATAGAATACAATTGATGAAACATCAATTACACGCATCTAAAAGTCACGAGTTCATATTTGCTCATCACAAATCATTGTAATCGAATGTAACCATTTTCATCATAAGCAGTAAAGGTATATAGTAACTAATAACTTCTATGACTTCATGTTTTCACTATCCAATTATAAAATTGATAACTGCATCAAAATTCATCATGAATACCAATGATAGATTCACTTTGATCTGTTAACTCAGTGGATCGTTAATCAGGTTCATTAAGTGGTCAACTTTCAGTGTATAGAATACAATTGATGAAACATCAATTACACGCATCTAAAAGTCACGAGTTCATATTTGCTCATCACAAATCATTGTAATCAAATGTAACCATTTTCATCATAAGCAGTAAAGGTATATAGTAACTAATAATTTCTATGACTTCATGTTTTCACTCTTCACCAATGTTCTTGATCCACATGTTCAAATGTTATTTCATGGCATTAAGATCTTCACCCATCCTGTCCAATATTATGCATCAAGCTTTCTCACATTTATTGGTGCACTCATTTATGGCTCTAAATATGCAGCTATCAATGTTATTGAGCTACTATCGGCATTTGATATAAAACATGGATATGATTGCTCTTAGTAAATATATATATGGAATACTCCCTAAAAATATACGTTAAACTAGTTATATTAAATTGCAGTAACAAGACTTTGCACAACTGGTCTTCCTGTTGTCCTTTTGACATGATTTTAGTCGAAGTATATCTTCTTCTGAATAATTGGGGTTTTACTCAAAGTCATTTATCATAATTAACAGTCTGTATTGCCATTTTTGTCATTGTAGTTATAGCCCAATCTTATTCAAGTTTCATTTTCTTGAATTTTCAGATGTTGTGAGTATGTCAGCTTTATTATCTTTAACTGGAAATAGGACTCTGTGCAGATATAACAGCATTTCTAATAAAAGACAGGTACAAAATGTATACACTTGTTGATACATAATCAAATGTTATTAGTACTTAATTACATTGAACCCATGCCATTGTTTGTGCTCAACATTTTTAGGGTAATTTTTGTTCTATATGTGTAAGTAGAAGTCCATCCACTCAGTCCATGTCCGGTGTTTAAAGTTATAGGTGTTATTTCATGTGCTGATGTTTGTAAATATGGGATATAATTTGCTAATAAAGGGACCATTAGGATGTATTTGTTTTCCTATTATACATTTGGTATACACAACTAGACCTTTTCCAACATCATTGCTATTCAAGTACATGGGAACTTAAAAACTTTAATGCCGGGATTTAGTGAATGGAGATTATGGAACTCACTAAAGTTAGTGATGCTTTTCATGTTTCGTATTTCGACTCCACTTTTCTTATATCTTGCTTCACCTTTATGTAACCAGTTTATTCCTTAGACAAATGTTTGCTGTAGAAGGCAGAAGGCTTAATATTGTTGTCTATATTTAGAAAAAGAAAGATAACAAAACAAGATATTGTGGGCTTAATATGTAGAATTAGTTGGATACCATTTAACCATTAGCCCATCATTAACCAAATTCGAACTGTTTGAGCTAAATCACTTTACTAAATAAACTCATTGCTCTATATGGTGCAAAACATAGTAGGGTGGATCAGTTGGAAAACCCCTTGCCTCTTAACCCAGAGGTCAAGGGTTCGAACCTCACTCCCTATAAAAAGGCCGGGGTCCTTTTCTACCTTTGGTAGAACCGGAAGCAGCCTCTCTACCTTAGGTAGGGGTAAGACTGTCTATATTTCAACCTCCCCCATACACCATGGAAGATGGTATTGGGACCCATAACCTGTGGAAGACGGTCTTGGGAGTTACTTTACTTTACTTTACTTTTTTGCTCTATATGGTGCAAATTTGTGAACCTCAATGCTTGAAGACCCCAATTTTTGGGATCTGTGTGTATAGTGTTAACATTGGCTTTGGGAGTCTAGATATGATACCATTGTAAAATTTTTGTTTGTGGAGTCATTGTATTTTCCAGGTCTTATTTGGTTAGTCTGGTGTTATTTGTTGGTATAGTCTCTTTATAAGCGTCGTTTGAACTTCAACCGTCTCATGTGGCTGTGTTCGGGTTCCTTTTTAGATTGGTTTGGAGGCATGTATCTTTGCTTGTTGTCCGCAACCTTGTAGCTGAAAAGAAAGATATGATTGACCATTGCAATGCATACACTAATTTGGCACATACGGTGCCTTTTCCATGGGATACTATTAAATAGTGGTCTTTTTGTAATGTATTAACTCTCTGTTGTATTTAGTAAATTAAAAGCTTCATGATACATGTAGTTTTTTGGACTTTAAGGAATTTGTAGTAGAATCTAAGATGCTCATGCAGTCATGTTACATGGGTAGCGAAAGCTACAAGATATGTAAGGAAGACACAAACGCATGGAGTGGAGACTAGATATCGGTTGGGACTTTTTTTTTTTTAAAGTCTGTACGTAGGTTTCATGTGGTACTCCTTCTTGGAGTTGCTGCACTATGAAGCATGTAAATGGGGTGTCCCTTTCCTATTTAATGTTGATGAATAATCACTTAAAAATACTTGTAGTGGAGACTAGACAATGTAGAAGGCACCAGTGTAGCGAGGGCATCTTGAATAGTGTAGGGTATAATAGAATGTCACATCCCATTTTGTTCAACTTTAGAGTTTGGTATGCGACCTCTAAGAATACTCAACTGGTGTATGACCCTTTGCCCAATGCCCGTCTGCAGGGCACAACATTAGCACCTTACTTTGGCTGGGATTCATCAAAGTTCGTAGGGGTGTGCATCTCCCTCTATTAAGTGGAAGGGGGTCTCAACTCAATGTGTGCATCTCACCTTTGTATACTCCTGTTGGATTCAGTTTTTCAGTTGGTTTTGTTACATATAGATTAGGCCTATCTGTTTAATACATATAATATCAGCTTTTCCCATGTTGTTGTGACCCGACTAATTTTCATCGATTTTTGCAGGTGGATCAAGAATAAGTTCTATTTAAAACTAAACCATCAGACCAGGGAAACTTCAGTATCAAACAGAAGAAATGACCAAAGCCATGGACCCGCATCAAGAAATGTCAAAGGTCCAAACATGACCCACACTCAGTAACCAAGAAATGTCGAAGGTTCAACCGAGTGCACCTACAACAAAACAGATGTTGGGGATCCCAAATAGTTTAATAACGAGTGTTTGGCCCCAGAATTTCAAATCAGAACTGGCAAGTTGCCTAAACACCCAGGGAGAACTGACCCAGACTTGCAACCACGAGGGTGTGTTGGGAACGACTATTTGAAAAAGGAACTCACTCCAAGTGAGAGGTTAGTAACCTGAACCAGCTAATGATCCTCCAAAAAGCTGCTTCACAACTTCCCTCACTAGTTCCAACTGTTGAGGGGCAAAATTTTAAATTAGTTCGAGTTAACATCTTATTGAGCCAAATGTCTAAATTATATATTTAGCTAAAATTAGTTACACGCACTTTTAGTTGCTACCCATGCATGTCATGCCAATTTAAATTAACTAATTTTCTTCATTTACATATAGCTTAATTGCTCATCTGCTCAAAGGTGTAAAACGAGCCGAGCTGAACTCGAGCCCAACAATGACTAATTCAGAAAACTGCATAAAGTATGATATTCGTCCAAAAGTTGTGGCCCAAAAGGCAAAACAAACCAATAATGCAAAGCCCAGAATCATAAAACAAACCGTAAAAATGTTACTAATAGGGGCAAGTCTTTTTGTTTTCTAATCACTATTCACATTTGTTAATGTCACCAAAATTTATATTATAAATCTAATGGTTTAATCTCAATATAGTTTCATTATATGAAGATATATAATTAAATCATGATGTAGTGTTTATTTAACAACAACCCAAGAATCAAATAGTTAAACTTTACACATTTTTCAGTTTAAAATATCAAAGTTCACGCTTTTCACTAGTGTATGGACAAATATTGCATAAATAATATTTCAACATTTGCAAATATAGATCAAATAGTTAAATGTTCACATGAAGAAGTGTGGATTAAAAAAATTTTAAAGTACACACGTATAAGTATACGTATAAGTATGGAAGAATAATATAAAATATTCATACACACGTGTGTAAAAATTATGTTGCTAAATAAATTATCTAAATTACTGTTCATATTTACAAGCGTGTAGAAATCATATGGTCCACTATGTCTTTTACATTTTTTATAAACAATTTTTATACGCTTGAAAGCGCAACCTTTTTTAGATAGTGTGATTGTTTGTTATTACACATTGATAAGGTGTGTAAATTTTTCACACGCCTATTATCGTTGATAAAATCATGTTTTTACACGTTTGTAATTGTGTTTATTTTTAACACATCTTATAGTGTAAATGTATATAGAAGTACACGTTTCCATAAAGTGTGTAAAAATAATCTTGTAGAATTTAACTTTTTTTTAGTGCAGGTTATCAATTATAAAAATCTAAATCAAAATGGATATTTTACAGGTTCAACAAAAATGTAACACGATACTAAAGTTGCAGTCGTCATTTAGTATAATTTTTACTCACTAGCATCGAGTCACACATGGATACTTTTTTATTCGTTCATTCTTTATTCAATAAAGGTATTACTTTCGGTCAACTCGTAGTGATTATAGATTCAGATATTATTCGATAATTATAAATTCATATGTTCAAATGCGTACGTGTTTATGTAACATTATTCCAGAAATGACATAACTTGAAATTCACGCTTTTTTGGTAATAACTAGTACTATGTTTTTTCACATTAGCAATTTTCTGATCAAATTTTGTGGCCATGTAAAAATATATGGATAGTCTACAATTTTTGTAGCCAATTAGCTGCAATCCTTTATAAAAAATACGCAAAAAATAACTCAAGAACCCACAAAAAAGACTCAGGGACACACAAAAGAACTCAGAGACCAACAATTTGTAGCACAAAATTATACCTAATTGGTTTTACAAAAATTGTACCTAATATATTCCCCAAATATTTAATGAAGTTGTAATCAAGATAACCCTGCTCATATGGGTTAGTGTTTAGCTCGCAAGAATACATAACAATTTGGCCATGTAAAAATTCATAATTTTCAAGAAGTATGATCAACCTTTAGCTCGTAACAAAAGACTTATGTTTGCATGTCTTACTGAATCTTTAGTTTGCTTTTTAGTTTTTGTTTGAATGAAGTTAATCTACCAAAACTTTCAAACTCAATTAGACAGTTTATTACGTCGTGCGTCAAGTAATGTATTCATGATTGATAATTTATATGTCTGAAATGTAAGTATTGGGTAACATATCCCATGCGCGATTTTAGTTTTCATTTGATACTTTTATATTCATGTTAAGAAAGTCATGTTGTTCACTATGTACCTTTGTTTATTGCATTATCATATACATATCACTAATTTTATCAACCAACTTTATAGCACTAGTTTGCTCATTCGAGCGGGCTTTGAAACTAGTATACACAAAACAATTTTAACAATTAAGCATGTTTTTTAAAGAGCAAGACAATTCACAAAATTTTACAACAATATATATAAAACAATTGAAGTCTTGTTTGTGGAAACAAAAGGTGTGCAAAAAATACAGTGATGCTCTTTATGTCAAGAACATGTAAACCGAAAAACAATAAAAGTAATATATTACCTAACAAGACCAAACCATACTCGACATCTACATGAATGGTCTTAACCTGATTTTATGTAACACCTAAATTTGGTTCATTCAAATGTTGGCAACTCCATATAGCCATGTGCTTCTTGCTGTTTAAATTTAACTAGCGGGGTTGCCCGCGTGTTGCGGCGGGTGTGTTTTGTGTTTTGTCGGTTGTACGGTATAATTAATAATTTTGTTATTTGAAGTACGCATATGTTTACTTGGATGCATAATTTGTTTATATTTACGGATATATATATTTTTTTTTTTTGGTGTTGCAGCTGAAATTTTTTTTGGTTGTTTGTTTTCTCGGTATGTTTTTTTGTTTTTTTTTTTAAATAAACAAATTTGTATAAGAAATTTTTTGTAAGTGTATTATTTTTTGTATTTTTTTTAAAAACAAATTTTCTTAAGGAAATTTACGTTAAAAAAAAAAAAAAAAAAAAAAAAAAAAAAAAAAAAAATCTGTACCGAATACTGTAGCGACGTAAAAAAAAATGTATTATTTTTTGTATTTTTTAAAAAAAAAAAAATTCTTAAGGAAATTTATGTAAAAAAAAAAAAAAAAAAAAATACTGTAGCGATTTTACTGTAGCACTGTAGCTGCTACAGTGGTTTGCCACGTGTCGCACTGTGGCAACTTGCCTGGGTTTTAGAATATATATATAATATTGCTTCTAAAAGTGATATGGCATCTTCATATTTATTTTAATTTACAATTTTGCTTTTTATATTACCAGTAAAATAATTTAAACCAACGTATCTTAACAACCCAATTGTCAATTCGAATTTATTTAGTAATTAGCACTGAAAAACAAAAGGGAGTAGTTCAATTTGATTATAAATAGTAAAAATAATTATCAATAAGATCAAATATTATCCCCTAAAGGCACAAAGCATGATCTTTTCATGGCCCTCGTTTGCATAAGGTCAGGGGCAGGTGTGCCTATTGGCGATCTTCATAGGCTAAGCCAAAAGCTAATATTAATAAGATAGAAAGAAAAAAAATTATACTACCTCCGTCCTAAAATAAATGTCATGTTTGACTTTTTAGAGTCTTTATCAATTTTGAACGTAAATATTTTTATTTGTGTTATATAGTACTTGATGCAAAATATATAAATGAATTGGATTTTAAATGATTTTCATTCGTATAATTCTTATAAAGTATTATATAACGCAAATAAAAATATTTAAAATCAAAATTGAAAAAAAAAAAAAAAAAAAAAACTCCAAAAAGTCAAACCTAACACTTATTTTAAAACGAAGGAGTAGTAGTTTCTTACTTTTATGATTTAATTACTCTAGTCCCTCATATAATCTGCAATTAATACATAGTAGTTTATATTGTGCAATTGCACTATCATATTGATTATTGATGTTCGCTGTCGTCTTATTGATCCATCATTTATAATGGTGAATACATATGAAACCTTTAATCCTACAAACAGGCTTGGGTCTTTTTATCTTCGAATACTCTCTCACAATCTAAGCAGCAAAATCGCGAAAGATCGGATTGGATGAGAAAACTAAATAAACATTAAAGCAATAAAAACATAATTTGATGATGAAGAAAATTCTGGCAACAAGCGGAAGCAATTCTTCAAGCAGCAGTAAAAGCAAATAAATGCAATAGCAAAAGCAAATACCATATTTGTTGATAAAGATATCTAGCAGCAAGCGGAGGTTAATTTTCATTATCCAACAACAGCAAAAACAGAAGCAACAGATCAAAACATAAAAGCGGACTTTTTTTTTCTTTTTTTTTTTTTTTTTTTTTTAAAGGGATAAATAGCGGCGGCTAGAGTTAGACGGGGTGCCATAAAAAAGGCTGTTCAACTTAGACACCTAGGTCTGAGTATCAGACCTGCTTTGATACCAAGTTAGATAATGTAAACCCCGTGCGGTGTTGTCTTATTTTTCCACAATATATAATACTGACTACATATGAAACCCTATAAACCTTAAACCTACAAACGGACTTGGGCCTTCTTATCTTCTAATAGTGCACACAACAATATATAAGCAGTTAAAGCAGATAAATTTAAAAAAAAAATATATATATCTAACTAACATATGAAATGTTATGAATCAAAATAAGTATATGCAAATCGATTCGCTATATACATGGATGGTACGTTTTTATTATACGTGGCAATTTGAGACCTATGGATTAAACATGGGTTTAGTTGGGTAAAAACCTAGTAGCGGATGTGTTTAGCTGATTCTTCCTAATATTATAGATGACTCTAATTGATTATTTGATAGAAAGTATAATTATATACGAGTAACAATTACCCAACGGATTTAGGCGAGTCATTTTTATTTATTTATTTGTTTTTTCACTTTTCTCATTTTTTACTTAAAAATAAATAAATAAATAAATGAACGTAGGCTTGTAAACCAGGCCAAAAACCATCTAGGCTTGAACTTAACCTATTTAGACCCAGACCCATTTAGATTCATATTATTAGAAAAAACCCATCTAGACCCGAACTCATTTAAACTTAAACCAATTTAAACCCGTGACCCGACACACCCATTTTACCACCTCCGGTTTTTATAAAACCATGCTACATATTGTGGATTTGAATACTCAACGAGCATATGAACTTAATTAAAAATGACTTTCGAAAGTGCAAGGATCGTCCCTGTGGGAAACTTTTGGGGCAAAAATCGTCCCTGACCTACTTCAAATGACTAAAATACCCCTGCCAAACTTTAGGGACGATTTTTGCAATTCTCTCTTTTTCATATTCTTACTCAAATGGTCCCTGTGCTTCGCTGGGCATTACAAATTTAGTCCTAACTTTTTTTTTAATTAATTTATTTAACTATTAATATTAGTATTATTTTTTTTATACGATTTCGTCCGTTTTTGTCCGTTTTTCTTTCGTTTTTGTCCGTTTTTCTTACGTTTTTGTCCGTTTTTCTCATGTTTTTTTCGTTTTCATACGTTTTGTCTGTTTTTCTTACGTTTTTGTTCGTTTTTCTCACGTTTTTTTCGTTTTCATACGTTTTTGTTCGTTTTTCTTACGTTTTTGTCCGTTTTTTCTCACGTTTTTTTTCGTTTTCATACGTTTTTGTCCGTTTTTCTTACGTTTTTTCCGCTTTCATACGTTTTTGTTCGTTTTTCTTATGTTTTTTGTCCGTTTTTCTCACTTTTTTTTCCGTTTTCATACGTTTTTGTTCGTTTTTCTTATGTTTTTGTCCGTTCTTGTTACGTTTTTTTTTCGTTTTTATATGTTTTTGTCAGTTTTTCTCACTTTTTTTCGTTTTCATACGTTTTTCTTACGTTTTTGTCCGTTTTTCTCATTTTTTTTTCGTTTTCATACGTTTTTACCAGTTTTTCTTACGTTTTTTTTCCGTTTTCATACGTTTTTCTTCCATTTTTTCCACTTTTTCGTCTGTGTTTACACTGTCCATCACAAACAAAAAAATTCCAAAAAAAAATTTCAAAAAAAAAATTAGAAAAATAAAATAAAAAAAGGTTTCCGAAAAAAATTTTGAAAAAATGTTTTCGAAAAAAAATTTAAATAATTCCAAAATTTTTCTAAATTTTTTTTTAAAATATTTCTTTTAAAAAGTTGTAGAAAATTTTTTTTGAAAAGAAAAAGAAAAAAAAAGTTTTTGAAAAAAAAAAATTCGAAAAGAATTTTATTTTTTAAAAGAAAAAATCTTTAGACTTCATCCAAAACGTAAAAAACGTAAAAATAACGGAGAAAAAACGTATGAAAACGGAAAAAAACGTAAGAAAAATGGACGAAAACGGACAAAAATGTATGAAAACGAAAAAAACGTAACAAGAACGGACAAAAACGTAAGAAAAACGAACAAAAACGTATGAAAGCGGTAAAAACGTAAGAAAAACGGACAAAAACATAAGAAAAACGGACAAAAACGAAAGAAAAACGGATAAAAACGGACGAAATCGTATAAAAAAATAATACTAATATTAATAGTTAAATAAATAAATTAAAAAAAAATGTTAGGACTAAATTTGTAATGCCTAGCGAAGCACAGGGACCATTTGAGTAAGAATCTGAAAAAGAGAGTTGCAAAAATCGTCCCTAAAGTTTGGCAGGGGTATTTTAGTCATTTGAAGTAGGCCAGGGACGATTTTTGCCCCATAAGTTTCTCACAGGGACGATCCTTGCACTTTCGAAAGTTCAGGGACGAAACGTGCAATTTAGCCAAACTTTAGGGACGATTTTTGCAATTCCCTCTAATTAAAAATGACTTTTCCCCTTCTTTTTACCTATCATTCTATTAAGATAAGCTATACTTGGCTCAAATCGACTCAAATAGTCCAACAATCTTTTTCAATGAACTCAACTCAATTTCATCTTGTCTAAGTCTTTTTCTTTTGCTTGTAAGTCTAGTATTCTACAATGCCACTTGCATATTCTAAAAGGTATGCAATGTATAATGCATGCACCACATACAACCCAACAAAAGAGGGCCCTAGTAGCCAATAGACAACCCCAGACGCCAAAATAACAATCTTTTTACTATTAACAAAAGGGGACTAGTTTCTCACTATTTCAAAAAGCAGTAACAACTAAATGATGTTTTAGGAGTTTCTCGAGAGTTTAAAGCATTACATTTTACATCTCTGAACGACATTAAAAAAATACTCCCCTTCACGGTTTACAAGTGTTTACTAATTGATATATAAATGATCAAATTGCATTAACCTTTTTCTATCTCTTGTCATATATAATTTGGATTTTCATATTGTTATGTTGATACCTATTCCAGGTTTGCAAATCACTTTCCAGATTCTAAATCTCAAAAGAAAAACAAAAAAGGCCATCTTTTGATCTTTGTATATGTTCCAGAAAACAAAAGGAAAAACATGCAACTCAAAGTATCAAAACATTATTAATGCTTTTCACACAAAGAACAAAACATAAGGAAACAAAAATATCCAAACCATATTCCACTAAACAAGAAAAAAAAAAAAAAAAAAAAAAAAAAAAAAAAAAAAGCATGATTAAATGATTCACTACCACAATAATTCCATGATCCAATATAATAATTTTGGAATCACGAATTAAAAAAACACCCACTAACCAATAAACTTTTCTAAAAAAGCCATTTTTACACACTATTCACCGGACGACGTCCAAACAATGTCTTTCAAAGCCGGCCGAAGTTCCTTACTACAAAACCTATCATATTCCAACGTATCGCCGCTCGATTTCATTACCTCGACCACGACCAACGACGCCGCGACCGTCTTTATCTCGGCCGCTATTCCTAACCTCCCTTTACGCCCAATTTCATCCCCATGCAGCCTTAAGCTACTTTGATCTCCATTTTTTTTGACCGAAAATTTTAAGACTTTCGCTAGTGACTCTAGCTTTGCCACGACCGTAGACGCGGTTTTCGTGGTTGCAAACCTTATCTCCTTCTTTTCTTCGCGTTTTTTCTCTTCAAATAATGGAGACAAATCAAACCCCTCTGATAACGAGATTATATGAAACGCGTTAAGCGTTTCTGTCTCGTCACATTTGGTGATAACGTCGTTTTCGTATAGAAAGCTCGGGGTTTTACTAGGGTTTTCTTTTTTGAACCATGCAGATTCGACGATTTGTGAGATTGGTAAACGAAGATCAGGGTTCGGGTCAAGTAGTTTCGTGATTAACTTACGTGCATCCGAAGAAAACCACGGTGGGCACCTGAAATCGCCTCGGTAAATTTTACGATACATTGCGACAACGTTTTCATCTTGGAATGGTAAGAATCCAGCGAGAAGAACGTATAAAATCACTCCACATGACCAAATATCCGCCTTTGCACCATCGTAGCCTTTTTTACCGATAACTTCTGGTGCCACATAAGCAGGAGTACCACATGTTGTATGCAACAAACCATCTTGTCTAAGATGATCACTAAAAGCACTTAAACCAAAGTCAGTAACTTTTAAGTTACCGTCTTCATCCAATAGGAGATTCTCTGGTTTTAAGTCGCGGTGATATACACCGCGACTATGACAGAAATCAACAGCTGAAATCAGCTGTTGAAAATAGCTTCTGGCGACGTCTTCACGTAACTTTCCTTTAGCTATCTTGTTAAACAATTCACCTCCTTTTACAAGCTCCATCGCGAAGTAAACTCTAGTTTTACTTGCCATAACTTCGTGTAGCTCGACTATATTTGGATGACATACCATCTTCATGACAGATATTTCACGTTTGATTTGCTCCATCATTCCTGCTTTTATCACCTTCTCTTTGCCAACAATCTTCATCGCTACGTGACTGCCCGTGAGCACGTTTCTCGCATGGTATACTTTCGCAAACGTGCCATGACCTAATTGCTTTCCTAGCTCGTATTTTCCATGCAAAACACCATGGTTTCCACCAATAGTTGACTCCATGACCATTACTCTATTGTAATAAACTTAGAAACTAATTAGTATTGAAATCAAGAGTGCGGTTAGGTAACCGGTGTTTACGGTGGCAATTTCTGCCTGTGATCGAGTTTTTAACTCGGCCACAGTTAAATAGCCGCGAGTCTCTCATCTCTCTGCATTCCCTAACCGGAATCGAAAAATTTATAAAACTTATGGTGATTGTTGTGTTTTCTTTGGAAATTTAGGGTTTTGATTGGGGATGATATATTTTTCTGAAAAGATAGTAACATGAACGATTATATAGGCAGTTTTTATGGTGGTGAAGCATGCTTTTGATCGTTAGATTTACGAGATATAGAATCCAACGGTAGTTAATAATTAATTGATAAGTGAGACACAAGAAAACAAAATTGGACTCTATGATTTTTGTTGTTACTTTTAATTTGCAATAATGTATTTATTCTATGTGCTAAATAAAATAACTGTGTATTTGTTTTATTATTTGAGTTGAAAATAACGTGGTCTAACTTGAAATCATTCTCATAGATTAAAGTAAAATTAATTAGTACATGTGTTATGGTCCACAAGGGAATATTGTTGAATAATTTCTAACTACTGTTTTGTTTTTTACAACAAAATATCGTAACCAACGGCTTAGAAATTTTTTGTGTAAAATCGTAACCAACGGCTTAGAAATTTTTTGTGTAAAAAAATAAGACATTATATATATTCGATTGTCACTTATTTTCTTTAACTATTTGTGTAAATTTTATCCACGTCATGAAAGCTAAGATGATTTCAGGTGATTTTACTTGGTTTAAGTCCGTTAATACATATATATTTCTTATAATACAAAAGATAAAAAGACATTATGTTTATTAATAATTTTTTAAGGAGAAGTGTCTCTGTTTGATGGGAGAGATGATATTGTAGCAGCAATAATTTTGACCGTACATTAGAAGCTAGCTTATTTTATAAGCTCAAACCATTATAAGTTCGGATAAAATCGCTGCCAAACATAAGTATACATTGTGTTATCAAATACAAAAGATATTTATTTCTATGACAATGTAAATACTATTTTTTTAAACGATTTTGAGCATATAGATTAATATCTTTCGGGGCACAATATGCACCACTCAAGCCATTTGATTGCTTCTTTACGCCTATTCTAGATCCATAAGAACGATGACAACCTCACATCATTCCTTAATGTGCTTTCTCTTTGACACGTTAATACTAGTCGCGACGCATTTTAATATGACTCGATAGGTACACCTATTAATTACTCATTAGATTTAACAAAAGAAACAAATGCACTGAAATTAATTTTCATTGTAGTTATTCATGTGAAAATGACTGTTCTGGGGTAACACGTCGATGAGTCATTGGTTATGTAGACATTAGAAAAAAAACATTTTTAGCGACCGTCGACTTATGTATCTCACCTGTTGTTGTATCTTCTAGCCTAAAATGACGTGATATGGACACAGTAAATATTAAACATGAATGTGATTATGCTTTTCTAGTAAGCACGTACGTTAAATATAGGAAGAAATACAGCGAGAAAAAAAAAATTAAAATGAGAAAAATAAGAAGGATTTCTAAAAACAAATTTTAAATAAAAGAGAAAATTTTAAAAGACAGTGTATTTATTTTTGTAAATGTATCTAAAATGTGTAATTGTGATTTTTTCTCACCTTTCTCATTTTATCCTAAATCCTTTAAAAAAAATTCTTTATCCTAACTCCATTAAGTATTGCATATGTCACTAACACAAATACTTCATTAATTCGTCTCATATTAAATGTTCATATTTCTAGTTTGAGATGTATTATAATAAAGTATCCACTTTATATTTCATCAAATGAAAATAAACTTTAGTCGTAGATATAATATTTGATTAGTGGGGAATTTAATTAGTAATTTTCTAATACTTTATGCATAAGTAACACTTACGATACGCTTGGTTCAAATATGGGAATGAGAATAACAAAGGTAAAGGAAATACAATGGAATATAAAGAAATGAAATGAATATTATCATTATCTTTGATAATGTTTGGTTTAAGAAAAACATATTAACCTCTAAAGTGGTGGTGGTAGTGGCTGGTGGTGGTGGCTGTTGTTGCTGGTGGTGGTGATGGTGGTAGCTGGTGGTAGTGGTGGCTTGTGGTGCTGGTGGTGGTGGTGGCTGGTGGTAGTGGTGGAGGTGGTGGCGGCCGGTGGTGGTGGAGGTGGTTGGTGGTGGCGGTGGTGGTTGGTGGTGGCGGTGGTGGTGGGTGGTGGTAGCTGGTGGTGGTGGTGGTGGCTGCTCGTACTGGCGGTGGTGGCTGCTGGTGACTTGTGGTGGTGGTGGCGGCCGGTTCTGCTGTTGGTGGTGGTGGGTGATGGTGGTGGTGGTGGTGGTAGTGGTGGCTGCTCGTGGTGTTGGCTGGTGGTGGTGGTGGGTAATCATTACCTTACCCCCCCCCCCCCCCCAATTTACTTAGTAATGCCTCATTACCGCGTACTAAGCAATGATTGCATTGCTTACTCCTAACCAGTAGGGATGGCAACGGGTCAGGTTTGGGTCGGGTTATAGTGAACCCGTACCCGTACCCGTTTATGATATCCATGCCCAAACCCGCCCCGAAACCCGATGGATACCCGTTTAGTATTATCCATCGGTTTTTCGGTTTTATCCGCGGGTATCGGTTATCCCCGATTGAATCTTTGTTGGACAAAATTGCGGGTATCAAGTTAAAAAAAACTCTACCGAAAACAAATCAAAACACCCTAATATTAAAGTTTTTATAACTTAAATAAAATGAGTTCAATATCATATCTTACGATTTAACATTTCGAACAAATCATGATAATAATTCCAAGAAAAAGTACGGAATTCAAATGTCTTTGATAATAGAGATCTTAATTCTTAAGTAATGCATTACAAAATCTAAAGAGGCGTGAGTATTTGATCATATAGATCTTAATCCAAGTCTAAAAAACGTACAATTTTTTTTGTTTTTTGTTTTTGTTTTTTTGAATAAAGAAAGATCAATTAATGTGTGTGTGAACTCAAGCGTCAAGATTTGGCGTAAGTATTTGTTTAACTTTTTGTAATTACCAAGATATACTCATACTCATATAGGCTATTATAAGGAGTGGACACAAGTTTTGTAAATGGTCAAGAGTCCACAACTTGGCTTGGGCTTTATAGTTTATATAAAATAGGCGGGTATAAACTCTGGTAAATGGGTACAGATACGGGTACGGTTAAACGGGTGGGTATCACTAGGACACGCAACCAAACTCGTACCCGGGGAAAAAAAGAATACTTCTACCCGAATCCGTATCCAAACCCGCGAACCCGACCCATCTGGTTCGGATTTCGGGTGCTTTTGCCATCCCTACTAACCAGACATGTTTATTCATTGCCTTTCCCATTCCCTACCCCCAACCAAGCACCCCCCCCCCCCCCCCCCTTTATTATAAAACAGAGGGAGTGGTTAAAGACAAGGATGGAACCAGAGTGAGTCCCGGGACACCCATGAAGTTCTGCAACGTAGTGTTAATTTTTGAAAAAAATATCGATTTTTTGTAAATCCAACCGGTCCATAAAGATTGTGTTTCTAGTGTTGTATAGTATTTTTTATAAATGCACCAGGTCAATATGCCGGCCTCCTGGTTCCGTCCCTAGTTAAAGATACGCGTATAATTATTTGATATTTTTAGTCGTGACAATTGTTGAGGTAAAACCTTGCGAGAGGATCCCGCCGTTAGGTCTGTCTCTCGTTTTCTGGAAATACCCTGCACAAGAGTAACACACGTTAGGCTCGCCTTGGGTTTTATCCCAAGACCAACCTCCAGTGTGAGGATGAGTATGTGAAAGGATGAAGGGTTTGTAATAAATGCAGGTGAGAGTATTGAGTGTGTGTTAGTTGAACTATAAATGAGGTGAAGGGTATTTATACTACTCACCTTATTACCTACTCTGCCTTGGGAAAGAGCAAGCCATACCTGGTTGGTGGTTGTCAGAGCAAGTGGGCGACACGATCCCTAAAATCCTGGGATTGTGTTATAACATCGGTTTACACTCGTTGAGGCTTCTCTTCGGCACGTGCCCTTCGGCTATGTCTGTATAAGCCGAACGGATCCCGGTCATTCGGCTACACACGCCAACATGTCCCCCCCCCCCCAGTATTGGAGTATTGGTTCTAACCGGTGCTTCAATTCCGTTGTGCGTGTAGGTGCCGTTGTCCCCTTGTCGTTGCGACGCAGATGTTGTGCGTTTTTTACACGAAGTCTATTTACTGCGGCAAAATTACCCTTATGCCCCTTTGACAGTTGGTTACCACTTGATTTTTTCACAGATATCAAACGGTCGGGGCTTAGCCACGTGTCAAGAGTGGTACATGATGCGACGTTTCACGTATCCCCATACCGACTATATATACCACTTCTTTACTCTTCATTTTTACCTTTCACTGTGTGTTTTCTTCAATTCTCTTCGGTTGCTTTCTGTTATTTTGCAAAGTTATTCCGAGGTGCGTTTCAACCCCTTTTCTTTTCTGTTTCTTCGTATTGTTTTGACCATGGCCGTTAGTGAACCTGGGGAGATGAACGTTCCGGTTGACCCACCTTTGTTATTAACAGCCAAACCCCCCGGTAAGTTTGACATGCATATGCACCCCTCTAGGCTTTCCCAGAGAGACTTAGATGATATGATAGTAGAATTTGGCATCCCGTTAGATCTTCATCCCATACTTCCCCCTCCAGATCTCACGATGAACGAGTTGCCGGGAGACAAAATAGGTGTGTACGTTCAGCATATGAGATTAGGAGGTGTTAGGATACCGTTCTCAGCCTTCCTCTTAAGCGTTATAGATCACTTTAACGTACACCTGTCTCAACTAATTCCGTTGGGTGTAAATAGGGTGACATTGTTTGAGGTTCAGTGTTATAGTTTGGAGGTTGTGCCCACCGTTTCCCTCTTCCAAGTGTTTTACCGGTTATGTAAGCAGGGGCACTGGTTCTCCTTTGAACATCGGACAGGTAAACACGCCAAGACATGTTTTAGGGTGATTTTGACGAGTTTGAAATGGTGGAAGGATTTTTTCTTTTTGATTGACCGAAGGGCTATACCGAACGCCATGCCGTGGAGACATAGGGATTCACAGATAACAAATCGTTTCCCAACCGGTTATTCTCAGCGGGATGCCAACACGTTGGCCCTCCGACCCATAATACTTCGGAAACCTCCAACCAGTCTTCTGTGGGTGTACGGGCTTACTAACACCTTCCGGATATCAGGGCACAATCTTGTTATAAAGAATGCCGGAGGGGAGGGTAAGAAGGGGTGTTTATTATTATTACTATTTACTTTATACCACTCCTACTTGTTTTAATTGTGTTTTCCTTGGCAGTGATTACTATGTCCGAGTATTTAGAGCTTCCGGAATTTGAAGGGTCCGTGGTGAGCAAAGGAGATCCATTGCCGGAGAACCAGCCTCGTCCAAACAAGACTGCCGCTCCCCTTGCTCCTGATGTTGCAATCCCCGAGAAAACATACGCGCAATTGACTGTTGAGGGGGCCAATTCCGATGTGGTGGCTGCCCGGGAGGAAAAAGAAAGAAAAAAGCAGCAGACCCGTCCGGTTGGTAAGAAGAGGACTGCAGCTGGGCCCAGCGCTCAGCCCAAAAGAAGGAGAAAATTGCAGACTGATGAGGAGGTCGTTGAGTCGGAGGAGCATACCGTGGATGCCAATCCTCTCAACCAGGCTGAGCCGTCGGACAGAGCCGAACAAGAGAATGCAGATGGCGAAGGGGAAAATCCCCCGGTAGAGAATGCGGAAGAGGAGCATCATTCCTTGGGGAAGTCTAACACTCCTCCCGCCGAAGGTGCTAATGGATTTCAAGATCACCCCCCTCCGACCCCTTCCGACGGTAAGAGCCATCTTTCTTTTAATCATCTGATTCTTCTTGAATACTTAGTTATATCTTTTTGTGCAGCCCACTCGGAGCATCAAGCTTCCAGAACTCACGTGCAGTCCGAAGAGGCGCGACCATTGTCTGAAGGTAATGTTCGGCCGTTGATATATATATATATATATATATATATATATATATATATATATATATATATATATATATATATATATATATATATATATATATATATATATATATATATATATATATATATATATATTACTTAATCTTTCGTCTCTGCCGTTTTCAGGTCACACTGATTTGACCGGAGGGTACTTTATCCCAGGTTGGACTCTCAGGGATGATGTTCGCATGAACTCCTTTCGAGCATGTCGTGAGATGATGTCGCACCTCGCAACCCCAGCCGAAGAGGAAGCACTGGCCGGGCTAAATAACAATCATCTTGTCCGACAGTCATATATCAATTGTGGTTCCGGCGTGGTACTTCAAGCAGAAGTGTTGAAGTGGTTTAGCAAATTGAACCGAGACTACCGAGAGCTAGAAGCTACTCACGGGGAGTGCGAGTCTATTGCCGACGGGTTGAAGGAAGAGAGGGATGCCCAAATTGCAAAATTTGAAACTTTGTTGAAAGAACTCCGTGCCTTGGAGAACGAACAGCAGGATGAGAGGGCCGCAGCCTCCATCCGGGAAAAGGGATTGGTTGACCAGCTGGAGGAAATTGAGAAGGAGAAAAATGAGGCAACCAGTCTATCTGCTTCTCAGGTTTCCAAAATTGAGGAGCTTGAGAAGAGATTGGCGGAGAAGTCCCAGGAGGCCGAAAAGCTGTCGGCGGAAAATAAAAGTTTGGTTGCTCAGTTGGCTGTTGCTGAGGTTGTGCGACAGAATACCGTAAAAGAACTAATTCCGGCTGCTTTCCGAAGACTCTTCAAGAGTGATGAATATAAGAGGAGTCTTGGAAGGGTTTACAGCTTGTCTTATTCCGGAGGGTTCATAGACGGTGTCCGTGCCGAAAGGAAACCGGAAGATTCGGAAAAGATTTTGCAGAAGATCAAGAAGCTCAACATGGAGGCACCCAAACTTTGGAAGCCGGAATATCATAAGCTTTTTGAGGCTGAATATCCGTATGTTCGAAAGCTTGCTGAATCATTCCCTCTTCCCCTCGGTGATCAGATGAACCTCCTTCCGGAGGAACCTGTTAAGAAGGCAACTCCCACTCCAGGCGTTGTTGCTCCTACTACCCAATAGTTTGATTAGGGTTTATTCGGGGTGCCTGTACCCCTTTTTGTGTCCTTATTGATATTGTAACAAGTATTTTAGCATATTTTGAATTGTAACTGTATTACCGGAGAACGATCTTGTATTTTTGTTCATATATATACATCATCGTTCCGTTCTTATGCTTTTTTTTACATACGTTTTGCGTAATTTGTGTGACTTTTGACCGGAACAGCTCGGATGGGATGTTTTTACATAATTTATATAAGTATCGGACGGAGTGTTTTTGCACGATCCGTTATAAGTAGACGTACGGAGTGTTTTTGTACGATCCGTTATAAATATTGGACGGAGTGTTTTTGCACGATCCGTTATAAGTATTGGACGGAATGTTTTTGCACGATCTGTATAAGTATTGGACGTACGGAGTGTTTTTGCACGATCCGTTATAAATATTGGACGGAGTGTTTATGCACAATCCGTTATAAGTATTGGACGGAGTGTTTTTGCACGATCCGTATAAGTATTGGACGTACGGAGTGTTTTTGCACGATCCGTTATAAGTATTGGACGGAGTGTTTTTGCACGATCCGTATAAGTATTGGACGTACGGAGTGTTTTTGCATGATCCGTTATAAGTATTGGACGGAGTGTTTTTGCACGATCCGTATAAGTATTGGACGTACAGAGTGTTTTTGCACGATCCGTTATAAGTATTGGACGGAGTGTTTTTGCACGTTCCGTATAAGTATGGGACGGAGTGTTTTTGCACGATCCGTTGTAAGTAGTTGTAACACTTTTAGGAAAATTCGCTTCCCATAACGTGGGGAAGACATAGGCTGTCATTGATCATTCCAACTTTTTTACATAAAACAGTTTCGTAAGTTAGTTGCATGCCAGGTCCGAGAAATTTCCTTGTCATCCATCCCTGCAAGCTTGTACGAACCGTTCTGGTGTGCTTCTACTACCCTGTATGGTCCTTCCCAGTTCGGACCCAGCTTTCCCTGATTTTCAACCCGACTAGCCTCGTTCTTTCTATAAACGAAGTCCCCAACCTTGAAAGCCATCGGCTTAACTCTCCGGTTATAGTACTGTTCAACCTTTGCTTTGTACTTTGCTTCACGAATCGCCGCCATTTCACGCCTTTCTTGTAAAAGGTCTAAATTTAATCGTTGTTGTTCTTCATTATCCTCCGGATTATAGAGCATGGTTCGGTGAGTAGGCATTCCTATTTCCGCTGGTATCACTGCTTCGCTGCTGTAGGTCAGACTAAAGGGCGTTTCCCCATTACTAGTTTTCATCATGGTTCGGAAAGCCCATAAAACATTCGGTAGTTCATCTGCCCATCCGGCCCTTTCTCTTCCCAGTCTGGTTTTTATGCCGTGCATCAAGCTCTTGTTTGCTCTTTCGACTAATCCGTTCGCCTGAGGGTGCGCCACGGCGGTGTTTGTTTGCTTTATCTTTAACTTCTCACACCATCCTTTGAAAGGATCATTGACGAAGTTTGTTCCATTGTCTGTAACTATAATCCCTGGCAAGCCGAATCGGCAAATGATATTTTCCCAAACAAATTTCTTCACGTCCTTGCCGGTGGTTTTGACTAACGGTTTGGCTTCTATCCACTTCGTAAAGTATTCCACTGCTACAATCACGTACTTCAACCTTCCTGTAGCTTCTGGGAAGGGACCTAACATATCCATTTCCCCACTGATAGAAGGGCCAAGGTGCCATTATGGATGTCAAATTGGTTTTGGGTAGCTTTGGGACCGGAGAGTGGATCTGACAGGAGTCACATTTCTTTATCTCTTCCCTTGCATCTTTATGCATTGTCGGCCAGTAATATCCCTGCCTTATTAATTTAGTCACTACTGACCTGGGGCCGGAGTGCATTCCACACATCCCCTCGTGAACCTCTCGGATTATGTAGTTTCCCTGTAGAGGTCCTACACATCGTAGCATTGGGTTTAAGTATGATTTTTTGAAGAGTACACCATTCTCCATTACGTATTGTGGAACTTTCATTCGTAAGATCCTTGCCTCATTAGGATCCGTTGGCCAGACACCTTCGTCTAAACACCGAATGACGTGGGTCATCCAGTTGTCTTCTTCCTCTTCAACTATTGCTCCCACCTGTTTCTCTTCGGTTGACGGTTTCTGTAAAACTTCCACCAATATTTCTTTGGTAAGATGGTTAAAAGCTACTGATGCCAATTTGCTTAATACATCGGCTTTGTGATTCTGGGTTCTAGGAATGTTATAAATTTTGAACTTTTTGAAGCCCCCAATATACTCTTTCGCTTTTGCCAGGTATTGGATCATACTTTCCTTGGTTGCTACAAAATTTCCGTTTATTTGACTTGCAACTAGCTTAGAATCAACTCTTACTTCTAGCTCTTCCGCCTTCATTTTCTTGGCGATTCTTAAACCGGCTAAAAGCGCTTCGTATTCCGCTTCATTATTAGTACTTGGGAAGTTAAGACGAAGCGCATACGTGTGTTCAACCGAATCAGGCCCGATAAGCACTAAACCCGCTCCGGATCCTTTTTTGCTGGATGCCCCATATGTGTAAAGAATCCAGTTGCCCGGCTTTGGGTCTTCCTGTACATCTTCCTCTCGGAGTCTTTGCTTAGTGCCTTCCGGTTCAACAGAGATTTCCGAAATGAAGTCCGCGAGAACTTGTCCCTTAATTGCATTTCTCGGAATATAGTCTATATCATAAGCTCCCAGCTCAATAGAATATTTGACCATTCGTCCAGACGCTTCGGCTTTGTTTAGTATTTGTTTTATGGGCTGGTCCGTTATGACTTTTATTGGGTGAGCTTCGAAATACCTTCTTAGTCTGCGAGATGCGTGTAACAAAGACAGAGCTAGTTTCTGTACCGGAGCATAATTCTTCTCGGCTTCATGCAATGTTCGGCTGACATAATGAACAGGCAGTTGTCTATCCTCCCTCTCTGTCACTAGCACTGCACTAACGGCACCTCTGGCTGCGGCAAGGTACATGTACAAGACTTCTCCCTTCTTGGGTGTCGATAATGACGGTAGATCTAGTATTAACTTCTTGAGTGACTGAAAGGCAACCTCAGCCTCTTCCGTCCATTTGTACTCCTCTTTGTTCTCTTTGGTTATGTTTTTTAATGTGTCAAAGAAGGGAAGTAATCTCTAGGCCGACCGGGAAAGAAACCTATTCAGTGCAGCTAACCTCCCGCTAAGAGATTGCATTTCTTTCAAAGTCCTCGGGGATTGCATTTGCGAAATTGCTTTTGTTTTCTTGGGGTTTGCTCTAATACCTTCGGATGTTATCATGTATCCTAGAAACTTTCCTTCCTCTACACCAAATGAGCATTTTTTAGGATTCAATTTCATGTTGATCCTTCTTAGGTTATCAAAGGTTTCGAGAATATCTGCTAGCATCTCTTTTTCACCTTTAATTTTAATCACCATGTCGTCCACGTAAGCTTCCAAGTTTCTTCCTATCTGTGTCCAGAAAGCCGAATCAACTAGACGCTGGTAGGTTGCCCCTGGTAGGATATCTGACCGGTCTAACAATACCGGCTACCAGCCACTCCTCTACTTCCTTTAGTATCGCTTGGTTCTTTTCAGCCGAGAAGCTTCTTCTTTTTTGAGCAACCGGGGTGTCTGAAACATTCACGTTCAAGTGGTGTTTTATTAATCGCCTAGGAACACCGGTCATGTCCGAAGGTTGCCATGCGAACACATCATTATTCCTTCTTAGCAATTCAACAAGATACCTCCGACACTCCGCAGAGAATCCTTTCCCTATGGTAACCAGTTGTTCCGGATATGCTGGGTTCACCAGTACTTCTTCCGTTGAGAAGTCATCGGCAGCCTTCTCCACTGGTTTTGCTGTTCCTCGTGGGTTATCCTGTTGGCTTGCTTCTAGTTTCCGGCATTGTAGAACTGCCGCCGGTCGAGCCATTACGGTGGCTACCCCTCGGGGTGTGGGAAACTTGATCATGGAATGGATGGTGGATGGAATGGCTCTAAGCCCCTTCAATCCCGTCCTTCCTAGTATAACATTATAAGGCGAAGGGGATTGTACCACACAGAATTTCATTATGGTCCTTCGGAACAAGCCGCCATCACCGAATTTTACTTCTAGCTCTATTTTTCCCAACGGCCTGTTTGTTTCTCCGGAAAAACCTATCAATGAGGTGTTGGTTTCTTCCAATTTCTCCCTGATGGATGCATCTAGATTGCGGAAACAATGCTCGTACATTACGTTGACAGAAGACCCTTTGTCTACGTATATTCTTCTTACCAGATATCCTTCTATGTCCCCTTCTATGATAAGTGGTTCTTCTGACAAGTCGCCTGTTGATATTGATGGGAATACAATAGGAACCTTCATCCAGTCCTCCTCCGGACCTCCGTATTTTCTTTTCTGGACAAAGGACGAGTTCCGGATCATGTTAATTACCTTATTCTTTCCTCTGTCATCTTTTCTGGAAGGATCCCTATTTCCCCCGGCGTCCCTTTGCTTCCAGTCTCTGAGTAGGTGATCGAGCTTCCCGGATTTCAACGCCATTTCTAATTGCTTTTTGAGTTGGTGACAATCGTTCGTGAGATGACCCCTCTAGCCATGGTACTCACAAAACCGATCCATGTTTTCTGCCCTAGGTCTACCGATCATCGGTGGAGGTTGAGGCAGGTTCAACTGACGCTCGGTAGTCAAGATTTCGCGGGGAAGTTTGACCAGCGAACCTATATTTGTACGCTCAGCGTTGCTCCGAAATGGTTCCGAGCGTTGGTAATTATTTCGGCTATTTGTTCAACCCGGCAGGGATTGGTTCGAGGAGTAATATAAGGTTGAAATACATCCCTTCGTCTTTGGTCATTACGGCGATCCCCCATGAACTTATTTCCTGCACCTCCTCTAACCATCCGATCTCCTCTGGGAGCGGAATAATTGCCTCGGCTTGTGTCCGTTCCCTCTCCTTTGGGCAGTTCCGTATCCCGGAAAGCTTTTTCGGATCTTATGAAGTCATCCACTCGGGTGAACATTTCGGTTACCGTTCGTGGCACCCTATCGGAGAACTTCTTGGCGAGAGCTGGACATTTGTGCGCTCCCATGAAGGCTGAAATACGCATGATCTCTGGAACCCCACTGATATAGCTTGCTTCGTCTGTCCACCGTTCTTTGAAGTCTGGCAACGACTTATGTGCCCTCCGGACAATCTTGGTGATTTCTGTAGGGTCTCTAGTACATTTCTTCCGTAATGAAAACCGAGTTGAAAACTGCTCCCTTAAACTGTTCCAACTGTCTATGCTGCCCGGCTCCAGCCGATCGAACCATCCTCCGGCTGCCCCATCCAAGGTTTGTTGGAACATGAGACACCAAGTTGGCATCGGCCACTGTCCTTCGTTGGCGGCCCCGGTGAACCTTGTGAGGTGGTCATTCGGATCCGAAGACCCATCATAAAACTTCATGTTCAGCGGTATCACATAATTTTCTCCTGAGAACTCTACTATCCGACGAGTGAATGGAGATCTTAGCACTTCCTTAAAAGGTTTCTTCAACTCCTCATCGGCCTCTGTCACTCTCTCTTTACCCTTATCTTTGTCATTCTCGTCTCCAAAATCCAGACGTATGGGTTGAACTAGCCTTCCTCCCTTTGCATTATGTTCCTTAATAAGCTCCGTTAAAGATGCCATCTGACTGAGTATCATTGCCTGGAGGTTGGACGAATCGTTCTCTGAATCGTCGTGATTATTCGTATTGTCGTTGTTATCTCCGCTTCCTTCGACCTGGGGATCAGGTGTGTGAAAGGGGGGAAACGGAGGAGGTCCTGACATTCTGATTCTTTAGGCAGAATGAATAACGAGTCCCACGGATGGCGCCAATTTGTTGAGGTAAAACCTTGCGAGAGGATCCCGCCGTTAGGTCTGTCTCTCGTTCTCTGGAAATACCCTGCACAAGAGTAACACACGTTAGGCTCGCCTTGGGTTTTATCCCAAGACCAACCTCCGGTGTGAGGATGAGTATGTGAAAGGATGAAGGGTTTGTAATAAATGCAGGTGAGAGTATTGAGTGTGTGTTAGTTGAACTATAAATGAGGTGAAGGGTATTTATACTACTCACCTTATTACCTACTCTGCCTTGGGAAAGAGCAAGCCATACCTGATTGGTGGTTGTCAGAGCAAGTGGGCGACACGATCCCTAAAATCCTGGGATTGTGTTATAACATCGGTTTACACTCGTTGAGGCTTCTCTTCGGCACGTGCCCTTCGGCTATGTCTGTATAAGCCGAACGGATCCCGGTCATTCGACTACACACGCCAACAACAATCAATAGCAAGACAAAGATTCCGGCCCGGCTGTGAGAGAGCAGCTCTAGTTGCCCATCCAGTCGGACATATATAACTGTTGGCCAACCACAGAACATGTACTACCGCTAGATGTATATATTCTTTAACATACTCGGCAGCTCAAAGTGGCCGTTTTCATATAAAAATAACATTTTGAGTAAAACTATTAATTAATTTGTTAATGATAGCCTTAAAAACTATTCAATATTGGTCTTCAGTATGTCGTTTTGGATTTTTGGAAACAGCTTTGTTTCTTTGAATATTAAAATTCATTGATAATGACCATGTGAGTAATTGTTTATTTTTCAACAATATATAAAGAATTTGAAAGGGAGATAATATATATTTAAAGATGACTCAGAAAGCAATTACTTTTGAATCATAACCTTTACACAAAGATAACCATTGCTTGCGTTTGAATGATAAACTTCTATAATTTTGTCATGACATACAAAGATGCATATGCTTTTAGATCGATGTATCTATGCATATATCTTTGTTGCAAAGTAGATATATCTTTAATTTTTTAGAAGATAAGTTATTACTTTGTAAAAGTATAGAAAACTAGAGAAAACTATGTATATTCATAAAGATGGATTGTAAATTAATACTATTAATTTATGTCATACTAGCTTCATGGCCTGTCCGGATAGGTGGGCTAGTTTCTTGAGTTTACTTGTTAGTAATAACGATCATGTGAACAATCTTGCAATGAAAATGTAAAAAAGAAAAAAAAAAATGCAACAAAGTTTGATTTGAATCATACATATTTGCAGGTTAGACATCTTTGATTATTAGAGGGTAACATGAGATAATGTAAAATTAATCATTTAGCAAAAAATGAATGATCTTCAAAGTTGCAAGTCAAAACTTGTTTATTAAATAACAATATATCATTATTCTCATTGTTTAAAAAAAAAAACATTAGGATTTTACGATTCTACGATACTATATAGCAAAAATGATGCCGATCCTATGTAAGATCTTCGCAAGCACAAGATCTCATAGAAACCGATCTTGATCATAGGATTTCAAGATATAATCCGATCCGATTTTACTTTTCTCAAACAACAAACTAAAAAACTACAAAGTTATGGATTATTTTTTATAAACTTAAAAAAAATGTTAATATTCTTAAAAAATCCATAATCATAATTTAAGACAACATTTTCATGTAATATTCCTATAATTTTGTGTTTATCATATATACTAATTTGTAGATTTGTATAAGATTAAGAAGGTTATTAAAAAAAATGTCATTATAGTAGGATCTTAATATCTCGATCCGATTTTACGATCACGATCTTATAAAGACGAAAATGATCCTGGCAGTGGCGGTACTAGAAATTTTTTTAGGAAGGGGCAAGATTTGAGAGTAAATGACAAGTCGGGTCATGTCACTAACTTGCCATTTGTTGATGTAAGGACAACGATTTTACTTTGAATGATAATGAAATTGTTTAGGTAGAACCTAAACGAGTTGTAATTATATGAACAATGTTTTGGACATACTTACTTTTCATGATTGATATTAATACATATAGAGAAAGCGAAAACATAAATTTAGATAACAAAATTTGGAGTAGCACAAAAGTCGTACATTAATCTCACCGAAAGTAAAGAGTATCCTTAACCACTAGACTAAGATGTAATCATTGGTTAATGTTTAACCATTATACTATTTGTTATCTTACGGGGCAGAATAAAAATTGTGCATTATGATCATCCGAAGAACATCGACATTAATAGAAGTCTTAACATCTATTAGAAACTTTGTGTGGACAACTGCCCACACTGCCCCATGTAGTACCGCCCATGATCCTAGGTAGGATCCCGATCTTAAAAACCTTGACTGAAATAATTGTTTGACATTCTTTTACGTACATAAATTATTTGTAAAACCTCTTTTTAAGGTTCATCATCGGTAACACTATAATCATTTGTTTACCAAAAAGAGTCACATTTGAGCCAACCGCAAGTGTAACGACTTAAAATTTATCGTGGTATATTCGGTAATAATGCAAGTGTCTGCAAATCACAAACTTAATAACTCAACAATTGTTAGATAACCCAAATGCATGTTATGGGATGTTTAGGATTGCTTCTTGCAACTATTTATAAATTGCAAAAATTGTTCATGTAGTATGTCCAAATTGCAAGTACGGTTCTTATCTTTTTAAAAGTGCAAGAGCCGTTCATGTGAGAAACTATCGGTGCGAATATCGTATATCACCCAAAGTGAAATGACAAAAATGATCCAAAATAAAATGATAGTCTCAGTAAAGTGAAGGCATATTAGTCCTTTAAGGATTTAACTTTGAGGTATGGACGAAATGCACATCAAAAGTTTCTCACAAAGACCGCCCTTGCACTGTCTCCTTCTAACGTAAAGTAACATTAAATTAGTACAAAATACAATGCTCATTATAAAAGAAGAATTTCCCAATTAATTCTGCAAAAATCTATGGTCTAACACCAAGTTAAATGGACATAAATGTTTAATAAAGTAGTGGTAAAATTTTCATAACAAATTGTACAACCATATAGGACAGAAAACACATTTAGAGAGCTAGGTGCAGCTCGCCTTGGCCCTTCGTCGTTCAGACGTGGCAAGGCCAACGGCGAGCCGTTGCTTTTCGCTGCCGCCCCCCCTTGCCGTTCATCGCCGTTGGGTGGTTTCTCGTGGGCACGGCGAGGATGTGTTCTGACAAAAAGGCAGCAAAAGGGACGTTGGAGCTTGTTTACAAACGGATATATTATCGTTTCAAATGAAACGGTCGAATTTTGTATTTTTTTTCTTCTCTTTTAAACACAAACAAACTCTATAAATACTAACACATTTTTATTTCTCCTCACTACAATTCAACCAACAAATCTATAAAACCTTCTATATCTCTTCTTCAAATACACACAAGAATGTCTCAAAACCCGAACGAAAGATGCTATTTCACGAGCCTACTAACGTCAAACCGACGTCAATACGGGGGTCGTCAAACGAGTCAACTCCCTCGTCGCAAAATTCAAACCCTCCATCGCCATTTGGTTCGCAACAATTCAATCCGAATGAAATTTACCGTAACCAACAATATGCGTTTCAACAAGGATTTGCAAATCAAGCCCAATTCAATCCGACACCACAATTTTATAACCCGAATCAACCATCCACGTTTCCTACTCCCCCATCACAACCACCAATCGAATCACAACCATCTCAACAAGCGTTTAAAGTACCTAAGGCACGATCACCGGCCAAAGGTAGAGGAAAAAAAACCAAAGCTCAAAGAGCAAAAAGCGGTGTAAATTTAGACGCAGACGATGATGATGACTTGGAAGAAGCTGGTCACACGCGTGCTCGAAAGTTATGGTCCAAGGAAGAAGAAAAGCTTCTTGTGGAAACGTGGCTAGAAATTTCCCAAGACAAAGAGATGGGAAATGACAAAGAGAATGACTTCTTTCGGAACGAAATTCATGAAGCGTTCAACAAGCGGACTACCGGTGAACCTTGTACCAAAAACATGCTATCCGGTAAATGGACGTGGCTCAATGACGACTGCCAAAAATTCAACGCTATTTATAAACATTTAGAGCGTCGAAGTGGTGAAAATGAGCACAATCATATCAACAATGCCAAGGCGAACTTCGATGAACGCTTTGGTTCGAGGGGTTTCAATTATGAGCATGTTTGGGAGGTCTTGAAAAGATACCCGAAACGGGATGCCGAGGATCCGATAGACATTTCATGTCTCAAGGATATATTCGGTCCGGACAAACGACCTCGTCCCAAAAGAAACAATAGACGAGCTGGAAAGAAACAAAAGTAGAAAACATCGAGTGCGGCGAGCTCCGGCGGTAGTCAAACAAGTACTTTTTGGGACAATTATCCGAAAATATACGCAAGCTAAAGACGCTCAAACGGCTTGTTACGAGGAGCGGAGGAAGAGGGAAGAAAAGGCCTTGGAGAAAGAAGCAAGGGAGTTGGAGTGGCAGGATATGCAGATGCTCATGCTCGAGCCCAACATGGTTTTTGACCCAGTGAGAGCCGACATCATTCGCAGGAGACAAGCATTGATAACCAAGAAATACCAAAGTCTCCCTGAACTTAGTGACGACGATGACGATGCCGAATAAAATGTTTAATCTTAATATTAGTAGTATGTGTTATATTTTTTTTCCGTATTGTAACTTTTTTATTTGATAAAATAAAATTAGTAAGTTGTGTTATTTTTAATTATTTGTGAAATAAATTTATTTTATTTAATGAAATGAATAAAAAAATAAAGTTGTAAATGGTGGGGCCCAAATGAGTAACTTGAGGTTTGTTGTTTGGTGAGGAGGGGTTAGTTGTGAAGAGGTGTTGGGGTGATGTGGCATATGTGGGGCCTGAATGAGGAGCAAACCTTGCCATCTACACCTGGCACTCTTAGGCTGTGTTTGTCAAAGGCTTATATTGGGCTTATGGGGCTTGGGCTTTTAAAATAAGTCGACTAATAAATTCAGTATTGTCTGTCATGGGGCTTATGGAAGCACTTATAAAATAAGTCGGCCAAAAACTTTAGCCCCATAAAAGGGGCTAAAAACTTTAGACCGGAGCTTTTGGAAAATAAATTACTTATTTACCCACAAAAATATCTAACATATACAAAAATTCATTTAATTATGTCATATTTAGTAATTTTGCAATAATAAGCCATAGCCCAGCCCATTTGACAAACAAGTTTATAAAATTACAAATTTTAATTTCGGCTTATAATATAAAGCCCAGCCCCAGCCCCAGCCCCAGACCTTAGTTTCAGCCTCAGCCCCAGCCCCAGCCCATTTTGACAAATATACGCTTAATAGTGTATAGGTTTAAACATATAAAACTGACGAATCTGATGAGTATTAAGAATGGTCATTTCAATTCTTTAAATCGGGAAAAAATAATAGTAAAAACTAAAAAAATAAAGGTAAAGGGAAAGTTACATGAGATGTAAAAATAAAAACTCAAAACCGGAAACTTTAACGCGATCTCTGTCAGAACTACGTAACAAACTTCTTCTCTAGCGACATTAGAGCACTTGCAATGGGTCAAATTGCAAAAGCTTTTTCCTATTCTAAAAAGCCTTTTTGAAGTGGTTTTTGCCATTACATCAATAGCTTTTTCAAAAGCTTTACATAAAGACTTGGCATACACCAAGTCTTTCACAAAAGCTTTACCTAATAAATGTAATATGCATTTAATGCATTAAATGCTTCAAGTCATTGAAGACTTGGAGCATTGTGGATGCTCTTATATTCATGTCAGTGTGTACTGAGAAAGTGAGAAGTGACAAAAAGGACACGTGAAAAGGGTGCGGCTTGAGAAATGTGTTTTACATGCTCTTTTTCATGGCCCAACTGGTAGTTTCCATTTTTGACTAGCCAAGGCCCATCACCAAATTATTAGTTTTATGTTTATTTTGCATTAAAGTAATTTGACCACATCAGATTTTTATTTTTAGTAAACAACCCAAATAATTAGAGCTATCTCTGCTTACAAGTTCTTTTTTTCAAAAAGCTGAATAATACTCCAATCATTTTTAAATAATTGTCTATCGACAAAAAATATATAATTTAAGAAACAGATAATTACTGATGCTTTATTTTTCTTGCTGTAAAATGACAGTGATACCTTTAAATAACTAGTTAATATTTCATTTAAAGTTTGCAATTATAACCTCAAATGAGGGTAAAATAGTAAAATCCATCAAATTTCTATATCTATTTTTAGTAGTAACAATTAGAACGTAACTGTATTTTCTTACGTGTTTAAAGCAAAACACTTGATGATATCCATGTTCTCCAAACACCCTCCAGCTTAGTATCATATAAATAGGATTATTGACAATCAGAAAATGGCAAATTTATTGTCACAAAAAATTACAACAGATAAACATTGCTCGCAATTTATTTATTTATTTATTTTTTATTATTTTTAATTTAATTATATATGTATCAGCCATCGGCATCGCATGGGTATCCTACTATTTATATTTAGCAACAAAGCATAATATTGTAATTTTGTTCTGTTAAACCATTTCAGATATGAGTTTTGTTTAATCAGTACTAACCAATGTATTTTTAATAGCAAAATTACTAAAGTTTTGTCCAACTATTTTTTTAGATAAAAAGAAGACTATATCGTCCTTTCTATTATACGAAATTATACTTGATTTTATAAATTAGTTACAACATGTAATTCTTGCCATCTTTAAATTTATTATCATGAATAATATATAATTAAAGAACATTGATTGCTGAAATATTCAATTACAGAGTACCCACCATCACAACGTGCAGGATACCCTACTAGTCGATGTATGCATTACAAACTACATGTAAGATGAGTTGGATGAATAAGATGAGTTGGATGAAGGTTCATATCCTGTCTCGAACAAATGTGTAGAGTATAGTTTTTAGTGTATGTTTTCTTGTTGGAATCTTGTCGTCAACAAACCCGAATCATTGAACACGAAAACGAGAAGCTTTAGCTTCAATCGACACATGTAGCCCAAGACTCAATAGTCAATCGACTTTTGTGAAAAATGGAAGAAACGAAACCCACAAAGTATAACTGAACGATTAATGTTAAACCTCGTACTTGATTATGAAGGAAAGAATAAGATGCACGTGTGTTTCCTTTCACCCGTCACCTCCTTTTGTAGAATGACGGGTAAACCAAACCAGCTAAGACTCGAACTTGGGCCTCAACTGACTCAAACAAACACCCTAATAAAGCTACACGTTCACTTGCTTTGCAAAGCAAGTAACAACAACAACAACAAACCCAATCCCGCCGGAGCAGGGTATGGGGGAGGTATAATGTAGACAGATCCTACCCCTACCCCAGGATAAACCCGGGAGTAAAGAGACTGCTTCCAACGAGACCTCCGACAAGTGCAGATGTGCGGGTGAAAAGGAAGTGAAACAAAACAGCAGAAAGCAAAAGCAAGCAAAAAGAAAAAAAGCAGGCAAAACAAGCAACCAAACCGGGAAAGCAAACCTAGTCTTGTTCTCATAAAAAAAGCTACCTTAATCAAAACATACCATAACTAGTCTTGTTCTCATAATTAACATTGTTTCAAAAAGAGAAAAAAGGCTTTTATCAACTATATTAGACAATTATATAAGTGTCATTTACCAATTATTTTCTTATCCCACATTGGCCAAACTAAACTTCTTTAATTCAATTAACCATGGATAACGATTATCGTAATAAAATAAGTATTATATGAACCTTTATCTAACAAGTTGTAATTAAAAAAATATAACTAACTATTAATCATTATCTTATGGTTCAACTTATTTTTACAACTACAAAATAATTAGCCATTTTTATATCATATCATATCTTCTACAAAAGGTTAATTAAGGGTGACTAACTAGATATACATCAAGATATTTTAAACTTATCTAGTTTTCATTAATCTTATCTTATTTTGACATTCATTATCACCTCTAATGTATCTTGTTTAATTGGCTCAGACTTGCAACCGTGTTGAGTTCTTACCGCGATACTAAGCTGAAACATGGATTGCGATCCATCAGTTTTGAGCATGAATAAAATAAATAATGATTGTTTGAGTTAATAACAAACTCACATGCATAATGACCGAGATGTTAAAACTAGAAATCAGTTAATTTTCTTTTTGTCAAGTACCTTTTAGACGAGTTGAGTTTAATTTGCTTATTGGGCTTTCTTTTACCTCCTTTGCCCATTAGTCCGTACTTAGGGCTTTTTAGAACAATTTACAAAATCACAAGTCGAAGTAACTACAAAATCTATTGCCTTCTTACACAACAGCATAAAGAAAGAGAATTAAGAAACGATCATAAGTAAATTTTTATTTAACACAATACTAAATGACATCTTTAATTAATTCTTTAATCACACCCATCATTACACTATACTGTAATCTTTATTAATTTAGTCATTTCTGATACACTTTAGCCTTTGAACTAGCATAGCCCACTAAAATATCCCTGTGGGTTGCTAGCAAAACCAGGCCTTGTTATATCATATCCACCCACCTCCGGGAGCCTTCATAAAACCTTGTTTTGCGGACCAGTTGGAGCTGCTTTTGATCATCTGATAATTTTGTATCCAAAGTTAGTTGATATATGAAATAGATATATATATATTTTTGCATATGCTTTGTGACCAATAATCATTATAAGTCAATCAACAAACAAAACTTACATTAAAGCCAAATTAATTAAAACAATGCATTGCATGCAAGTTACCTAATCAAATATATCATGAATTTAGTTACCTTTGCCTAAGCGTTTCCTCTTTACGTAAACATGCTTCCTCTATATCAGGGACAAAACCATGACACAAAACGACCCTGTGCACTTAATATAAATTGAGCAATACTACAAACACAACATTTAGGGACCGGGTGCATTTAACAAAAATCGAGGCTTTTAAACAAAATTAATACTACGCTACAAAAATCCATGATCCCGGGACACCCTCTGGTTCCGTCACCGTCTATATCACGTTCACTAGGACAGCGCTTGGAAGCTATTCATGAACTACAATTTTTAAACAATGAGTTAAATATAAATACATAATTATATATCAGCATAAATAGCGCTTGGAAGCTATTCACGTAAATAGTGATCATGAATACCAAATAGCCAACCCAAGTCGTCCGATTTTGCAGTGACCTCAGGATGCAACAAATTTCGACGGCACATATGCTCAACGCTATAAGGGTTTGGTACAAATCCTTATCATTGGGCATTCTCCGACCTCCATACATCTTCTCGAATACTTTAACTAGATCCATCTCTTTTGTCGTACACAATAAGAGGTATTACGATAACGAAGATGATGATGTATTTATTTATTTGATTTGTCGTTCCTGAGTTTGTAATTGTATTGTGATGTGGACGACTTGCATGCAAATTATGGTTTTTTTTTATACGTGAGATATGTTATTTCAAAATAGAATAATTAACAATAACCGTAAGATAAAAATTTGCGATCACAAAAAAGTCCTAGACATCATCCATGAGATACATGTTTCTGTGAATTTTCATAAGTTAAAAATCTTAATATCTAATGTGGCATCAAAGAGTTGGACATCTTAATATATACAAAGCAATTTTCTAGGATTTCTGTTTCAAATTGGTGAGGTTTCCATGCAATTCTGTTTTCTTTGGGCTTCTCCTCACCGCTTGTTCAATTAACATGATTCTGGTAAAAGCTATGTGATTTTTGTTACAAAATATGGTTCTTACTGGTTTTTTGTTATCAACAAATTTGGGACGTTGAAGAAGGCGTAGTTATCTCGCACAAATGGACACCAAGGTTAGCTCAGAAGTCTCAATCCTTCTTATGAAACTATTTTTGAGTTTTTGTTTGCCAACATATATGATTTATAAAGGCTTTGATCTTTATAATATGTAAGAATATTTGTTGATGGATGAAATCACAGAAATACATGATTTTTTTTTTCTTAGAGTTATCTTCTGGTAATTATAAATGCAATATATGCAAATATGATTAATAACATGTACAAGGCTCATTTTTACATTGGTTGAAGCCAACAAGAGCGGTGCAACTCAGTTTTTGGGATGAGATACAAAATTCTGGTGAAGCCGAAAAGTAAGTTTTGTAAAAGTATTGATGATGTCTCCCATATTAAGTATTTCTTGATCTTTTTATTTATCATATGATTTATGCACATTAGGTCATCAGAGATTGATGTGTCAGAACTTAAGTCTATGTTTTCAGCAATAAATCCTGATGCAGCAAAATTAAGATCTCCGTTAAATGCTGCTAATGAATCTTCAGGAATTGTGCAAATCGTAAAATATTATCTTCTTAATCAATCTTTACATTTGTTACTGTCATTATAGTTGTTATTTATTACTATGCAGAAGTTAAATTATTCTCACAATAAAAGTTATTTTAAACGTACATTGCATTGTTGCAGATTGAGCACAGAAGGGCATATAACTGCGAATTCATGCTTTCAAAAGTTAGAATACCTTTGAATAAATTGATGGTAAGGCCAAGTATTTACATGTATTCATAACATAATTTGTCTTATAACCGAACACACAAGGCAATTTGGTCATATTTGTATCCATTTTGCGTAACATGGCAGGATTATGTAGTTGCTTTGGAAGACTCCGCAATGTTGGATGCGGAGCAAGTGGAGAACCTCAGAAAGTTTTGTCCAACAGAAAAGGAGATGGAGTTACTCAAGGTAAAATGTTAAGTCAAACACTTAAAATCTTTAATTTGTTTCGAGAATATAAAAAACTAAAACCGAAATTTTCTAAATTATCTTAACGACTTAATTAATCAAATATAAGTTCTATGGCCTCTTTCATGTAATTTGATGCATTGGGAGATTTTATTCATAATAAGTAACGTTTTCATGGTTAGGATTACGAAGGAGATAAGGATAGACTGGGAAAGTGTGAAAAGGTTTGTTATATACACATTTATGTGTTTAATTATAATGACAATGAGCCGGGAGTCTGGGACAACTTAGTTTTAATAATGTACACAATTTGATGGATGGAATCTGTATTTTTTTTTTACGACAGTTCTTCTTGGAACTAATGAAAGTTCCACGTGCTGATATTAAACTCAGAGTCTACTCTTATAAGTTACAATTCAACGAAAAGGTCAGAAGATATCATGACATACATTCTATGCTTGTTATAGTACTGGACTTTGATCTAATGCTTGAGTTTGTTGCATTTTAGGTGTCTAATCTTCGGGAGAGCTTTAACAGTGTAAATTGTGCAGTAGAAGAGGCAAGTTAGTTGGTTAGATAAGATTATTTATTGAAACGTAATTCTCATAGGTGCTGGATAACTTATTCAGATCAGGAGTTCTGCCAAGTTGAAGAGAGTCATGCAAACACTTGTTTCTTTGGGAAGTGCTTTAAATCAAAGGACTAGAAAGGGTAATTCTGTCATTATACTATTATCTTTGTTATTAATGTATACCGTCTTCATTATTTTGACTTGCAGAAAAATAATTTTGTTAAATTTTTAGGTGCTGAGTCAAGGTTGGAGAGTCTTTTAATACTCACAGAGAAACGTTCAAGAAACAGTAATATGACTCTCATGCATTATCTTTGTAAGGTACTCATTTCTTTTCCTTATTCTTTTGTTGAATAAAGGAAATGTTTCGCATATATTGCTGTTCTAAGTCATCAATGTATCACATAAAATTGACACCTTTAGGTTCTTGCTGACAAACAACCTGAAGTCCTTGATTTTTCCATGGATCTTACAAGCTTAAGATCTGCGTCAAAGGTAAGTTAATTTTACAACGTAAAATGTTTTTATAAGGAGTGATGTCGCATTTGTTTGCTGATATTGATTATTTCTATCCAGATTCAAATGAAAATCTTGGCAGAGGAGATGCACACGATTTCCAGCGTATTAGAGATTGCTAAACAGGAATCATCAAATGCCAAAAGGGATAGTGTAAATTTCTGGAAGGTAAGACAATCAGCTTGACGAGCATACTTATTCCTATCTTACTACCCGATTGTACTTTGGATATCAAAGCTCATGATATGCCTTGACTTACTTATCATATCACATATAATTAGAGGTTGCAATTTTGATCGTTTAGTTTTAAATGGGCCGATTTGTTGTGTTCTTCAGAAACTGGTCAATGACGTCAAACATGCTCAAAGTTTTTATTTATTTATTTATTTAATAATGCAGACAATCTCCTAAAATGTTTTGATAAAAGCCTAGGCTTTTTTTCTCTAATTATAATTAAAGCATCATTTATAGGTCAATAAAACGACATAAAAGTGTTAGCAGGTTAACCCTAACCCAACCCGTTTTGACTCGTTACTCACCGCTCATCTTGCCTCCTTTAGAAATAAGTATCTAAGGTTTTATTGGTTAGGCTTCAAAGACGTTCATTCGTTCAGCCGAAGGTGAAGTCAAGTCATTGGTCTCTCAATTTCAAATTATGGTATGCTTCATATTTCCCTTACATATCTGGTGGTTTAAAAATTTTACAATCGTAGGCAAACGCTGATATACATATTCTTTTTAAAGGCTGAAAATCAGGCAGCTTTAATTCTTTACTTTGGAGAGGATCGATTCAGTTACACATTTGAGCGAAGTAATTACAAACTTATTCTTTAATAAATAGCAGCTTTTCAGTTTTTATTTATTCTGTTCATGCCTCCATTGTTTCTCGTCTATATAACTATTCTTTTTTCAGTTGTTTGTACTTTGCAGACGTTTATAAGAAACTTCCATCAAGCAAACGAAGAATACGTCAAACTCATAGAGACGGAGAATAGAATATAATGCTGGAAAGTAAGACTGAAATGTAATGTCGAAACTTAAATCAGTTTATCAGAATATACATATATTATGCAGAGTTGGAGCAATTTTACTAAGTCTAACAGTTTGTATATATCTTGGAAAGTTGAGTTGTTGTGAAGGTAATATGGGGCCATTCTTTTTATTTGATTCAGAAATATGAAGTCAAGGAGGATTTAATTAAAGAGTTGATGTTTCGTATCTTTGTATTATTTTTTTTTGGCGAACATGGTTCGTGACCTTTTGGCTGACTAATCTACGGGTTTGAACTCACCGTTAATTTCTTTTTGCAAAAGGTTGTTGTGCACATCAAAGTTTTTTTTACCTAGCAGGAATATAATTAAACTTGAGACCTCACACATTAGCGTGATAGTCGCAAGCATTTTTTGCTAGTAGGCCACCCTTGAATGGTTTATTCTTACAATACTTTTTACAGCTTGCTAACGACAACTTTTTCAGCACCGAGTCACCACATGTGGAAAGAAACGAAAAATGCATACTAGTTCACAAATAAATATTCGAAATAGATAGAAAAGGCATCCTTATAATATACCCATAGTTGAAAATAATATCATCCTTATGGGAAATGATTTATCCTCCTAAAAAGTGTTTCTACTAATCTTCCTAATGTATAATGAGTTTATTGAACAATGATAAAGTGGGTCATTTTCATCATCTTGTAAATTAACAAGTGACATTAGGAAGATTTCTAGAAATGTATTTAGGTGGATATATCATCACTCCATTCTTATATCCGTGCTTCCTTTATTTAAATTTCCTTTAACAACGCGCATCAAACACACCTGCGCACATCAAACACATATGCGCGCTACACTAAAAAAGACATTTAAGATGCTAGGCGGGCTCCATCCTCCATGCGCCCTACATCCTTCATGCGCGCTCAATATTGTGTTTTTTTCATGCCGGCTCCATCAATATTGTGATTATAGATCTAGAGCTTGTTTCTAGCGTGTTTTTTCAACGTGGTGGTATATGTGCTAGTTACTAATTACATACTTAAAATTACTGTTTCTATATAAAATGTATAATGTTTAATGCATAAGTTATAAGTTATGGTTTTATCTATGGTTTGGATTTAGAAAAAATTACTCTTAGAACCTTCCTATTCCTTTTAAAGGATTCTATAGAAAGTGTCTAGTTGTGTGTTTTATTGCTAGCATTATCAGGGATAATTGTTCAAGGGCTCGGTTTATATTTTTTGATATTAAACAAACTAATTCTGGACCAATAATAAAAGGCCGTGTAGGCGGCACCCTTATGGCAGAGTTGCGCATGCGCCAATAGTCCAGATTCGCAATTGGTTGATTTTTGGTTCATTTTCGTAATTCCTATTATGTATTGGACGTACTGTATAATTCTTTTTAAACCTAAACCATCTAAGTTGGATTTGGAAAAGATTATATTGTATTCTCGTAAACATGAACACAACAACGAGTTAGAAATAAATATTGATGGACCTTGGACACACACCTTGTGTCAAATAGATACCTTGATATTATACCTTGTAGCACGCGGAATTTACCAGAAGATACTTAGAAGATGTGTTTGTATAATTTGTATAAAGTGTATAAAAGTAAAACAGAATGAACAAAGTGTTTTAACAAACGGTTAGCCTCAATATTATTAATAATAATACGAGTAATCTTTGTATCACTAGGGTTACAACCTTGAAGCTTTGCTTATCAATACGTATATATAAACTTAAACCTAGGACCTCCTTTTATAGTACACAAGGAGTCTTGTACAAGATAAGTATTATGCTAAATAAATAAGATATTCACTAAATATTTTCTATACTTATCAACTACCCGTTTACAAAACAAACAGACTAAGCAGTGGTAATATATTTGTACTAGCATTGGTAATGTGTTTCCACTGTTAGTACAATTCTTCAGCAGTTGTCTTTGCTTAGCCTATCAGCGGTAATGAGTTTCCACTGATCAGTATTTTACCCAACAAATATTACTGTATATATTATTGATCCTGAATTGAATAATAATACCAAATAGGGAATCCAAATTGATGGGTTTGATATCGGGATGCAACAAGTTTCCAGTACGTGTATGTTCAACGCTATAAGGGTAATGTACAAATGCATTATCTTTGGGCATCCTCTTGCCTGGATACATCTTTTCAAATAACTAGCTGGGTAGCCCGCGCGTTGCGGCGGATGTGTTTTGTGTTTTGTATTTTGTGGGTTGTACGGTGTAATTAATAATTTTGTTATTTGAAGTATGCATATATTTACTTGGAAGTATAATTTGTTTATGCTTACGGATTTTTTTTATTTTTTTTTATGTTGCGGTTGAAATTTTTTTGGGTTGTTTGTTTTTTCGGTATGCCTTTTTTTTTTTTTTTTTTTTTTTTTGTGGTATTTTAAAAGAAATAAATTTGTATAAGAAATTTTTTGTAAGTGTATTAGTTTTTGTATTTTTGTATTTTTATTTTTTGTTATTATTTTTTTTAAGCAACAAAGTTTCATAAGGAAATTTCTGTAAAAAAAAAAAAAAAAAATGTAAAAATTACTGTTCATGCTACAGTAAATGGTACTGTTAATGTTGCTACAGTAAAAGGACACGTGGCAGGCTCTCCTTGAGTGCCCAGGGTTTATATATATAGTATAATAATAATAATAATAATAATAATAATATAAAATAAAAAATCTACCATTTTTATAGTTAGGGTTTGTATTTTTTGAGATAAATTTGAGATCTCTTCTTCTATATACAAAGTAGTAAAACCAAAACATTTTGACAAAATGCCTAACACCTAAGACATTATCTTTGGGCATCCTCAACTTGTGAACTCTCGTCTCTCAAACTCAAACCCACGTATCACAAAATGCTCCAATTGTTTTGTGCCTTATTTCCGTACACTATCAGACAAGAATCAATTATCCATTTTTGGTCGTAAACTTGATTTGATCCGATAAAGATTGGACTATCCATAAAGGGAGTGATTCGCACATTATTTTTTTTATAAACACATCATTTTGTACAACACCGTAATGCACAGAGAGCACACAGTACAACACCATAATGCACAAAGCGTGGTGCAAGAATAAAAAAAGTTGGTGTGCAAATCAACTCCCTATCCATAAAGCCCAAGCCATACCGAAAAAGTTTTAAGAATTCCGTAGAATGGTCATAGAAAATATCTAGAATAATACAAAAAATATCTAGTTAGAGTTATCTAAAATTAGGCATCTAGATATTGATGATGATGTAATTAGAATTTTATAGATTATGTAAGAATGTCTATAGAATAATCGAGTCTCAAAGCTTCCATAGACTAGTATAAAATAAGTATTGGGGACATGCACGCGTGAGCATAAAGCAAAGTTCAAGCAATAAGACTAGTAGTAATGGTGACTGCAGGTGACAGCGGTCACCCCTGCTACCTCAGCGCCAACTTAGTTTTCTTTCTTTAAGACCAACTTCATGACCAAATGACTGTAATAAGGCGACCGTGGTCAGCACAAAAAATATACCCCGCTTAAACACAAAAGATCCTAAAAAACAATATCAAACAAACACTCACACACAAACAAATGAAAAATATTTGGTTGAGTATGCGACTGAATTATGCAAAAAGAGGGACTGACAGACGAAGCCACCCCATGTAAAGGGGGGACGCGTCCCACTTTGGGCGACAGACCGATCAAACATTACTACTAGTCTAAAAACATTATAAACTTTCTCTCAAGTATTCATCTCTTAATCAATTATAAGCCAAAAAGGACATAATGTTTCCAACATCCATGATGAAGAAATTTAGACTTGATAATAAAAATGATTAAAGCAAACAACAAAGCATATCAAGTATACTATAAATATAGCCAGGGACACACATTAAAGATAGGCTTTCGCAAGTAAATTTTTGAATATACAAGGTTTAAATATACTCTGGTATAAATGTAGACGGGGAGCACTTTAAGTAGCTTTTGACCCACTCATAAGTAATTTGGTCAAAATCGCAACCTCTGGATGATGAATAAAGTAATACCACAGGCCCAACTGGTGCTGCTTCATTTGGTACTAGGTAAAAAAAGATGAGACGGTTGGAGGATTTACTCTCAACATAGATTCAGAATTGTCGAATGGAAAAGCTACTACGGATTCCTCATCAGCACCAACTGGTGCTGCTTCGCTTGGTATGAATTTTTCTAACCGGGTTCTATATTTAACTCACCTCGGTTCATTATTATGGTATCATTTTGCTAGGTACTTTACACATTAAGATTATTATTATCTTGCAAGCATTTTTATCCATAACTTTAATCTTTTGGTTGTTTTTCATCATTAATTACTAAAGTTAAATCTAGCATTCCATAATGATGTTGTAGTTTGACTAGTATGACTTTGTAGTTTTACTCTGTGCATAGTGAATTGCTATTATGGATTGTATATGGTTATGATAACCTCATCATAGCTTGACTGCTTGAGCATCTTTCGTGTTGCCCTTTATGCAAATCTATTTTTCTCTAAATAGGTTATATATGTTTTTTTTTTTTTTTTTTTTTTTTTTTTTTTTTTTTTTTTTTTTTAATTTAATTTACGGCTATCAAATTCAAACTTAATTTAAGGTATTTTTTTTCCGGGTTACATGAGTTTCCGACTCGACATTGCAAACTGACTAATCTCAGGGTGACTACCCATTTGATAACCCTTTATTCAAACTTAATTTAAGGTACATTGGCTTGTTACACTACAAATGAATAGCATAGTTAGATTCTTTACAAGCATCGATTGAGAATATAGACCGATACCATTTTACGAGGGTTTACCCTTAACCTACAAAACCACCCATTCAACATCGACCTAATGCCTATAGAATTTGGATGCTTTGACGTTATAATTGGGATGGATTGGTTGTCGAAACATCGTGCGGAGATTGTATGTCACCAGGAACTCGTTTGTATTCCTTACAGAAACAAAATCTTAATGATCCAAGGAGACAAAGCTGTGTCGAGATTAGATATAATATCTTGTATCAAAACCCAGAAATATATACAAAAAGGATGCGGTTTGTTTTTAATCCAAGTGAGGGATAAGAAGTCGAAGGAGAAGAGACTCGAAGATGTACCTATCATGAGGGATTTCCCAGAGGTCTTTCCCAAAGACTTGCTAGGACTTCCACCCACTCATCAAGTCGAATTCCAGATTGAATTGGTACCAGTCGCACGAGCACCTTATAGGTTGGCACCGACCGAAATGAAAGAACTATCTGAGCAGTTGTAGGAACTCTTGGATAAAGGGTTTATTAGAGCAAGTTCTTCACCTTGGGGAGCTCCTATCTTATTTGTTAAGAAGAAGGACGGATCTTTCAGAATGTGTATCGATTACTGAGAATTAAACAAGCTTACGGTGAAGAACTGATACCCACTACCCAGAATCGACGACTTGTTCGACCAACTACAAGGATCGAGTGTCTACTCAAAAATTGATTTGAGATCAAGTTATCATCAGCTAAGGGTTAGGGAAGAGGATATTCCCAAAATAGCATTTAGAACTCGTTACGGTCACTACGAGTTTCAAGTGATGCCTTTTGCTTTGACCAACGCACAAGTGGTGTTTATGGACCTCAAGAACCGCGTGTGCAAACCTTACTTGGAAAAGTTCGTAATCGTGTTCATCGATGACATTCTCATCTACTCCCACAACAAAGAAGAACATGAGGAACTTTTGAGGACAATCCTGGAACAAATTGGGAAGGAGGAGTTGTATGCTAAATTCTCCAAGTGTGACTTCTAGATTCATACCGTGCAATTCCTCGAACACGTGATTGATAGTAATGACATTCACATGGACCCTGTCAAGATTGAGGCCATCAAATATTAGGCTACCCCTACTAATCCTACCGAGATTCGTCAATTCTTAGTTCTTGCCGGCTACTACCAAAGATTCATTGAAGGTTTCCAAAGGTCGCCAAACCTTTGACCGAGTTGACCCAGAAGAATAAGAAATTTGACTGGGGAGAAGATCAAGAGTCAGCTTTTTAAATTTTAAAACAGAAGCTCTGTGATGCTCTGATTTTAGCACTACCGGAAGGGAGGAATGATTTTGTGCTTTATTAGTGATACATCACACAAAGGATTAGGTGTTGTGTTGATGTAGAGGAAGAAAGTTATCGCATAAGCATCTCAACAACTGAACAACACATGATCTGGAATTCGGAGCCGTGGTGTTTGCTCTTACGATTTGGAGACACTATTTATATTGTACGAGGTGTACTTTGTTTACAGATCACAAAAGTCTTCAACATATTCTCGATCAGAAGGAGTTGAATATGAGGCAACGTCGATGGATTGAGCTACTCAGTGATTACGATTGTGACATTCGTTATCACCCAGGAAAAGCAAACGTGGTAGCTAATGCCCTAAGCCGCAAGGAACGGGCTAAACTGCTACGAGTTTGAGCTTTGGTTATGACCATCAATTCAAACTTACCCGCGCATATTCTTAATGCCCAAGCTGAAGCAGTCAAAGAAGAAAACATCAATAACGAGAACCTACATGGCATGATAAATAATAAGTTTGAGATGTGTTCAGATGAAACCCTATGTTTCAAAGATAGAAGCTAGTTACCACTTTTTTGGAGGTTTACGGGATTTGGTTATGCATGAGTCGCATAAGTCTAAGTATTCCATTCACCCAGGTTCGGATAAGATGTATAAGGATCTTAAGAAGCTTTATTGGTGGCCAAAGATGAAGGCTAACATTGCCAAACATGTCAATAAGTGTTTAACATGTTCGAAGGTCAAAGCCAATGTTAGAAGCAGTGCGGTTTATTGGTACAACCGAAAATACCCCAATGGAAATGGGAGAGAATAACGATGGACTTTATTACAAAGCTAGCCAAGACATCAAGCAGATATGACATGATCTGGGTCATAGTTGATCGTCTTACCAAATATGCACATTTTTTTTTTACCAATTATAGTAATTTTCTTGACGACCGTAGTAGTTGCATTTTTTTCTTACATTCAAATCGATCTCTTAATTGCAATAAGTTAATTCTTTGTATGTTTGTAATAAAAATTTTGCATGAAATTAACCGTTTCAGATTATCGGTCTGTGTTTAATTGAGAATGTCCATAAAGATATAAATCAGTTTGTGATTTGATACATTACAAGCCTTGTAACAGGCTAATGGTTGACTCTTTATTTCTATTTTACAGAATTATCACGGCGAATCTAAGACTTGTGAGATGCCAACCCCGCCGTGGATTTAACCTGCTTAGCTTACCCGAAAACGTGCAAACCAACATCTTTTCAATGTGTAATTTATTGGAGTTGAGCTATTTGAGACGTATGAACAAAAGGGTTCGACACCTAACAACAACTCATGAATTCTCACAATTTTTTAATTAGAGGGGGCACGTTCGCTTTGGCTTATAACCCAATATCGAGATCGAACGAATCCTCGGTTTGGAAGAATCCACTCTTTGAGGGGTGATGGGGAAGATAATGAAACTGTGGTTATCTTTGATCTTCGCCGGGTCATAGATATTTGGTTAGTACCTGATGTCAATCATATTGAGCTAGTGTATGTGTTTTGTGGTTGTTTTTCTGTTTGGATCCCATCCCGAACTTTTCAGTGGTCAATTTGGTCATTGGGCGATCGAAGAGGATTCCATGTGTACCCGTTCCATTTAACCCATAAGCTTTCTATAGATATAATGACTTGCATATTATAGATGACCCATATCATCAATTTGAGTATGATTGAGCCTAAACCGTCTATTTATTATTGACCAAGGTCAACAAGTCAAAGATAGCCTAGAATCAATACTCCGGTGATAGTGTAGTGTTTCCCCAGGTCGTGAAAGTCCCAGCGAGATTAAAATGGTGCTTTTGGAATCGTTTATGAGATAGTGGCACTGAGGACAGTAGCCAGATGATGTAGGAATGATATTGCTACTGTTATTTTGGTGTTGACAAACAGATATAATATTCACAATAATCAGATAGCAGAAATATGCACAAATTGACAATTAAGATCACGTATCGGACTGGAAAAGTGGGTTTTTGGTAATTATGAAACTACAGGGGGTGTTTTTGACACTTTTCAAAACTTAAAATTAAAAATGAAAAAGAAATGATAAAAGTGATTAAAATAATATTAAACTATTATTTAATTAATTAAACTATTTAAAATCTAAATTAAAACCTAATTTAATTAAACTAAAAATGACAAATGATTTAAATTAAACTAAAAATTTATAAAAATATTTTCTAAACCTAAATTAGAACTTGAAGAAAGTATAAAAAATTAAAAATAATATTTTTGTCTTTTTGTGGTTTTGTAATTAATTAAAAACTATTTAGCTTAATTAAACTATTTAAACTACTTTTAATTTATATTAATACTAAATTAACTTAGAAAATTAAGATAAAATTTATAAAATTATTTAACCATCACTGGAATCCTACAAAATTATAAAAACTCTAAAATTATGTTTTAAAATTAAACAACTAATTATTTATCTATTAATTAACTTAAATCTATTTTAAACAAATAAAATAAGGAAAATAGAAAATGAACAGTAGAATCTCAAAATTTATTTTCTAAAAACTTATTATACTATATTAGAACTAGAAAAATTATAAAAACTAGATTTAACCTTATAAAAACTAATTAAGCTATTTAATATTTGATAATAATTAATAATAAAGAAAATTAAAATTAAATCTAATAAATACTAAATGACAAAATAAAAATCTGAAAAATTTATTAAAATTACTTTACTATATAAGGTATTTAATAAAAATATAAAAACACTAGTTACTTAATTAAAATCTAAAAATGAAAATTAAACTTAACTTGAATTAAATAGAAACTATCACTTATTTTAAAACTAATTTTTTTTGGATTTTTCTTTTACAGCACTACTAAACACATTAAAATAACAAACTTTTGTAAAAATACTTGTTGAAATAGCTTATAAATAAGCTGTGACACCCCCTTGTTCTAAACAGTTGACTTTGGTTGACTGTTTGGTCAATCTGGGTCAAATGGCCTTGGGTGGGGTCCACAGTGATGAAATTAGTTACAACTAAGTTTGACAAACTCAGATAAGCTAGAAATAACAAACAAATAGCACAAATAAGCTGAGTAAAAGGAAATAAGCACTTATCAATGTTTAAATCTAACACAGACTTGGGACAGACTTTAAAGCTTAAACTAAGTGGGGTCCACAGTGACTTAGGTCAAACAAGTGGTCAACCTAAACTCTCTGGTAGGAGGGGGGTTGGGAAAACCTATTTAAGAGGTGTGGGGCCTACTGGGTTGGTCACAAAACACCACCAAAGTGGTGGAGTTGAGGTGGTGACTGGGTGAGCAGGGCACAAGCTTGCCCTGCAGTTGTCTTTGAGGTTGAATGGGACTTAGAATAAATTTTCTAATTATGAAATGAAAGCATATTCTCAAACTTGAGTTGGTAAAGAACTAAAACTCCAATTTTCACAATACCAATTAAATCACAAAATTCAGAAATCCTTGAGTAAGTTTGGTGAAAACTGGGAATGGGTAACTTTGACTTTTTAAGAAATTTTGAACTAGTTGACTTTTATGGATTTCTAAGCTATATTACTGATTGATTTAAGTTAGTTAAGCTATACTAGGACTAAATTAAGCTAGAACTATTCAATATAAGCTAAGGTGAGGGTTCTTGGACACCAACTGTGTAACAGTTGGTTATAACCTAATGGTGTGAGTGATTTTGACTTTTACCTTGTATATTACCTAAAGAGATGGACTGACTGAGCTTATATGACCCTATGTTACTATTATGAAACACAAATTTACCCTAAAACTCAGTTATGCTCACTGAGCAAACCTGAGCCAAACACCCCTTATTCCAACTGTTTTAAAGATTTTCAAAGCAGATTAATGTCCTAAGCCTCTAATCTGATCTCATACCCTTAAAACATCATCATAATGGGTCTTTTAAACACAATTAAACAATAATAACAACACAAGAACACTTAATCAAAGATTATCTTATATGACTGTTTTTTCAAGAAAACTTAACAACTCAAGAAAACAATAAACAAGCTATTAATATTAACCTATAACAACATCTAACAACATATAATAAGCAAGAAACAACAAGTATTACAGCTATTAAGATAGTAAACAGTAATATGCTATAAATTGAGAGAAATTGCTTACAATATTGAGTTTATGCCACACTGAGAACCAAGAACTTAGTACCACACCTAAATGCTCTCCATAGAGCTCTAATTACCAAAGCCATCCAAAATTAACTTTGCTCCCAGCTTTGCTCACCAAGAACACTTAACTTTGACTTTCTTTGACCTTTTTTTGTATTTTGAATTTTTTATTTCTAAACTGATTTAAGTTATTACTAATAGCTTAAATAAGCTTATAAGGGAGCTTATATGTTCTAGGAGTCCATTACAAACTACTTAAAACAACAATTGATATAATGCAAGATATAGAAAACAAATTAAAACTGCATAACTTGAATTAATAATAGAAACTTGAATTTTTATAACTGAACTGAGTTTAATACAACAAAATAAAGAGGTTACCACTGCTTAATAGCTTGGGTGTACCTAAAATTGAAATTGACAATTATACGACATAAGATAAAACTAAATTAACTAACTACTCTTCCTCTTGCATCCATCTTCTATTTATAGCCCTCAATTAGGGTTCACCACTGCATTTCAATCATTTCCCACCTTTTTGTTCAATCTTTGGTCCACTCATGATGCTCCACGTAATTTGGCGGGAAAATCTGCTTTTGCATCTTTGGTCTGATACACGCAAAGGAGGGGGTAGCATTAATTGTGGGGGGTCATGGGTAGGTATAGGGAGGTGGGAGCATTTATTGTGGGGGGTAGTAGCTTGTGATTGGAGGAGAGGGGAGGTCGACTGCAAGTGGTGGTGTGTGTGTGTGAGTCTGAGAGGGAAGAGGAGAAGGGAGAGGGTTGTTTGACTGGGAGGTTTGACCTGGGGGTGGGCTGGTTTGTAACTGGGCTTAGGATTAGGATTGGGCCTGGAGTGGACTTAGGTTTAGTTTATATTTGGTCCGGTTTGGTTTTTTAGCTTAAATAACAAAAGGACCAAATTTGTAATAAATGCAAACTTGAGGGACTGGTTTTGTAACTTTCCCAAAATTATCATAGGGACCAATCTTGACAAGGATGCATAGTACATGGGTATTTTTAATGTTTTTCAATTTTTAAATACCCGGGGACCTTCTCTGTAAATTCACCAATCTCCAGGGACCATTCTTGTAATTTTCTGAATTTGTGAAGGGTTAAACCTGTAAATATCAAATGTTAACACAAAGGACCAATTTTGTCATTTATAAATAGTATAAGGTTTATTTTGAATATTTTCTTATTTTTTAAACCTTAGGGACTAATTTTGACACTTTTCAAAAGTTGAGGGACCATAGTTGTAATTTTATGATTTTTAACTTCAAAGGACTTTTCCTAACAACTTATGAATCCCAAGGACCTTTTATGATATTTTTACAAGTTTTGAGTGATCAGGGACTAGTTTTACCAATTTATGAAACTTGAAGGACTGAAACTGCCAATTATGCAAACTTTGTACGTTTTTCATTTGTTTTTGCATATTTTGTGTTTGAAACATATAAAACACACCTCTAAGATATTTTAAGCATTTTGATACATATTCGGGTGTTTTTGTATGTTTTGGCAGCTCAGATTGGTATAAAATGATGAGTATTTACACACTCATCAATCCCCCACACTAAACTATTGCTAGTCCCTAGCAATATTTTATGAAGTTTTAATGGATTTGAAAGAACTCTTTACCAAAAGCCATCACTTCTGGAGTAGCCAGATGTAAGAACTGTGGCACACCTGATAACCGTGTGATTTTGAGCAAACCACCAGCTGTCAACGGATTTGATTAGTCTTTACCAAAAGCCGTTTGCTTCTGGACTAGCCAGCATCTTGATGGACTAAGTCAACATCTTGGTGAGCTGATTACCAATTATGGTTTTTCACGGCCTTTACCACAAGCCATAATCTTGTGGGCTAGCCAGCTCATTTGCTTATGAGGATGCGGGGGAGCTGAGGAACCATGCAAGTTTTTGGCAAACTGCCAGCCATCAACGGATTTGATTTGTCTTTACCAAGAGCCGTTTGCTCCTGGACTAGCCAATCCCTTTGTCATTTAGACTTTGGCGGATTGATAACCACAAAAATTTTGGAATAAAGTGAAAAATTTTGAAAAATTTTGGCCTAAAATGGGGGTACTTGAAAAGTTTTATGATAAAATTCGTAAGAATTTCCCCCCCCCCCCCCACACTAGAACTGAATATTGTCCTCAATATTCAAAGTCCCGGCTATTATGCCGAATCTCTGAATGGAAAAGCAAATATTCGATTTTAACTGTGGAAATTTCTATTTTTCACTTTATTTTATCTGTACATACAATTTTTTTTTTTTTTTTTTTTTTTTTTTTTTTTTTTTTTTGCTCACTACCTCCCAGGCTTGTGTTAGGTTTACCACGCAAGCTAATCACTTGTGAATGATTAACTGTAATAAATTTGCCCTAACAGCCCGGGAGTTGAATGATAAAGTTTATAATATACATACATCTTCCAGGTTTGTGTCAGGTTTACCACGCAAGCTAATCACTTGTGAATGATTAACTGTAATAAATTCTCCCTGACAGCCTGGAAGATGAATAATAATATACATACACATCCCAGGCTTGTGTCAAGTTTACCACGCTAGTTAATCACTTGTGAATGATTAACTGTAATAAATTTGTCTTGACAGCCCGGGACTTGAATGACATAATATACATACGAAACATGTTTATTGAATTTTGAAAATATTTACTTTTGAAACGGTGGGGGATGGCCACTCCCCCACACTAGGGTGGTAGAAAGTAGAAAGAAGTCAGAAATACGGGTGAAAACCCATATGTGTTGCTAATTTTTGTTCACCGAGTCACTAGCTTGACTCGATCCCCGAATTCATTGGTCCATGGGGAAAGTTTGGAGATCCGGGACAACCAAGGGTGGTGTGTCCTCTCCAAAATAATGTTTCAATCTGTGACCATTCACTTTGAAGTTGGGACCTTCGGGTTGAGATAACTCAACAGTCCCGTATGGGTAAACTTTAGCAATGGTGAATGGTCCAGTCCATCGGGTTTTTAATTTCCCCGAGAAGATCTTTAATCTTGAATTGAAAAGAAGGACTCTGTCACCGACGTTGAAAACTCGGTTCTTAATCTTAGAGTCGTGAATCTTCTTTGTCTTTTCTTTGTAGATCAAAGAGTTCTCGTAGGCCTGATCACGAAGTTCGTTTAATTCATTGATTTGAACCTTACGGTGATCACCCGCTTTATGAAGGTCGTAGTTAGCATGTTTCAAGGCCCAGTAGGCTTTGTGCTCGAGCTCGATCGGTAAATGACACGCCTTCCCGTATACAAGCTTGTATGGAGTGCACCCGATGGGTGTTTTGTAAGCTGTACGGAAGGCCCAGAGTGCATCATCTAGTTTATCCGACCAGGAAGCACGGTTTTCACCTACTGTCCTCTCAAGAATCCGTTTAATACCACGGTTGGAAACCTCCACCTGCCCACTTGTTTGGGGGTGATATGCGGTGGAAAGACGATGAGTAACACCGTATTTCAGCATGACTTTTGCAAATTGATCATTGCAAAAGTGAGTACCGCGATCACTAATGATGGCACGTGGGGTTCCAAAACGAGCAAAGAGGGATTTCAAGAATTTCACAACTACTCGGGCATCGTTAGTGGGTAAGGCCTTAGCCTCAACCCATTTTGACAAGTAGTCAACAGCCACGAGTATGTATTTGTTTCCACGAGAAGATGGGAATGGCCCCATAAAGTCAATGCCCCAGACGTCAAAGATTTCACAAACTTGAATAGCATTTTGCGGCATTTCGTTCTTTTGTGAAATATTCCCGTGACGCTGACAAGCATCACAGGCTTTGACTAATTCGTGGGCATCCTTATAAATTGTGGGCCAGTAGAAACCGGAATCAAACACCTTTTTGGCGGTGTAGTTAGGACTATGGTGGCCCCCGGTGGGTCCAGCATGGCAAGCCTTGAGAATATCAGTGGCTTCCTGTCCGTATACACATCGCCTGATGACTTGATCGGCACAGATTTTGAAGAGGAAGGGGTCGTCCCAGAAGTAATGTTTAACGTCTTTGAAGAATTTTTTCTTTTGTTGGGACGTTAACCCCTTCACTATGAAGTTACCCGCATGGTAATTTGCAAAGTCGGCAAACCATGGGGTAGTAGAGTCACCACGAAAAGCAACCGCATTGAGTGTCTCGAGAGGAAATGTTTCATTTATTTCCTTTTTCTCGGACACATCTTGATGAGGGTTCTCTAATCGTGAGAGATGATCAGCAGCAAGGTTCTCGGCTCCTTTTTTATCACGGATAATGATATCAAATTCCTGAAGGAGGAGAACCCAACGAAGAAGCCTCGGCTTTGCATCTTGTTTTGCAAATAGGTATTTCAAAGCCGAGTGATCTGTGTACACTACGCATTTAGTCAAGATTAGGTATGACCTAAATTTCTCGAAGGCATACACCACAGCTAGGAGTTCTTTTTCAGTGGTGGTGTAATGACCTTGAGCCTCAGTCATAGTTTTGCTTGCGTAGTGTATGGGCTGAAAGTATTTTGCTTTTCGTTGCCCCAAGACCGCACCTATGGCAAAATCACTAGCATCGCACATAAGCTCAAAAGGTTGGTCCCAATCGGGGGCAACAAGAATCGGTGCCTCGGTAAGCTTTTTCTTTAATGTTTCAAAAGCTTCGATGCACTCAGGAGAAAAGATGAAAGGAGCATCCTTCTCGAGGAGATGGGTCATAGGCCGGGCAATCTTAGAAAAATCTTGGATAAACCTACGGTAGAAGCCGGCATGACCCAAAAAGCTCCGAACACCTTTTACGGTGGTGGGATGAGGTAATTTGGCAATGACATCGATTTTAGCTCTGTCAACCTCGATCCCGTTTTTTGAAATCTTATGGCCGAGGACAATGCCCTCCTTGACCATAAAGTGGCTCTTCTCCCAGTTGAGACTTAGATTCGTTTCTTTGCAACGTTTAAGCATCTGTTCCAAGTGGGAGAGGCAAGTCTGAAATGAATCCCCGATGACTGAAAAGTCATCCATGAATACCTCCATAGTTTTCCCGATCATGTCGGAAAAAATGGACATCATGCACCTCTGGAACGTGCCTGGTGCATTACATAAGCCGAAAGGCATACGTCTGTAGGCAAAAGTTCCGTAGGGGCATGTGAAGGTAGTCTTCTCTTGATCCTGGGGATCAATGGGGATTTGGAAGTAACCCGAGAAACCATCGAGGAAGCAGTAGTATTCATTCCCCGCAAGTCTTTCGAGCATTTGGTCCATAAAAGGGAGAGGGAAATGGTCTTTACGGGTGGCTTCATTCAACTTTCGATAGTCAATACAAACCCGCCAACCCGTGACCAAACGAGTTGGAATCAACTCGTTATCCTCGTTGGTGACAACGGTGATGCCTCCCTTTTTGGGAACACAATGAATTGGGCTAACCCAAGGACTGTCAGATATAGGGTAAATCAATCCCGCATCAAGAAGCTTAAGAACTTCTTGTTTGATAACTTCGTGGATTTTGGGATTTACCCTTCTCTGATGTTGCACAGCTGGTTTAAAGTCATCCTCCATTAAGATTTTATGAGTACAAAAGTTAGGGCTTATGCCCTTAATGTCGGAGAGTTTCCAAGCAATTGCTTGTTTGTTTGACTTAAGAACCTTTAGGAGTGCAGCCTTTTCCTCATCTTTTAAGTCTTTGGCAATAATGACGGGTAATTTATTATCACCCTCCAGAAATGCATATTCTAGATGAGGAGGCAAGTCCTTGAGCTCAACCTCGGGGAAGTCTTCAGTTATTTCAACATTTTTGACTTCCGCTTTATGAAGTATTTGTGGAGACGGAGAGGGTGAAGGATCGTCATTTAACAATCTTTCAAGGAGAAGAATGTCCCCCTCCGGGTCAAGATAGTCTTCATCAACTCCATCGGGAATTGAGCTATCTTGAGCAAGAAAAGCCTCGAGCTCTTCCAAAATGAAGTCACCTCCCTCAAACGGAGTGAGGGAGGGGGAAGAGTCGGAAATGATAGGGTCAGTAGAAAGACTGCCACTGGATGAGAAACCGAGGACCTCTTGAGAATACTCCTCAGACGCAATATCAATGATATCAATACGGTTAACCGTTTCAGCGTCATAGTTGGAGGAATATCTCGAGGTCTGATCAAGATTGAATGTGATGGCTTCGCCACCAACACGTAGAGTGATTTCTTCTTCGAATACATCGATCAAAGCACGACCCGTTCTTAAGAATCCTCTCCCGAGAATGAGAGGAACTCGTGGGTCAGCATCGAAATCAACAATCACAAAATCTGCCGGAAAGTGGAACTTTCCTACTTTCACAAAGATATCTTCGGCAATGCCGAGAGGACGGGATATAGTACGGTCTGCAAGCTCGAGTGTCATGCAGGTCGGAGTGAGAGTAGGAAGTGAGAGTCTTTTCCAGACTGTGTAAGGCATCAGGTTAATGCTTGCGCCAAGATCGGCCAAGGCAAAGCATTCAACCATCCCAGGGAAAATACATGGAATGAGAAATTTCCCGGGATCTCCAAGCTTTTCGGGAAGCTTTTTCAAGAGCACTGCTGAGCAATGCTCGTTAAGAGGAGTTTTTGCCATCTCACAAAGTTTTTCTTTGTTGCTTATCAGATTTTTGATTGTTGAAGCAAACTTAGGCATGAGAAGAAGAGCGTCCGCGAAGCTAATATCAAAGTGTAATTCTTGGAAAATTTGATAAAATTTTTCCATCTGATGGTTAGCTTTTTCGCGGTTCTTTTGTTCAGTCACTCGTGAAGGATATGGAATTGACGGCTTAGGGTTGTTCTTTGAGATTTCATCAGGACACACAGGAGGATCAAATACAACTTTCGGCTTATGAGCCGAGACCAGGACAACTTGAGGGTGGACGTTGTTGGTACCTCCGTTATTAGTAGGAAATACCTTGTCCGTAGTAACCTCAGGTTCACGTTCCGCTACCTTAGGAGGAGAAGAAGAGGTAGGGGGAATCGAGGGTCCATTGTATGATACCCCACTTCGGGTAGTGATCGCCTTGACATCGCCCCTCGGGTTAGCGATCGTGTTGCTCGGTAATGTACCAGAGCTCGAGGGTCGATCATTTAAAGACTTCTGAAGTTCAGAGATAGTCTTGATCAATAGCCGATTTGTTTCCTCTTGTGCTTTCATGAATTGTTTAATTTCAGCATCTGAGGAAGACGGTGGTGGAACAACGTTTTGATTTTGAACAGGGGGATTTTGAACACGGTTGTTTTGAAAATTCCCTTGGTTTTGATTGTTGTTTCCCTGAAAAGTGTTTCTCTGATTGAAATTACCCTGATTGTAATTCCCTTGATTTTGGTTTCTTTGATAATTTCCTTGAAAACCTTGGTTTTGATTGCCATTTTGAAAATTGTTTTGATTAAACTGGCCTTGATTTTGGTTCGGGTTTTGGAAATTTGAGTTTTGACCTTGGTTAAAATTCTGATTCGTGTTACGGTTTTGATTTTGGTTAAAACCTGGAGGTCCGAGAAAATTGTTGGAACGATAGCTTAGGAGGTTACGGTCCCCTTACGGTTGGTAAGAATTACCTCCCGTGTTGTAGGAACCGTTAGCAGCATAAACGTTCTCTTGAGGAAATTCAGCAGTAGCTGGACACTCGGAATACAGATGTGGGCCCCCACAAGTTTCACAACTTCGGGCCACGGCTTTCACTTGTTGATTTTGAGCCTGATGTTGTATCGTTTGGTTCATTCTCAACACAGCCGTAGAAATATCATCCATCTTTTTGGTAAGAGCGGTTATTTCAGGAGATGATGATGATGAGGGAGTAACGGAATGACATGACGCTTCCCTCTCCGCAGAGGAATCCCAAAAGTTATGATGGGCAGTCATGTTCTCGATTAAGTCATAGCACTCCTCGGGACACCTTTTCATAAAGGTCCCACCAGCAGCAGCATTGAGAATGTCTCGGTGCCTCAATGTTAGACCATTATAGAAGGTATCTATTATGGTAACTTGTAACATATTGTGGTTAGGGCACCGATCAATGGCTAGCTTATAACGCTCCCAAGCCTCAAAAAGAGACTCATCGGGAAGTTGCCGGAAGTTGCTGATATCATTACGTAACTTGGTAACCATGGATGGTGGAAAATATTTTGCTAAAAACTTGGTTACCATTTCATCAAAGGTTCGAATAGAATTCTTGGGAAGTCGGTCAAACCATGCAGTGGCATGATGAGCGAGAGAATAGGGAAAGAGGTACAGCCGAAGGGCATCATCGGTGACACCATGCTGTTTCATGCTTTGGGTGACCGTGAGATATTTGTCAAGATGCTTATTGGCATCGTCACCCGGTAATCCGTGAAATTGACACGAATTCTGGACTTGTTGGATCATGTGGTGCTTGAGGCCAAAGTCCGCGGCCCCAATAGTGAGTGGTGCAATAGGCCCACCCCGCCCTTGCATGGTAGGCTGGCACAGCTCCTCCATCGTTCGGAGATCGGGAGCTGGCTCATCAGGGGGTGGTAATAGTGGTGGTGGTGGCCCAGCGGCCATTTCGGTTTTTGTTTTAGAACGTAGCTCGGGTACGTCTTTCTGTTTTTTATTCTTTGCTTGAGACCGAGTGCGCATGCACTAAAAACAATTTTTCAACACAAGTTCGAGGCAAAACCACAGTGAACTTAAACCAATAATCACAAGTGAGCAGCTTCTTTGAAAAAGGTACACTACTCGCAGGGATACAAAGGCAAGTTTTAATCTTAAGTTTGGGAACTTATTATGGGTTTATTAATTGATTTTTGAAAAACTGCTTTAGGCTTATGGGTGTGTGTGCAGAAAACTTGGGAAATATTTTTGGAACTGATTCGTTAACCGAAATCGTCCCTTTAAGATTACTCGCAGGCTGGCGGGAGGAAGTAAATAGGTTTCCTCTTCAGTTCGCAATTTAATGTCAGAACTTACCTTAAACCAACTGTTTCAGGTTGTAATCTTAAAGAACACGAAGTAATTTAACTTCACAGTTTGTTTTTAATTGTTTTTAATTTTTTTGGTGTTTTTCAACACTTCAGGAGAAGTGTTAATGAACGTTTTTGATATGATTATGTTTTTACAAAACTTTTTACAGGGAGGGTTTTGAAAACCACTAAACTTAAAACGATTTTAAAACACGCAACAACCTCCCCGGCAGCGGCGCCAAATTTTGATTGAGCCTAAACCGTCTATTTATTATTGACCAAGGTCAACAAGTCAAAGATAGCCTAGAATCAATACTCCGGTGATAGTGTAGTGTTTCCCCGGGTCGTGAAAGTCCCAGCGAGATTAAAATGGTGCTTTTGGAATCGTTTATGAGATAGTGGCACTGAGGACAGTAGCCAGATGATGTAAGAATGATATTGCTACTGTTATTTTGGTGTTGACAAACAGATATAATATTCACAATAATCAGATAGCAGAAATATGCACAAATTGACAATTAAGATCACGTATCGGACTGGAAAAGTGGGTTTTTGGTAATTATGAAACTACAGGGGGTGTTTTTGACACTTTTCAAAACTTAAAATTAAAAATGAAAAAGAAATGATAAAAGTGATTAAAATAATATTAAACTATTATTTAATTAATTAAACTATTTAAAATCTAAATTAAAACCTAATTTAATTAAACTAAAAATGACAAATGATTTAAATTAAACTAAAAATTTATAAAAATATTTTCTAAACCTAAATTAGAACTTGAAGAAAGTATAAAAAATTAAAAATAATATTTTTGTCTTTTTGTGGTTTTGTAATTAATTAAAAACTATTTAGCTTAATTAAACTATTTAAACTACTTTTAATTTATATTAATACTAAATTAACTTAGAAAATTAAGATAAAGTTTATAAAATTATTTAACCATCACTGGAATCCTACAAAATTATAAAAACTCTAAAATTATGTTTTAAAATTAAACAACTAATTATTTATCTATTAATTAACTTAAATCTATTTTAAACAAATAAAATAAGGAAAATAGAAAATGAACAGTAGAATCTCAAAATTTATTTTCTAAAAACTTATTATACTATATTAGAACTAGAAAAATTATAAAAACTAGATTTAACCTTATAAAAACTAATTAAGCTATTTAATATTTGATAATAATTAATAATAAAGAAAATTAAAATTAAATCTAATAAATACTAAATGACAAAATAAAAATCTGAAAAATTTATTAAAATTACTTTACTATATAAGGTATTTAATAAAAATATAAAAACACTAGTTACTTAATTAAAATCTAAAAATGAAAATTAAACTTAACTTGAATTAAATAGAAACTATCACTTATTTTAAAACTAATTTTTTTTGGATTTTTCTTTTACAGCACTACTAAACACATTAAAATAACAAACTTTTGTAAAAATACTTGTTGAAATAGCTTATAAATAAGCTGTGACACCCCCTTGTTCTAAACAGTTGACTTTGGTTGACTGTTTGGTCAATCTGGGTCAAATGGCCTTGGGTGGGGTCCACAGTGATGAAATTAGTTACAACTAAGTTTGACAAACTCAGATAAGCTAGAAATAACAAACAAATAGCACAAATAAGCTGAGTAAAAGGAAATAAGCACTTATCAATGTTTAAATCTAACACAGACTTGGGACAGACTTTAAAGCTTAAACTAAGTGGGGTCCACAGTGACTTAGGTCAAACAAGTGGTCAACCTAAACTCTCTGGTAGGAGGGGGGTTGGGAAAACCTATTTAAGAGGTGTGGGGCCTACTGGGTTGGTCACAAAACACCACCAAAGTGGTGGAGTTGAGGTGGTGACTGGGTGAGCAGGGCACAAGCTTGCCCTGCAGTTGTCTTTGAGGTTGAATGGGACTTAGAATAAATTTTCTAATTATGAAATGAAAGCATATTCTCAAACTTGAGTTGGTAAAGAACTAAAACTCCAATTTTCACAATACCAATTAAATCACAAAATTCAGAAATCCTTGAGTAAGTTTGGTGAAAACTGGGAATGGGTAACTTTGACTTTTTAAGAAATTTTGAACTAGTTGACTTTTATGGATTTCTAAGCTATATTACTGATTGATTTAAGTTAGTTAAGCTATACTAGGACTAAATTAAGCTAGAACTATTCAATATAAGCTAAGGTGAGGGTTCTTGGACACCAACTGTGTAACAGTTGGTTATAACCTAATGGTGTGAGTGATTTTGACTTTTACCTTGTATATTACCTAAAGAGATGGACTGACTGAGCTTATATGACCCTATGTTACTATTATGAAACACAAATTTACCCTAAAACTCAGTTAAGCTCACTGAGCAAACCTGAGCCAAACACCCCTTATTCCAACTGTTTTAAAGATTTTCAAAGCAGATTAATGTCCTAAGCCTCTAATCTGATCTCATACCCTTAAAACATCATCATAATGGGTCTTTTAAACACAATTAAACAATAATAACAACACAAGAACACTTAATCAAAGATTATCTTATATGACTGTTTTTTCAAGAAAACTTAACAACTCAAGAAAACAATAAACAAGCTATTAATATTAACCTATAACAACATCTAACAACATATAATAAGCAAGAAACAACAAGTATTACAGCTATTAAGATAGTAAACAGTAATATGCTATAAATTGAGAGAAATTGCTTACAATATTGAGTTTATGCCACACTGAGAACCAAGAACTTAGTACCACACCTAAATGCTCTCCATAGAGCTCTAATTACCAAAGCCATCCAAAATTAACTTTGCTCCCAGCTTTGCTCACCAAGAACACTTAACTTTGACTTTCTTTGACCTTTTTTTGTATTTTGAATTTTTTATTTCTAAACTGATTTAAGTTATTACTAATAGCTTAAATAAGCTTATAAGGGAGCTTATATGTTCTAGGAGTCCATTACAAACTACTTAAAACAACAATTGATATAATGCAAGATATAGAAAACAAATTAAAACTGCATAACTTGAATTAATAATAGAAACTTGAATTTTTATAACTGAACTGAGTTTAATACAACAAAATAAAGAGGTTACCACTGCTTAATAGCTTGGGTGTACCTAAAATTGAAATTGACAATTATACGACATAAGATAAAACTAAATTAACTAACTACTCTTCCTCTTGCATCCATCTTCTATTTATAGCCCTCAATTAGGGTTCACCACTGCATTTCAATCATTTCCCACCTTTTTGTTCAATCTTTGGTCCACTCATGATGCTCCACGTAATTTGGCGGGAAAATCTGCTTTTGCATCTTTGGTCTGATACACGCAAAGGAGGGGGGTAGCATTAATTGTGGGGGGTCATGGGTAGGTATAGGGAGGTGGGAGCATTTATTGTGGGGGGTAGTAGCTTGTGATTGGAGGAGAGGGGAGGTCGACTGCAAGTGGTGGTGTGTGTGTGTGAGTCTGAGAGGGAAGAGGAGAAGGGAGAGGGTTGTTTGACTGGGAGGTTTGACCTGGGGGTGGGCTGGTTTGTAACTGGGCTTAGGATTAGGATTGGGCCTGGAGTGGACTTAGGTTTAGTTTATATTTGGTCCGGTTTGGTTTTTTAGCTTAAATAACAAAAGGACCAAATTTGTAATAAATGCAAACTTGAGGGACTGGTTTTGTAACTTTCCCAAAATTATCATAGGGACCAATCTTGACAAGGATGCATAGTACATGGGTATTTTTAATGTTTTTCAATTTTTAAATACCCGGGGACCTTCTCTGTAAATTCACCAATCTCCAGGGACCATTCTTGTAATTTTCTGAATTTGTGAAGGGTTAAACCTGTAAATATCAAATGTTAACACAAAGGACCAATTTTGTCATTTATAAATAGTATAAGGTTTATTTTGAATATTTTCTTATTTTTTAAACCTTAGGGACTAATTTTGACACTTTTCCAAAGTTGAGGGACCATAGTTGTAATTTTATGATTTTTAACTTCAAAGGACTTTTCCTAACAACTTATGAATCCCAAGGACCTTTTATGATATTTTTACAAGTTTTGAGTGATCAGGGACTAGTTTTGCCAATTTATGAAACTTGAGAGACTGAAACTGCCAATTATGCAAACTTTGTACGTTTTTCATTTGTTTTTGCATATTTTGTGTTTGAAACATATAAAACACACCTCTAAGATATTTTAAGCATTTTGATACATATTCGGGTGTTTTTGTATGTTTTGGCAGCTCAGATTGGTATAAAATGATGAGTATTTACACACTCATCAGAGTATATCATCATTTATGTCCAATGTTTACCTCATGAGCAACGATATATGTACTTTAAATACCGGTCTCACACTGGACATTGGACTAGAATGGATTATATGGTGGAGAGACAGAATCTCAACGGTGTAAATATAAGGGACCTGCGATCAATGATAGTGGACCATGACAGACTATGTATGGTATCTATGAAAGGGAAAAGGCATGTATTCATACATCGAATTCATCAAGACGTTGTCAACACATCATTTAATATTTCAGGTGTATTTGAGATTGATGTTGAAGATATTGCCATTGTGGCGTTTAAGGAACTAGTTAGGTTTGAGATTAATGAAGATATCTCACATCTGATGGGTTTTAGTGGGTACTGGAGTAGGGGATCTCCAGTTTGGTTTGTAACCACTGAGACAGTTAAGGTGGAACCTCCCAGTCCAACTTTATACATGATAAATTTGTTCAAGTTAAGATCTAATTGGCCTGAGGTATATTTCGTTTCCAAAGTACCTGTTGATAATTCAAAGACGAAACAAACAAACAAATCCAAACAAATGAAGTAGAAGCTTTATTCCAAATTACCAAACCAAATACAAAACCAAATTCAAAGACAAATTCTAATTTCAAAAGCACCAAATTCTAACTCAAACGGTACCAACCACAAATTCAAAATGTACTAACTTCTAATTGAAAAGGTACAAATAATTCTAATGACAATGATCCCTGTTTATAGACTAAACAAACCGTCATAAAATAATTTTCTAATTTTAAATAAACTTATAGGACAAGCCACCCAAATTACCAAATTTACCAAATAACCTTTTAAGTTTAAGTCACTTTTCTAACAATATCCACCATGACTTAAAATCCTCCACCCGCTTCAAATCAAATTCAAAGTTCCAAACACTAGCGATACTAGCTAAATTCAAATCAAATGATCGATTGCCAAAAAGCAGTCAATACAAAATCGATCCAAAACAAACGGAGATAACTTCAAAACGAACAATTAAACGTTAACCGACAAATTCAAACTCGGTTAACCAAACAAACAAATCGGCTCAAACGATTTTCAACAAAGAGAATCAAATTCGGGCAACCTACTTCAAAAGCCCGACAAACGAAGATCCAAATTTTCCAACTGACAAATTCCAAACGATCGAACAATTCCAAATGACTTGAACTAAGTCTTCAAACACCAAATAAGAATTACGGTCAAGCTTCAAACTTATTATCCAAGTTAAAAATAACTTAACGAACGAGCTCTAATAATTCAAACGCCCCAAATTATGATCCGGATAATAATTCTAATGACCCACTTATATAATAAGGATTATGGTCCAAATTCAAATTCAAAACATACGAACAATCAAAAGCGAACCAAAATATATACGTATCAATCAACTCTTCAAAAGATTCCAACCAATTCTTCAAAAACAAATAAAAAACCATACACAAAAACTCAATAGGCCCAAAATAATCAAATAGCCCAATTTTTCAAAGTCGAATGTGGGATGTTGTATAGTGAAGCCTAATGTCACACTAAACTGATCCACAAAATAACCCGAATCTAGTTATCCCTAAACCAACAGATTGATCCAAAGCAAAACGTGATTATACAGTCGAACAAAACAAATCCCAATCGATCAATTTTTTTTTCTTTTCTTCTTCATCTTTAACCTAGCCCTTGATACCACTTATTGATAATTCAAAGAGGAAACAAACAAACAAATCCAAACAAAAGAAGCGGAAGCTTTATTCCAAATTACCAAACTAAATACAAAACCAAATTCAAAGACAAATATTCTAATTTTAAAAGTACCAAATTCTAATTCAAAAGGTACCAACCACAAATTCAAAAGGTACTAACTTCTAATTCAAAAGGTACAAATAATTCTAATGACAATGATCCCTATTTATAAACTAAACAAACCGTCATAAAATAGTTTAAGTAACTTTTCTAACAGTACCATCTAATATGCTACCAAATTTCGACTTTGTCCTCTCTAACCACCTCTTGCACGAGCTAGATGGAGTTGTTTATTTGTCAATGACGACAAATTACCATGGAAATTGGGGAGCATTAGAGTTTATTTACGATACGAGAAACAACAAGTGGTCTTCAAAGCACCACGGTGATTTGACCGCGGCAACAGTTGCCGGTCCTTCATTTTTCACTAGGCTCACTTGCATTCCTAACTAAGGTATGTAATATTTACTATCAGTTGCATATACTGCTTTGTTTAGGTTATATTTTTTGTGAAACCACTGTTATACTTTGATTCCACATATACTCAAGGGCGTGATATCCCAATCAAACTACAATTTTTAAGTTCAGATAAATATGGTTTTCATTCAGTTTTCAATATTTGAAGTTTGACTTAAATTTCATTTTTTTTAAATACATCTGTCTGTTGTAGAAAGTATGAAATATGACATCCATTCATTTCATGCCTGTACATCATGAAAAAGTAGATAGTACGTACATGACACCTGAAAGAATGCAGCTTGTATCAATGAAAGTAATTCTACCTTAAGAAGCCTAACATGGTTTACAAGTTCTAGTTCTAAAGAGAAATTATAAGTGCCTCATTATTATTGGACTAGAAAGCATTAATTTAATCCTTCCATATCACCAACAAGCTTATTGTCTTGGAAGAGCTGAATTTAGACCTCGTAATTTGACAATGAACCATTCGAGCCAACTTGAACTTTATTGAACTTCATACTAAACTAACTTGTAGCCATGCCATAAGACTTGATGAAAGGACACAATTGTTTGGTCTTGGTTCAAACCTTATGTGGATTATGTTACATTGCTTATATAGTTTTGGGTTCAAGTGTTATTTAGCATTGTAGATGATACTGATTTATTTTGTAAATGAGTGATTTCACCCTTTACAATTTGGAGCACTCTCACGTACGGTTAAATACAGCTTAGGAAGCTTAGATTGAATATAATTCATACAATTGTTTGGTGTTTAATTTATGCATGAGGCGGACAAAAAGAGATGTCACATGTAGATTGTAAACCTTAATTATTGTATCGAAATTGTTTGCACACTTATGATTTAATCCGTTTTGTTTTATTTATTTATTTATTTTTAAATATATTTAACACGTTTGACGCTTTATCAAATGCCTTTTAACCGTGTATATGTCTTATTTCTTACGCAAGCAATTCATTTCGGGTGCCTTGATATAATATTTGCAAACATTATTTGAATGTAATGCAGCTTCTTGGATGCCATGGACCGGTTTCTTCCCAACTGTCAACCTGGAAGAACTAGTTCAATCTATTCATTTAGAAATCTCAGCACCTACAGGGTCGACTTGTCTGCTAGTTTGTTCTATTTTGAATAGAAAAAATATACAATTTTTCTTGTTTAGTAGCATGATTATTATTGCAGTTACTTTTGTTTTCATTGCTTACGAGATGGCCAAATACCCAAAGTGTACTCTGCATTTTCTTTTGGCATATATTTGATTGGGAAACTATGGTGTACCCAAAGCTACACTTTGTGCGGCTGGAAGTTTATTAGATCTTAGTTTGATTTCTTTAATTGATCTCTTATTATGGTAGTTTGTTTATGTGATGTTTCTGTGATACTTTCTGTATATTGTCTGATGTAGAATTTCTTGGTTGCTGGTATTTGGTTATACTAAAGTTTAGAAATGAAGCCATTTTCAATATGGAAATGCTCTTGGGTTTGCAAGAGCTTTCTGCTCAGTTGCTTATATAATCTCAACTTTTTAAGTGGTTGGAAATCATCATTTTTTTAGAAAGTGATTAGGTATAATTACTTTGCCTTATGGATTATCTTATTGGTTATTTAATAGGTACTGAAGATACAGTTGCTCAAAATGCAGAAGAAAGACTTGTCCCAGAGCGTCCCCTTAAGGATCTTGGTTCGTCAAGTGAAGAAAATGTAATTCCTACGATAGTTTCATCAAATGTTTTTTTTACTTAATTATATTACTTCCTTGATTGATATATTCAGAATGATTAGTTCATCTTACTTGTTAGATGTTTAACTAATTGTGCCATGTAATTAAGAGTTCCTGAGGCAAGTGATAGTACCAATTCAGGTGGAGGTGCTGACTCTTTTGAAAGTTATGAAGAGGAAGAAGTTTCAAGACATTCATCATCATCACCAAATGGTGTTGCTTCCTTTGGTAACGGTTTTTTATTTTCTTTTATTTTAGCAACTCCTATATATATAATTCACATCAATCAACGATCATAAACATCATTTGTTCAGATGATTGAGTGTTGTTGCACATAATTCGACCAGTTAGTATTGCCCCATAGGTTCTTCTGAGCTTTGACTCAAATCCTTATATGTTTATAGTTGCATATTGTGGCATCATCTTTTTCACGATATATGTACTATAAGTACCAGTCACACTGAACTAGCCACGATCACGCTCGATAGTCGTGGACTTTTTGCATATGTTTCCGATCAAGTAGTCGTGAATGGACTGTAACACATTTAGAGAAATACAAATTTAATTACGGTAATCACATTAAAAAGCAACAAAAGCTGTAAACCTAAACAACAACATTATTTTAAACAAATTTATACATATAAAGTATGTTTTTCAAAAATTCATGTTATCGTAGAATATCTTAAAAAATAGAAATGAAAAGGAAAAAAAAAAAAAAAAAAAACTATAATCGGACAAAAGTTGCAATTTCCTAAAATTGATGGCATTACATTGACAAACAAATAAGAAGGGTAAAAGGTGGCCATGTGAGACAAAAGATGGGCCACAAGGATACGCATAATATCATCCATTTATTATTTAGGCGTAAAACAAATGTATATTGTAGTTAATATATTTCCTTTTAAAAATATCTTTTGCGGGTGTAAAAAGTGTAAGACTTCCCAAATGCATACGAATGGCAGGTCGTTAAAAATTTTCAAGTCATTAAAATGTATATGTTATTATACGGAACAAAATAATTGCATGCGATCACACATTTAAATGAAACCTCGTTACACCAAAACTATCATTATTTTTACGAAACAAAATGATCATATACTACTTAAATTAAAATTAAATTTCTCATTGTCTCCTAGACAAACCAAAATTTTAAATCCATACTTAAAGCAAAACCATTTTCTAAAAAATGTAGTATGCTCAATGTCTCACGCCCACTCCCCTTTTCATAGGTAGTCATTATTTTTTATTAGAACATGATTTCAATTTTACGCATGCACGCTATCAAACAATCTACGTAATAATTTGAGAGTATAGTAATAAGTCAATTACCCTAAGACGCATATGCTTAGGCTGGTGACAAAGAAAGACTAGCAGTGTAGCACCACCAACATGTGTTGGGTCCAATCCACATCTTCTGAGCGGTATTTATGAAAATAGTCTAGACCACATGAACAGAACACTTTCTGAACTGCATCCGCAAGACAAAAATAGTGAAATGGTGGTCCTGAAACCATTGATGACAAATTTGTCCCCGTCCCATTTTGAGTTACACGGTACGAAAGTTGACCGGTAACTCAAACTAGAAAAGTGCGAAAAACTTTCTTCGACAGATCCACCTTCTAGTCGGGCAGTTGTATTCTGCCAGTCACATAGCTTTGTTTAGTTACTCTAATAAGGGAAACTCAACTATCAATGAGATAAAAAAAGATGTGAGACAATGAAGAGTCCATGGTTTAACTCGAAAGTTTCTTTTAAAATGTAGAATGTTAAAAGCTAATTGAACATGTCTTTTTCTAAGAGAAAATCACATAAATGGACACATACCGGTTCTTTTTCACGGTGCAGTGGCTGTTAAAGTTTAACAGTAGTTGCAGCCTTGAATAGTGGTTGTAAATATGGGGTTTCTTTTTTAATGTGATTTCGGGTGAGAGAGAAGAGAAAAAATGAAACGTAGGGTTTCTTTTAGGTGCCCTTGCTTTTATAGAGAGTGGAAGTAAGTCAAACACAGATAACAAATGTTAAGTGGCAGTTATCTTTGTTTTAGTCATGCATTTTGAATTTGTAACTTAGTTAGAAACAGTATGTTTTAAACTTATAGTTGATGCTTTATAATGTAATTTTATTGTTTGAAGTTTTTTTCATTACAAATACTTACATTCATCACATATTTATAATAGTTCACGAAAATTTCTAGAATTGAGATACTTTCATAAATATCTAGATAATCCTAACTTCATACACATCTATATATATTCTATGATCATTCTTTGACATATATATTCTATGTGCAGTAGTAAACTATTATAATGGGCTTATTTATATTCATCATTATCTCAACCCGACCCGTTAGTGTTTACATGTATTTATACTGTTATCATTGTATGTAGGTGTAAAAAACTATACTTTAAGCATATCTTTTGCTAGTAAAATGTAAGTGACATACTTCCCAAATGCATATCATCTAACACATTATATTATTATAATAGTAGTTCACTAAAATTTCTTTGTTCTTCAAAATCCTGTATAACATATGTACCCCTTTGTAAAACATGCGCGTATACGGGTAACTTTTTGTGATATGCAAACCACCTCTTTATATAAAACCACATGACATCTAAAATGTAATTTAATTAACGAACCAAAATGGTCATATACTACTCCTATTTATATCTTAACTAAATGTCTAGATGTCTCCAAGACGAGCTAGTTAACCAAATTTCTTAAAACGTGTATCCTAGATCATCTTTTATGAAGTTTCGAGTTTATCATTCAAAGTTTGGATAAAATCATTTTCTAAAATGCTGTTTCCTTAATAACACACGCCTGATTCCTCTTTCGTAAGTAGCCGCCATTTTTTTCTTTTATCAGGTTTATTACAAGAAATGTATAGTGTATACAATATATATGCAACATCTCTTTAGTAACAACCACAAGCAAAGAAACTTTAAGCACAACTTACCCCCCAAAAACTTTGTTTAGAAAATGGTTTATTTTTTCTTTTGATCAAAAATGGTTTTGCATAAGATATGGTTTATCAAAACTTTGATTCAATAAACTAGATGTTTAGCAAATGCGATTGGATGTACATTTTGTGGGAAATATATACAAAGAGACACTCGAAACTCGGCCAATAGACATTTAGAAACTTAAACCACTAATTTTTATTTTCAGCCATGTTGAATATGACAAGTAATGCATATAAATAACGGGTTTTACTTAACATTTGTCTGCTAGGCTTATGCTATATTATAAATATAAGAAATGTTCAGGTTAAATAACATCTGAATTACACTAAATTAAAGTAATTTCGTCGTTTAATAAATGTTCATTAGATGAATTTTTTTAAAGTTAACATGCAACTTATTGTTCATTAACTACAAAACCTACAAAATTTTTGGGAAGACGTACAAGAATGCCACTTTTACTTACTTGGATAAACTTACTAAAAGGAGCTCAAACAAGCCCAAATTCATAAAATAATTATCTTTACCTTTTTAGCTTACTTTTAGTATTTACAATTTTACCCTCGTAGTCTCTTAATTTGTTTGCTATCGTGATTCTTTCAGTGTTGTTCCTTTTAGACATTTTACCAATAGTATGCTTTGAAACTACATAAGCTAATCCAAACACTATTTGAATAGGCGTGTTTTAAAAAGACATAAACTCATAAGCTTTTCTTGTAAAAAGCCTAAGCTCTTTAAAGAAGCTAATCCATATACCACCTTGACGTGGTTCACTTCAACTTTTCATTTGAGGCTTGCTTTCCACCTTCTTCTTCGCCTCTAATTGTTTGGTGTTTTCTTCAATCGCTTGATTAAACATTCTTGCAAACTCTAGCAAAGTTAAAACGACTGGAAAACAAAATGGATAATGGTAACTACAGTAATATGCAAAGCAAGTCAAGAAACCATCAACGCATGAACAAATTCATAAAAAAAAAAATGAAACCCGTTATCTTTTCAAAGTGGATTTCTTATTACTTTGCTCATATGTGCAATTGACGGGATCCTCGCCAAAGTACTTAGCTAAAGCCACCACATTTTTACCCTATGAAATATATGACAAGCCTTTGATAAGAAATATAAATTTTAAACTGACAATTGTATTTTATATATCTAAAAAATATAAAACATACCAGAGTGTTATAAAGAGAGATCAAGGATTTTACTTCATTTTCCGCTGAACAAAGGAACTTCTTTAGACCCTAGTCAATAGAATTAGTAATCGTGTTAAGTACTAATTTATACTCCTTTATGAAACACCAATATCACCAACCGCAACCACCCTCCCTTTTAAGATTTAGACACCCACACCAAAACACAAGCCTTAATTTGCACACAACAAACAAACATCGAATCCTAAAAAGTTTCAAACCAACAAACACATTTAAACCCCACTCAAATAGCTAGATAAGTAACCCCAAATTGATATATGATAAGTAACTCGAGGTATATCAGCTTTGTTCTCAAACATACAATCAGTTACTATAATAGCTAGATAAGTAACCCCACGTCGTTAAACTGATATTCTTACGTTCTGGAATTTTTTGGATACGCGTCCCTCTTTTTTGGCAAATCGTTTTTCCTGAATAACTCTACAAAATCCTCCGGTAATCACTTGCATTTTCTCTGCCAATAGTTTCAGTTGCATCTGCCCAAAAATAATCAACATCATTAAACTTAACGAAAGCCAACATCGCTTTCTTATAAGAACTGCTTGAAACTCCAAATAGCTTACCTTTGATGCAGGTTCCAAACTTCCAAGATCCTTGGAAAAATCGAGGACTTCAGGTAATTTGTCAGCAAGAACCTATTGGCATCAAGCAGCAACTATCATGAAAAAGAAAGTGAAAGCAAGAAATCATATGTTGTTCCAAATATCAAAGTGATTTATTGATGACCTAGGACAAGAGTACACATGAAAGCAAAAGAAATGAGTACCTTACAAAGATAATGCATAAGAGTCATTCTACTATTCCTTGCACGAGTCTCTGTGAGTTTTAGAAGGGTGTCCAACCTGAACCCAACGGCACCACCTAAAACAAAACCAAATACATTTTTCTGTTAGGAGAAAAAAGAAAGTCGAAAACCTTTTAGATTAACAACCAAAACAATCGCATAATAACCGAATTACCCCTTGCAGTCCCTTGGTTCAATGCATTTCCTAAACAAAGAAGTGTTTGCATGACTCTCTTCAATTTAGCAGAACTCCTAATCTGATACACTCGCCAACACCCGTGAGATAAAAAGTTTCAATGAATAATCTTGTCATTGACTAATCAATGATAACTTGCCTGTTCTATAGCACTATGACAAAAGTTTAGGCACTGTCGAAACTCAGAAACCTAAATTAAAACAAACTTTAGCATTAGATTACACTATAGACCTATAAACAACAAATAAGGTGTTTGTATCAATATCTTCTGACCCGTGATTTAAACCGTAACATATAAGAGAAGGCTATGAGCTTATATTCTGCACGCGGAACTTTCATAAGCTCTACGAAGAACTTTTGCAATAAAATACAAAATGCAACAAACTTTCATTAGTTCTAAAGGCTATGAGCTTATCTAAATTAAGTTGTCCGAGCTCAACGTCATAGTAAACAAACAAATAAATGTGTAATACAAACCTGTTCACAGTTTCCCAGTTCATCCTTGTCTCCTTCGTAATACTAATCATATAAACCATTATGCAGTATGATTAAAAACTTCGTTTACCCACATGAACTAGACCATAAACACGTGAAAGAAAAACTGAATAAGAGATACTACAGAATTAAAGATCCTTACTTTTGAAGTTAAATATCAAACATCGATTTTTATCAAATATTACTTTTGGTTATACAAAGTAAAGATCCTTGATAACGGAAAATTAGCAGTTCAACTAGTGTTTTTATTGAATATATAAAGTGCTTAATTTACAATTGGATTAATTTTGCAATAGTATTTAACGTAATTCAAAGTAGGCAACAATTTATCTTATCCTCATAGTCAGGTTTTCTCTTGCCATGTAACCTTTTAAACAGATGAACTAACATTTTACCTTAAGCTGGTCCATTTCCTCTTTTGTCGGACAAAACTGTATGATGTTGTCCAATTGATCTGCATCAAGTGCTGAGTCGTCCAAAGCAAGGGCATGATCCTATCAAGTTTCACAAATTAAGCAGTGTGTGTGAGTATTTGTAATTACCAAAAAAATAACTTCTTGTATAATTATAAATACTTGACCTTACCATCAGTTCATTAAATGGTATTTTGACATTTGAAAGCATGATTGTGCAGTTATGTGCCCTCTCACGGTCAATCTACAAAAAATACAAGGTGTTTGATGTTTCAAGCTCATTCTGTTTCCATCGCGAATTAACACTTCGAATTAAAGACAGCAATCGTGACAACTAAAAAGGAGAAGATTAATTTAGTGGCTTATGTTTTACGTGTTGCACGATATCAGATTTATTATTTATTAGCAAATAAGACCTGAGGAGGTATTAATCTCGCCGCAGCTTGTTCTTCTTCTCGGCTTTCTCTTAAAAAGAGAGACTCGAGTTCTGACATATCAATCTCGAGAACCCTAATTAATGTTACATAAACCATAAGAAACTGAAGTAACAGTACTTCATGGGAGACATTGTTTACCTACAATAGAGAACAGCTTACTTTGTAGCTTCATCAGAATTTTGTATCTCAGCCCACAAACTTCCTTGGTCTACACTCTTTAGACTTGACCAATGCAAGGGTTTCAGCTTGTTGCGTTGTCGGTTCAATAAAGAGTCAGTTATTGACAAACTATGCCTCTTGAACAAAGGCAGTGGTGGAGGAGGAGGGGGAGAAGGAGCTCCAGCTAGGGCTGCAAGCGAACACGAACATGGCTTGTTCGTGTTTTTTAATTTAAATTTAACCGACAATTGGATTGACTATTACATTGCAAGTAATGAAATAAAGGTACATATAGAAAACCGACACTTAAACAAACAAAATTCTGATCCATGTCCATTCGTTTGAAAAAAAAAAAAAAAAATTGCATGTTCATCAAGACTCCTACCGTACCCATTAAACTAACAAGCAAAAAAAATATGAAAATATGTAATATTAATTCTCGTTTATATAAATGATTAAAACATTAACAAACATATATAAACGAACCTTAACAAACGGTTTCATTAATGATATAAATAATAAGTCCTCCATAGATCATGTTGGCATACCAAAACATTAACATTTTCATATATAAGAGCGATTGTGTTGTCTATTGGGCATTTGGGCTTACCTCGTCCATATGTCGTACTTGGGAGATAACCAAGGCTTCAATGTCCCAAATTTCTTGTAAACAAAAATGCATCAATAACCATAATTTGAAAATATCTTGGCTTGGTAATAATTTTTGAAACTGAATTCCTAAGAAATCGAACTGCCATATATATGTTGAGCCAAATTTGAGGGTAACATTCACTTTCACAAGAGGGATACAAATAATTATCAAACACATGTCCTTTTCCCTCCTAAATTCCTACTTTGGTTGCTACCACATCTTCATATTTAAGAAACATTAATCCAACGTGTAAATCCAATATATGACACACAAAAATATCAATTTACAATAAAAATATCTTAGATTCTGATAATTAGGAAAATGATGTATTAAATGTTTCTTTTATTACTCACATTTTTCAAAATAACACCGACTGTTTGTCTGCTAATTATTGGTTTTTATATTGGTGAAAGAGATTAAAATGACCAACTTAATTATCAAAACCCAATTCTTTATATTTTGTCATATGTTTATACGACCTTTTAAAGCTATATATGTAGAATTGCTTATGATAAAAGTTTTAGTACTTTCGCATTCTTAGATTGTTTAAAGGGTTAAAAAGTCGACACTCGATCTTATGGACCGGATGGATGACAATAATATGCTTCGATATCAATTCATGGTGATTTTCTTTCTTATCCTCTAGTGTCTTGGTCACGTGTTTTTAATGAATTATTGTTTGAAAAACAATTAGCAAAATGCAGTTACTCACAACAACATTGAAAATAGAATTATGTTACCACATAATTTTTATTTAATTAGCATAACAAGATAATAATAGCATTCTTAGCCTCTCATTATTCATTACAAAATTTGGCTCATCAACCCTTGGAACCACCATGAAGGCCGTCAAAATAACCTTTTGGGTTGCTCTCAAAACCAGCCCTTGAAATATAAGAACCATCACCACCAGGTGCCTTCATGGAACCCGATCCTCCTCCGCTCTTGCCACTGCCACCTCCACCTTTTGCTGAGCCGCCACCACCTTTTCCACCACCAGTACCACCTCCTTTGCTTCCACCTCCACCACCACCTTTGCTGCCACCTCCACCTTTGCCTCCACCTCCGCCACCTTTGCCGCCACCTCCACCTCCGCCACCTTTGCTGCCACCTCCACCTCCGCCACCTTTACCACCCATTTTGAGTTTGGTCTTAAGAAAATGTTTAGATGGAAATAATGATATGGTATATCCACTAATCCACATACATGGTATTTATACAAAAAGTTTTACTATTGACAATAAATGAGATAATTATTAAGAGCTCTTGAACTTCAATAGATATCAATTTGGAAGATTGGAAGCCCCATGAGTTTTTTTTAAAGACATTAATCTAAATTCGTATATGACATTTTTTAGACTCGTGTAATCTAATAAGTTTAGAATCAAAATTTGGTTAATTCAAAATACTGAATCAAAAAACTGGGCCGTGTTATTTTCACGTTTTGTTAATAGTGGTATATATTGATCAAATTCGAGGGGAAAACTTACGAAGTACCCTATCTAAGGATTCAGATATATATATTCAAAAAAGGCCGGTATGATGAAGTACATGACCTTAACCTATGTAATCTGAAATTTAATATGTAATAACTTGACTCGTGTAGTCATATGCACGTCACTACGGTCTACGGATTTATGTATGTATGTATGTATATGCATGTATGTCCTCTTAAATATGCACGCATAATCTTGTCCTAGCTTTATACAAGCACACTAAAAGTACAAATATAAGAAAGTCAGCATCATTCATTGTAACTCCGCACTTTCCTGAATATTTACAAGCTCTAGAACCATGCACAAAATATATACTGGACCAAATCTATCATGGTCATGGTTTGACTTTTTCGGTCATCTTCTGTGACCTCAAAAGTAAACAACTAGTAAAATTGAAACTCATCAACTACTTGTTTTGAAAGCAACACCTAATCATCAACATTGCTAGAATGAATGCATCTGCCATGTGCTGCTTTTGCATCCTCAGAATCCTTCTGCATTTTTGTCAAATTCATCGGGATAAAAAGAAATTAAAAAAAAAAAAAAAAAAAAAAAAAAAAAAAAGAAAAAAAAAAAACAGTTACTTTAATTAGCATATTTTTAAGGATATTAGGTACTGTGGTGACTAAATGTGAGACAGAGTTAGTTATTTGAGGCTTACCTTTCTTCCTTCTTCTTCTCTTCCTCTACTTGTTGGATGTTTTCTTTATGTGCTTGATTGAACATTATTACAAATTTCATCAAATATGTGGCAACTGGAAAACAACCTGATAAAAATGGAAGGGAAGTCAAGAAACCATAAATTTATTAACAGTAATACAAAATGTGAAAACCGGCCTGTTATTTTGGTAATTACATGGCTCCCATGACCAATCTAATGTATCCTCCTCAAAGTAGCACATTAAATCTTCCACATCTCCATGCTATAACAAAAACTAACCTTTGCTTAGAAACATAACATCTTTAACCAATGATTGGTGTTTTGTATATCCAAAATAAAAAAAAGGAGACATACCACATGCGTACAACATATAGATTTTAACGACGTTACTTCCTCTTCTGCTGAACAACGGAACTTCTCAAGAGCCTAGTCAGTATATAAAATCTTCCAGATAAGTAACAATACATGCAAATTAAATTGATGAAAGAAAATGTTAGGCTAATATATATTATGATTATTTTCACCATTTTCCTCTTACTAAAAAGCTTGCTCTTAAATACTTAAATCTGGAGGTGGAAAGATGGGTGGGTCAGGTAATGGGGTTGAGGCGCCAACACTTATCTCATTTTCTTACAATAAATAAGGAACATGTGATTTTCATGATTATAAATTAAAATAATAATCAAAACTTACCTTCCCAAATTTATAACAATGGCCTTGTCAAACTATAATTCTTACCTTCCGGAAATTTACAGACATGGGTCCATCATTTTTGGCTTTTGACACTTCCTTGGAAACGTTGTTCAGACCTTTAGTAATAGCTTTCATATTTTTTTTAAAATAATGCATTGGCAACTGGAAAGAAATACTCAATATCATCAAACATATAGAAAACAATCGTGATCGATGCCTTTAAGGAATCTTTTAAAGATTTCTAATTAACATAATTACACGTGATGCAGTTCCAAACTTCCAAATTCCTTGGAAAAATCAAGGACGTCGGGCTGTTTTTCCGCAAGAACCTAAAAAACCAACTTTATGAGATGCACTGATGACCTAAGACAATATATACTTGACACATTTTGTTAATGAATACCTTACAAAGATAATGCATGAGAGTCATATTTCTTTTTGTTGAATGTATCTCTGTAAGTTTTAGGAGGCTAACCAACTTGAACCCACTGGTACGACCTAAAAATAAAATACTGCTTTTTTATATAAGTACAAAGAATGACTTTAAGCAGTAACAGCCAAGCTACTAGCATAAGAACATAAGTAATGAGCTAACTAATTCAAACAATAACAGACTCACCCCTTCTAGTCCCTTGGTTCAATGCATTTCCCTAAGATAGAATGGTTTGCATGACTGCTTAGAATTTAGTAGAACTCCTGATCTGATAGAATTATCCACATCAGTGAGTATTGTGTTGGGTGAAAACCCAATCACACATCAGAAAAATAAATAATAAATGTCCACATATAAGCTTGATGGGTTAAAGTGTTAAACCATCTATTCAGTACTGGTTTTAGATGGGCACCCCCATGTGTGGGCTTATATGTTGGGCATGTTGTCTTAGTTGCGATCCCTAGCATATTGATTGTTAATGAAATAATATTTTTTTGTTGTAAATAACTGCACGGTCAATATAATGTACCAAGAAAAAAACAGATAACATGCCTGTTCCTTTAAAGAAGTTATAATGTTAAGGCACTCCCGAAACTCAGAAACCTAATGTGAAACAAAGGCAAGCATTAGATCAGCATCCAGACCTATAACAAGCATAGAATATATGTCATCATATCAATCTTCTAACCTGTGCATTAAATCGTAACTTATAAGAGAAGACTTTGAGCTTTGATTTTGCACGCGGAATTTTCATGAGCTCCAAGAAGAACTATTATAAAGAAATACAATATGCAACCATCACAGTGCATTTTTTTTTTAATTAATATGTGGTAACGAATAAATAGATAGATGTCTATAACCTGTTCACATCTACCCGGTTTATCATTCGCTCTCTTGCAACCCTGACCACAAAACTTAAATTTGATAAATTAAGTTATTGAGGTAATTATAAAGAGTTCAAGGTCTGATTTTCATATTCTCGAAACAAATTTGAAATTTTAAATGTTTTTTTGCTTCAAATGATAACAGATAATCACCAATTTCTAGTGCTGCTTTAGCAGTTGGATAAAAACGCAACATCATTTAACACAATTCCTAGAGTACAACAATTAAATTCTGGTTTAATAACTAAATTTCACCTGAAATTAGGGTTTGAGCTATTTTGCTGTTTGGCAAAAGAATAAAATTATATATTACATATTCAACAAGAGTTGAAAAAAGATTACAATTGTAACAACCGTGATTTTGGCAGGTCAGTTTGACTGATAGTCTTGACTCGGTTGACGTTTGTTTGGTGTGTTATAGGTGATTGTAGTGTTATAAGTGTGATATAGGTGAGTTTTAGCACTAAATGCCTTTGCGTAAGTGGTTTTATTGTGATTTGGAAAGTTTAGAATTTGAGAAGTTTATTTTGATCACATTTGTGGTGTAGAAATGACTTGTGAAGTTTTGGTATTTTTGTGTTTTTGCGTAACGAGTCTTCGTTCAAGTATTTGAGCATTAGTAAGTTACGAGAAGGTTGTTTTCATGAGTTATATTTAAAAAGAGTGTGAAATTCTATTTTTGGAAACTTTGTTTTGAAAATGATTATTTTTCCGGTTTGTCGTAAAATTAAGGTTTATCGCGAAAGACGTTAGGTTTCGATATGGGAATACATAAAATATGAAAAGTATGAGGTTTTGAGTGTAATAATTAAGTTTAATAAAAAATTAAAATATATATATATATATATATAATATATATATATATATATATATATATATATATATATATATATATATATATATATATATATATATATATATATATATATATATATATATATATACTAGATTTCGAAGCCCGCCCGATGGGCGGGCATGACTTTTGATTATTCTTTTTTTAGTGTTACTTAACGGAATTTTATTTTTAAGGACGGGAGCTTGATTATTATTTGGATGGTATTAGTTAATGGGAAATATTGAACAATTCTTGATGGTGTTAATATTTTTATTTAGAAGACATAATTTTTTTGACTTTTAAATATGATTATTATTATTATTATTATTATTATTATTATTATTATTATTATTATTGTTATTTTGTTTTTTAATTGTTGGAAGGTATTAGTTAAAGGATAGGAAAATGTAAACGTTGTAGTTTCACTTTATATTTATTTAATATCAACTGGTTTAAAAGTAATTACATGTTCTTTTAGTTGATAGCATATGATTTTGACAGATAGTCATCGAGTGCTAAAGAAATATATGCCTCGATGGCCATTGAAGGATTGTTGGTATGTGCGATTCAATTGATTATTTTTTATTTTATTTTAGCATTATATAGATTGTATTTTGCATTTGTTTTGTTAAGTGAATGATAAATTGGTCGTTTTTTTTTTTAATTTTTTTTAAGCTTAATATGAGTACTGCTTTAGTACAATAGTATTTTATTTACACAAAATTAGTACAATTTAAATCAGTAATGCGTTTGATAGTTAATTAATGTTTGTTTGTTTGTTGCATGGTCATAAAAACATTAGAATTGTCATATTATTAATTTGAGTTAATTATTTTGATCGTCGCATATTCAATAACAAAAGTAAACAAAAGCATCAAAGAAACAAAATACTATTATTTAATAAATATAAATCCTAACAAATTTGGGAGGATATAGAATTACTCTTTCATTGTATGTACCCACCAATGAATAAAATGGGGCACAACACAAAATCATGATGATTCTATTTCTTCATATATATATAGCTGAATTCACAGGCTACACAAAAAATTAGAGAACTAAGACCAATGGGCCCTAAAACTATAACTAAGACACAAAATATAAGCTTAAATTTTGTAAGATCTATCATGATTATAATTTTCATGAGAAAGTAAGTTTATTCCAAATATAAGAGTAATACACTGTAATCAGTATCCTGGGAAAGAAACTATTGAGATCAGCGGTTGTCTTTTGCAATCAACCACTTACTGGTAAACTTTAGGCTCAAATAAGTTAGCAGCGACTACATAAAGGATGTCATGAAGCTTTTAAGGCAATCTTCTGAACCGCGTAACCAAAACAATTATGATACAGCTACTTATCATTTTCATTATAAATATATAAAAGACCTTTGTAAATGATTAAGAACTTAGCTATGATTGGCAAACAATATTTTTTCAGCTCTAACCCAACGAAGGAAGAGCACAATCTGTCCTTTGAGAAAGTAAACGGGTTTAAGTTGCAACAGCTAGGTGCAACATATATAACCAACTCCTCTTAACACAAAGTTAAAATTTAGAAAATATGGTATGATTTCGAAGTAATATACTTCTAATATATAGGAGAAAAAAGATTGTATTGTACGACGAAGGCATACAGTGTACCTAGAAAGAAAAACAAATATAGGATACCAATTCATTTTTCCTGTAGTTTTAGAAATAGGGCTGATTAGCCTTGACACCATAATGAAAACTATGCCTATAATGATATAACTATCTTACATGTAACACATGATATATGAACATACTGGAAGTGCAACTTTATCCTCTTACAACAACGGCTTATAATTTGGGTGCGCCTTGTGTATTGATTTCTAAGTTCTAACCCTCAAATGACACCGTGTGAAAAATGCAATAACTCGTCACGCTTTTCCTCGAAGCAAAAACAAAAATATCAAAAATATACATGAGAGATAATTTAAGCGATGTTTACGGCTAAACTTGACCGGCCCATGGACTCGTATAGTTGTATATAGTTGTTCTGCAAACTCTAATTTGGGCTTTTTTTAGTAACGCTCCACTTGAATTAAGACTTGGGCTGATACACGAGGGTGAAGCCTGATCCTCTTGGTGACTTGAGGCAGTCGCTTCAATGGACTTTCCGGTTCCTATTGAATGCGTGTTTCCTCTTCAATAGCGTTCGTTCGCTGGTGTGATGAGTACCACCAATAAAAATATTCATTTTATTTTAGCGAAAGATACTGAAAATAAAGGAAATAACAGAAACTTGTATAACTTACTTCATGTTGCTCAAGTTTTTTCTTCATTTCCACCTGGAACAAAAGCTGACATGAATGAAAAAACATTAGATACTCACGATATAAACAAATAACATTAAAAAAAATAGGAAATGAGTATAGATATATACATCTACACGTACTTCAGCATTATCAACAGTTTTATTCACTTTTGCTGCCTGGAAAAGGAAGCAGTTTAGAAAATATGAGACAATATACAACGATAAAGAAACAAATTCAGTAAACATGCCTGTGTGTCCTCGCTATCGAAAATAGCATCTGCGAGAGCTCTGTAATTTTCTTCTTCAATAAGCTCCCAATTATTACTGTTTTAATTAGTGATGATCTCATGTCTATAATTGTTTTCAAGTTAACATTCTAATATTCACGATTTAGGATTTGTCTAATCTGTCTTTGCCTTTCTTTAATGCATATGGGCAGTTTTCGGTGTTCCTATTGATTTGTCCCCCCGATGGTTGCTGCTTTTCAAACAGATAAGGGGTTGTTTGGATAGCGAATTAAAGGTTCTTTATTTACTTTAAAAAACCAAATAAGCACTTATAAGCAATCCCAAATAGCCTATTCCTTTAACTAAGCAATCATAAATCATTTATACATATGAGTTCACTACCAAAGTCACAACAATATAGCATTTTATACAGTTTATATCATTTTAATAATGCAAATAAGAAAAACAGTAAGCGAATGTAAAGAAGCTTACCCTCGAAGGTGTGTTGAAGCTCCATCCTATAGAATTTTATTAGAGTATGAGTAGTCGTCTTTAAAGGTGATGGATGCTACTGCCAATGTTGCTTTAATTTCACCTGCAATATCTGCCCTTGATGTGATATAATTTTCAAATACACAGATCAAAGAAAACAACCTGCTCTGTGACGATTCCATTGCCCTGCCGACCAAGAAATGAGCTTGACTTGCTACCTCTTTTGGACTGTGGTGCTTTTTCGAGCTCAGCAGCATCCTGACCAACCAAAATGTAATATAACTCATAGTTAGGAAGTAGATGATCAGCGAAACCAAAAATTACACAAAGCTAACACCAAACTATTTGATAGTTGCTACACCTTTTTTTTTTTTTAATTGTTGTTGAAATCTTAGAAGATTTGACTTGTTGTATTGCCATTTCTACAGCCTTACTTCCACCAATAAAATTTTGGTGTGAAGTATTTATAATATGCAGAAAAGTACATTGGTCAGTTTAAGACCTTGTAAAGACATTTTTTTAAGAAGCAAAAAGGCTACATGCGTCCATTATACAGGAAAAAAGGCGCACATTATAATGAATGAGATTTAATGTCGAACTATATGTAGAGTTTTTATCACTTAAACATTATCAAAATACAATAAAAATCAAAACTTTAATAAGAATATATTAGAGAAACCAATCCATTCTCAAGAATCCAATAATATGCCGTTAAGAAAATAAGACTATTTTGTGGAGCATATGACAGCATATTGCTTCTGCCTATGCTTTTTGTCTAACCTGACCAGAAACAATCTGCTAAGCTAAATCACTCAAGGTTTCCGTATGCTAAATATGGTGATACGTCAACTAAATATGTTAAACCAAACACCCCCTTGAGAAACGTTCTGATCTTGCACTTGAAGTATTCCAGGAAATGAATAGTCAATACTTTTATCCAACTTAACCCGTGATACCTATCAGATTCTAATGAGAGGCTTTTGTGGAGATGGAAGAATTAATGAAGTAATTCATTTGCTATACTCGATGTTCTAGCGAATCTCACAAAAGGGTAGTGGCGAATCTCACAAAACGTGAACATACATAATCAATAAATTCAAAAGGTACTAACCTCCATTTGTACGTAAATTAAAAAAGGACTTCAATTTACTTGTTACAGGTTTCTAACAACTTACAGCGGACCTACTACAGTATATAAAATGAGCAAAAAGTGTATGGAGGTACCTTTACCTGACTTGTTTTGACCTGTATCAGTCCCACACGTTTTGACTTGTAAAACAATGAGTCCGTTTGGCCCATCTTTCTACATCCAGTAAATAAGTTACATCATGTATCATTTGTGGATAATATATCTCTTGGTACTAATTTCACAATCTTGACATAGGTTGCTACTTGGGGTGCTTACCTGATGAAGAGAAATGTTTTAGCATTTTCACACCAAGGGACAATCATGAAGCCCAAGTGCATTGCTTTGGAGCGTGGTGTACCTGCTATTATTGGTGTTTTCGGATCAATTAAACTTGGGCGAAAACGGTGAGTAACATACTAAATTACCATGTAAAAAAACTCCGTGGCCAAAATTCTCAAATTCTCTAATATGAAAAGCTGTAATCTGAAGTATTTAAAATTATGGGCATATCGAACATACTTAATTCAGCTATAAGATAGTCGTAAACACCCCTTAATTCAACTGTAAAAACAGTCCGTAACACCCCTCTAATCATGCTATTAGATACCTCCAAAACACCCCTTGACTCAGATATAAAAAAAGACCCAAACATCCGAACAGATTACACATCACCACTTCAACCATACCCTAACACACTACTTAAAAAAAAAGGTTAATAGAAGTAGTAGAAGCCCCCAACATTTTTCCTTAATCACAACTTTTTAACAGAAATTTGCAAATTGTAGCATACCCATTTTGACCTGTCATACTCAACGGACCATAATATCATATCATTTTTGTGAAGATGCCTCAAAATCTTATATCAACTATCAAGAAACTTAAAAAGGATTACCCGCAAAGCAATCTTCTTGAGCTTGTTCATTGTTGAGAACTGCTTCAAGCGCGATAATACTGTAGAATTAAGATGCTTATCGGGTGCCACTTTGTCATCAATAACCCATGGGTGGCCTATTAAAGAAAATAAGAACCAAATTAGTGAAAACATAACATTATTTCAATTAGCCTATTTTTAGTCGTAATCGTCTTTTTCCTGGTCTTCTTTACGAATATTTGGTTCATGAGTGAGAGTTTTGCTTCAGTTCTTGGAATATGAGAATCGAGTTGGAGAAGAGAATGTATTGTAGTCGGGACTATTATTGGCAGACGTATCATCGTCTTGACTTGTTACCTCCATATCATTTGCAGAATCCTATGTTTCAGCATCCATATATGTTTCAGCATCCATATTCTCGAGCAAATTTACAGCCAAAACATTTAAAGATTGCACTAAAGAATGTATAACTACTCAGCTGCTACAATGACAGTTAAGAACTCGCTTATGCTGGCCAATTGCGTAATTCCAGCGCACCTGAATCCTGAATTAAGCCTGCATCTGACATTAACAACATAAAGCAGCCAACTTTTTAAAAACAACAACATACCATGGGTAAAAAAACACACATCTAGAACAATGTTTCAATTTATAAATGTTAATCACATGTTTCAATTTATAAATGTTACGATCATTCATCCAGTGGCTTCGAGAAATCAATGTTAGTAAAGAAAGATCTAAAAGTGAGCCATTCTGAAGATCATGTAACTACTTTAATAAGGCAGAATTGTTTGCTTGTACTTTTTGAAACTGAGAAAAATGATCAAATGACAGTACCTACATCAGTTGCAAATTCATTACTTTTAGAAGTGTGGATAGAGAGAATCAAAACTCCCTAGGATAAAATCTATACCTTTGCGTCCTGTATAGAGGTATTTAAATCACATAATCCCATAGATTAATCTTCTATTCTTTTAGCTGAAACACTTTCATTAACAACAATAGTAACAGGAGGCTGCACACCAGGAAGTTTGTCCTTCTGCATAGTGAAACTCACAACTTTTCTTCTACTTTTTTCAAGTTATGCCATGCTATCCTCCAGGTTACCTTACAAACATTAACATATAAAAATAGAAAGCAAAATAAATAAGAAACCCCAATTAAAGAATCATAAAAGCATGCTATGTTTTCAAAAAAAGGGGAAGGATGAGGGGACTGGTAAAAACATTATTATACCTGCAATACGTTTGATCTAGGACTGATCCACAGAATGGATATTACCTATAACTCTGAATCATATCAGCATATTCTTTATGCTAAAGATGAAGTTCATCAATAATCTGTAAATGTTTACCTTCTTCTTTCATCAAGCCAGCAACCTGATTTGACTGAATAATTGCATCCAATAAGTAGCAATGTCAATCATTAATAGGAATTTTTGATAGTGAATAAGCGTGTTAAAGTAAGGTTAACATGAAACTAAGGTAAATACACACACCAGTACACAGATTGCCATGGAAAGATTGACCACATTTCTACCCATTTTGACACGTATTGATGTGTTGTACAAAGATATTTGGTAATGAGAGTAAAGATTCAAGAGATACTTACATTAGTTGCTGGCCAGGTCTCATAAGAATTAGTCCTCTCATTAAGTTCGCCGATTTTCTCTTGCCTTTCGGCTCGAAGGCTCTCTAAAGTTCTCTGAACCTTGCTCTCGCCTATAATGACAAGCATACACAATCATGGAATTGGCTGTCAAATAATTCCTACAATATTAAATACTAAATCAAGTAAACTAACTCAATGATTACAGACCAACAGATATTAGGATGAGGGTAAAAAAAAGCCTAAAATATCGCCTTACCCCTGCTGCAATAATTCTCTCACGGGTCAATAAGCAGTTGTTATATACAGGTTCTGTTCCAGTAGTTTGAGTTAACATTAATACGGCTGCAAGTAACATTTTACCTAAAACTTACATGTATTCCTGTTCCTTGAATGTGGTGATTCTGGATTTGATCCTCTCATCAGGGTAAAATAGAAATGTGGCGTAGGGTGCTGTAGCTTGAGATGTGATGTTGTCAATTCTGGCAGCAGTCATTGGTTCTAGGTAGGCTTGTTCACTGTTTTACATCAGGGTCATAGTAGTAAGTTTAGTGCATAAAAGGTTATAAACGACAATATCAACTATTCGCGCTTAATAATAATCGAATGTAGAACTTGGAAGTTTCCTAATAGGCCAAACCATCTGTCCAAGAAACACTAAATAGTCTGCTGTTGTTTGGCATTGCAATTTGTAAGTGATCTTCTGATACATGTGTTTTCAAATCGCTGTGCGTAGACAAACTAATATTATCAACCGTATTTGGTGGTGTTTAGGAACCTGATCGTAAAGTGCTTATTTGCATAAGTATAGGCAAGTACCAAACTAATTATATTAAAGCTATAAGAAAACCTAACTGGATCAATTAAGAAAATAGTATAGTCCAGTGGGATCGCAATTACCTGTAACCAAACGACATAAAAACATCATGCAGCTATTACATGAGATGATATGAAAAAAGACCTACATACATATATAACTAATTGTAATAGCTAATACTTGGAAATGACTTTAGCAACTGAGAATCATAAAAACATTATCTTAATAGTCATACGAAAGCTTATTATAAAAGCATCATTATACAAATGAAAATATTTGACCAAAAAAACTAATAATAGACTTAAAAGAAGCAATAAAGCATCAAAGAAGCAATCTTTTTCATACAATATATGCACAAAAGTTATACAACAATTATAAACATAATAAAGCATCAAAGAAGCAATCTTTTTCACACAATATCGATCACATACCAGACCCACCAGAAGCTTTGAAAACTGTTCCAAGCCTCTCTGCAATACATTCCCAAAAACACACATAAACAACATATCACAACTCGTGTTCGCTCGGTCATTCCAGCCTACATTTAATATTTCAATCGTATATCATGAATGCTCACATGTGTGAACACACATGTTGGCATGAGATGAATTAGTATTGGAAAGTATTCATGGCAATCATATGCTTCTTTTACGTAATGTCCCAATTTTTAAGAAAAATTTTGAATAATTAAGTAGCAATGGTTTTAATATTTTACTACAACTCCCACCCAATTTTCCTTCAATCTTCTCCACAACTTCTCTAAACATCTCTGTATTCTCTCCTTTTTTTAATCTACATACAAAAAAGAAAAAGAAAAAAGAAACACTAAAAGTATTTATCAATCACAAAAATATTAGCTTTTGTGATTACCTTAGGTTCAAGATGCTCTCTGAAGCATTATCGTTATTTGTTAAATATTTATATTTGATCACATGCAAGACACTTTAAACTTAAATTAGGTTGACTTAGATATTAGGTTTAAACTCAATAAAAGATGACATATCATAGGGTTTAGTCATATCTTATTTACCTGTTGCAACTTGTGTTGTGCTATGCTTATGACCTTATGGATACAATGCAACTACATCAAATAAGAAACATTAATAATCATACTCAGAAAATTAATTCAGTTGAAAATCTTACCGACCCAAAGGGGTAAGTAAGTCGCATACCTTAAACAAAACCTTCCATAAACGGCACATCCAAGGACATAGCCAATGCATCAACAAAATGACGAAGTTGTGAACCAAATCCAACCACGGTTCCAACATAACTGCCCATGCTATAAAACATAATTGTGTGATTTAATTAATGTTTTTAAAGAATAATCATACTATATTCAAACACACTTTTTCTGTAAAACCTCCTAAGCAAATGTAATGTAAAGAATAGGTACAACTCAACATGAGTTTTTAACTTTCTATGAAGAAAAATGAAAATAATTCCTTATAGATAAGAAGAGAACTCAGGAACAATGAACCACTTTTGAGCGTCATGAATCGAAGCATTTTCCAGTTCAGCCATCTCCATGGAGCTTTCAACTGTTTCCTCATCCCAAATGGCAATCAGTTCAAAAGCTGCAAGCATTCTATGCTAATATTAGAAACAAAAACTAAGCATGTCTACCATATACATGAATTAGCACCACTTCCAAATATGTCTACAAATATTACCTTTTTATGTGTCTTCTGCAATGTACCACTCACTCCAGGGACTTATAAACTTAGGAGAAGTAACATGAACCAACTGATGATCAACCGCCAACGGACCCTCGTGTATTTTAGATCCTTGGAACTCATTTTCTGACATCCCACCTATCTAGAAACACAACAAACGGATTATATAGTAATAGACATGCCGTAACATTATTAAAGCATGCGGCCAATAGCCAAAAATACAATAAGATGGAAATTTCCCCTCAACCACCAACCTTATCACCTCCTTGTCCTCCTTTGTGATCAAAGAACCTGTTTTCTCTTTCAAGACTTTTTTGTCACTATCTGTTACTTTTGAGTTTTTTTAGATAACAGCCTTCTCGACTTGCATGCTCTTGTGCAGCGGTTCGTGAGGGAGACTGTTTTTGAAATTTTTGGCCATAACGTCTAAATCGATAGTTGGTTCAACTTCCACCTCTTCTTCTCCTTCGGGAACTTTTGAAAACAACATCATCTGCTTTTTAAAAAATCATTAGATTTGTTGTTTTGTCTCAGTGTCATATTTTTTAGATTTATTCACTCCTGCAAACCCCATATTATTGTTAATTAGTGCAAATTGAAAAAAAAAAGTTTAAACTAATATGCATGTATCAACACAAGATTTTGAACATGGTGATTAGATGAACTTCCATGTAGCTTACAGAAAATCAAAACAAACTGCAAACACATGATTGGCGATATGTAATTAGGTTAAAGTTTATACACATATTACTTTTTGTGCCCACATTTCCTAGTCCAATTTCACTGATCTTGTTGTCATTATAGCATATCCAATTTCACCCGAAACCAAAAATCAAAAGCGTTTCATAAAAATAACAAAATGAAACTTTATTAAAATAAAGTTGAGGCTTTGTACTGAATAAAAACATAAGATTCTCTAATAATAAATAAGGTTGAGAAACTTACAAAATTGATTTGGGTAGAACTCGATGCTCTAACTGTGAAACTTCATTCTCTAAAACCGCGATGTCCTTAATAAGCTCTGTAGCAGGTTACAACAATTCATAAAAAATGAACAAAAAATTTAATCTCAAGGGAAGACGATAAAGTGCTAACAAACCTGGTTAAACATAAAACCATACAATATGAACAAAGATTTATAAGGGCTGCAAATCGTGTTTTGTGCCTAAAAACATAAAACCATATAATATGAATAAAGATTTGTAATGGTAAACGTGCGAAAATTGTAAATAATTTTACCTGCAGATCGTGTATTGTACCTGAAAACATAAAACCATACAATATGAATAATGATTTGTAATGGCTGCAAATCGTGTATTGTAAAACATAAAACCATACAATCTGAATAGAGATTTGTAATTGTAAACGTGATTACGTGAACCACCAGGTATTGTTACGGTGATTGGACAGATTTAGGGTTTTCTGGAGACCATGCAGAGATTTGAATATGAGATGGGAGGTCGATGTATTATTATAATATGAGTTTAGGGTTTCTGATAAACAAAACATATTAAAAACAACGAAAATTAAGAAACAACTGGTTTGATAAGTTTATATATTTGGGTTTGCAAGATATAATCAAAAAAAAGTTGTGGTTCAGTGGTTAAGATACCAAATAATATATGCATGGTCTTGAGTTCGAATCCTTGTAGCTAGTTTTTTGACATGGCATAATTGTGATGACATGGCTGATAATGAATTACTGGGCATTGACTGGGCAATGAGGTGACAGTTTCTTCAAATGCCTCCTGTTATATATAATGTAGATATATATATATATATATATATATATATATATATATATATATATATATATATATATATATATATATATATATATATATATATATATATATATATATGGTATAAAAATTGGCTAGGAAAAAAATGAATAAAAAGAAAACCAAATTTGAGTCCAATTACAACACCTAATGATAAGGATTATCCATAAATAATATATAAACAAACCCCAACACCCCACAAACATTTTTTGGGAGTTCTTGGTTGATCCAAAGGGGCAAGGGAAGGAGAAAAATTTAGGGATTTATTGTTGGAGCTAAAATCAAGAACATGGTATAATTTTCGATACTTGTATTCACTTAATTGTGTAATTATTAAATAGATTCATGTAATATTAATTATGATGGATCTAGGGTTTGTAAAATTCTATAAATTAATTAATTAAAATATGATGGGATCAATTAATGATTATATTATGATGATTGGTGAAGGGAATTGAGCGTAAAACATGCTATTTATTGAGTTAGGGTTTGGACAGAAAACTATAGCTGTAAAGATGTGAGTATAATTAACAGATGGTGAGGAGTTAGATCATGAATTTTTAATCTAAATTGAATTATAATGAAAGAGCTTTCCAAAAAGTCCAGCCACGATTGATTTCAAGGTCGGGAAGTTGGTCTTTTGATTTTTCTTTATTAAGGTGTCAAAGCTGTCAAACCGGGACAGATTTTGGGTAAAAGTTTGAGGGTGTTTTGTGGTTGTAAAAGTGGTATTTTGACTAGCCCTTCTGGAATAGTTAAGTATTAGGTTATAATAGACTACCACGAAAAGGATTTGCGATAAAAACTTGTAGAAGTATTTATGTTAATTGAAACTTTTTGGTGTGCGTTCAGATCCGAATTTGAGTAGTTGACAAGTTTGATTTTCTTTTGAGTACTTGTGTGTGTTATTGGTCCATGGCCTTCTGGGATTAGCTTGTATGCTTATGAGAGACCATGGTAAATTTTTGGTGTGAGTTGTTGAGCTTTAATTTTTGTGATTTCATGTGGGCGAATATACCCAAAAATTCAGCGTTTTCTGATTTTTAAAGTGCAAGGGATTTAGTGAGTGTTAGGTTATGGTGGTGGTTAGTATGGTGTCTAGGAGATCCATGGTGGGTCATATGAGTCTTAGACATCCATCATATGTGTATTGCATGGGTTGTAGCTTTTAGCTTGACCTTGTGTAATGTGTATTATTTTTGTGTGTTATAGATTGTGAATTGTTTTTGTGGAAGCTGCAAAGTTTAAGGTGAGTTCATAGTCCCATATTTTAACTTGTTTTAAACTTGGGATGAGAATGATGCTTGTCTTAAATGATTTGAATTACTGTGATTTTGTGTATGTGTTAAAGAGCTCGGACTTTTAATGTTATCGTATTTATGCTATATGTGAACGGTATTGTTTTGTTGTGTGATTGCTGTGTGGTCCAATTGGGAGGGTGCTTACCCTGTTGCTCGTGCATGCGACCTAATTGGAGAGTAGCATCCCTACTCACTATTTTTATGTTGTGTTGTCCGATCGGAGGGTATTAATTTACCCATTCTTTTTTGGAGCAGGGGTCACGTTCCGGCCCGGTATGTTGTGAATTTGGATCGGCCCGATGGTTGCCTTATGTGTGATGTTGCCTTGTGATACATGTAGCTTATATGATAACTATAATTATTTGTCCAGCTATGTTTTATAATCACAGTGATTTTGGTTGCCTAGTGTGTTGAGTCTTAAACCTTTGAATCTCACAAACGTTATGTTGACATTTTAAGCATCATTTTCAGGTGAGCATTCTAAGGCTATGATAGAAGGAGTGATTAGACGTGACCTTAGTTGCATTAGAAGTGGTTTATCTATGCGTTTGGAGTTTATCATGTTGTTTCTTTTCGGATATTGTTATGACACTTCGTGTCTATAATTTGCTCTATTTTTGTGCATGTAGTTGTTCTCTATATAGACACCAGGTGTTGTGATGATATCTATGAAGTTACATCCGCACGTTTCCGCCGTGGCGGGGTGTGACAGATTGGTATCAGAGCCTTGGTTATAGGGAAGTAGGTGGTTGAACCTAGACTATAACCTAGGAGTCCTTCATATAGTTGCATTTAGGATCTATATGTAAGTATAGTATTTTATATGTCTATTTTCCTATATTTATGAGATGTTTTATTGAGTTTCGGACGTCTATTATATCCCCTATACGTAGTATTGTATATATCGACTTTATTATATCGTCTTCCGCGCGTAAGATGCATCGTTGGACTACCGTTGTCGTTATCGGATGCGAGAGAGGTGGTAGGATGAAGCGGACTAACCGAAGAATCCGAATTTTCGATAACATGTATCCTTGTTCAACACAAGTTGAGGATGTTTATAGAATACGTTGGTGGAGAAGAAGTTGAGATGTTTGGAACCACGGTGACTTCTAGAAATGGAGCCATTACCAAATATCCTTGGTAGTGTCCTCACTTCACATAGAAAGGATAGGTGGTTTAGTCTAAACCTCATGATTTGTATGCACTTGTGAATCATACGGAATTGAAAGAAAGAAATAGAGATGGTTTTGCATGTTGTCGACTACCTCAACATGTAGGAAACATAAATGGGTGGTTGAGTAAATATGAAAGGGAATTGGATGGAATGGTGTGGATTCGGATCTAGAGTCCACAGCGAGTAGTAAATTAAATTGAACTGAGTGGGGAGATAAGTGCGAGAGTGGAGTTTGAGCCATTGTGCGACGTCTTTTGTTTTGTGTTATGTTTTGGAATTCATATATTGTCTTTTGCCGTCTGGAGCCATGTTAGAGCGTGATTACTCTTGGATATTGGATCGACCTTATCCAAGTGATTTTGATTATAGAGTTTACGTGATCGTTGGAATTGTTCCACGTGAGATGATTGTTTGCGACGTCTTGTGTTTTTGTTTGCATGATGTGTTGTCATAGGAGGGAGTACACTTGTGAAAGGAGGCATAGATAATTATGGTGGCCAACATAATTATACATGTGTCACAACACAAGTGGACTTGCAAGTATGATAGCATGGATTGCATGGTGTATTAGGTGCTATGTGGTATATGTGCGTTATCATTGAGATGTGTGGTTTTGGAAGTAAATATACGTCTGGAATAGGCTTATAACTATGGTCGCGAATATAATTATAAGGGTATCATACACGTGGACTTGTGACCATTATTGCATTGATTAATGTTAGTTGTTATATGTTGTGGTAGATGGTATGTGATATCATGATTGGTGATGGCTATATGGTTAGAGAAGCATTCTCTTAACCGTTTGGGCAGTCGTTATATGTTGGGGTGTGTAGGTGGTAAGATTCCATCCTACCTATCATATGTTGATACCTCAATTATCGGTGGGTACTTATGTTGTGATATTTAAGATGGTTCGTTTGCTAGACACTCCGTTTGTATACCTAATTCTTTGGTTGGCATTCCCATTCGTACCATGATGGTACAGATGCCATATTCTTTCTATTTGACGTCGTGATAAGTGTTGGGAAATCGAATTCGTTTTTGTTGGATATTGGTTCGTTTCTTTGGTTATTCCATACATTCATTCCTCGAATGAATGTTATAATATTCTTCAAGTATTGTTGGTTCGTGACGAGTTGGTGTGGATATTTGATCCCTCATTTACACACACCAATTGAATTTCGTGACATGTTTTGTGACCTGTTAGTATCGGTGTTTTTCTATGATTTTGGTTTGATCGTTGTACGAATGAGTCTGTAAGTTCATCGTTTGGTTTGCAATGCATTTGCGTGAGTGTTCACTGGTATGAGATTCGTTTGATGATTATTTTGATTATGTGATTCTTCTGTGTTTTTCGTATCCAGTAAAGGGGTTGTGTTGGAGTCCTTATGGTATTTTAAAACTCGTTTTGGGTATTTCAAGGTTATTTGTTAGAAACCATTATTTTTATGGTGAAAATGAAGTGTGGAGAAAAAAAATGGTTTATATATATTTTATAAAAATGTATAGGTTTAAGATATGTCTTGTAAAAAAAAAAAAAAAAAAAAAAAAAAACGGTGTTCATTTGTTTGTGAGAAGGTCGAGTACGGGAATAAGAACTGTCTATGGTTCTCATTTACCAAACTTGTTATGTATTTAGTTCATCGAGTGTTTCTTTCGTTGAGGTACGCTTGTGGATGTTTTATGGGTACGTGTATTTTATATTTTCTTTGTATGGGTTTTCATGAACATTTTATCCGTGTCTATTTTTATTGGGGAAAATTACTCATTGTGTTTTCTAGCTTTGATTTTGATGTTCGTTACGTCGCTAGTCGGTAATTCGTACCCCTTTTGAGTTCGTTGATATACGTTTTTGTTTGACCGGTTTCATGGTTCGCGTCGTTTACTTAGGATAGATTGTCGTTTTGAATATCAATTTGTTCGTTGAAGAGGAAGAGGGTGTTTGCCAAGTTGTTCAAGTGAGAGGTTTAGCTTCAAGATGTACGTTCTTCAGATTGCGTGGGCATCGCGGAGGTGGAAGACCATATGAGGAACTATGTGATACGTGACTAAGAGTTGGGGAGTAGAACTTGGAGATGATATTGGTATGGAGTAGAAAGTGTTATCTACACAAATCATAAGAATATTTAGCATATATTTGACGAGAGGCTAATATATGTAGAAAAGAAGTTGGGTGTGGAATTTCTCAGTGACTACGATTGTCTGATTTGTCACCGTCAAGGAAGGGCGGACATCGTGGTAAGAGTTCTGAGCGGGAGTGAACGAGTGAAACTTAGATGTTGGTGAGCAATGATTATGATAATTAAGTTCGGAGTTACGGGGATGATGTTGACAGCCTAGTGAGAGTGGTTCAAGGATGAGAACATGTAAGAAGAATGATTACTTGGTTTAGACCAGTAAATGGAAAGGAACGAAGACGGAGGAATGTACTTTGGGGACCATCTATTGGTTCTATTGACAGGAAGCGTAAGGACAGCAGTCATGCAAGGTATTTGATACATCCGAGAATGGATAAGACATATCATTACCTTTGCAAGAGATGTATGGAGGAGTTGGCGAGACTTTTCACTTGGTGGTTTGGTAAAGAGCCATGGGGTGTCGTGTTGATCATCAGGAAACATGATGAAATACTTACTTCGCGATAGTAGTAAACGTGTTATAGAGTCTTGAGAACGCGTGTGTAGATGAGTACAACTTATCATTCTCTAATGAGTGAACTAAGTGAGCGTACAAATCAAGCGTTGGATGGTGAGTTGAGAGCATGGGTGTGTTGAGTTTGGAGGAAGCCGGGGTATACATTTACCCTTAGCTGAGTTCTCCTATGTCAACAATTATAATTCTAGTATTGAGTATGTGTCATATGAAAAGTTGTATGGAAGGTAATGTAGGTCACATGTTCTGTGGGTAAAGGTTGGAACAAGTCAACTAATTGGTCCTAAACTAGAATGAGAGACTACGAATAAGGTTTTCAGATTTAAGAGAGAGATTTAAGGCAGCAAGAGATCACCAAAAGAGTTATGCGGATTATTGCCGTAAGCCCTTAGAGTTTGGTGTTGGTGATATTGTGAGGATAAAAGTATCTCCTTGGAAGGGTGTTGTGTGTTTCGGTAAGAAAGGCAAGCTAGCACCGAGATACGTAGGACCATTTGAGATTTACGGAAAGTATTTGATTTGTGGCATACCGGTTGAAGTAAGATGAGGAATTAAGTGGTGTACATGATATGTTTCACGTATCTAATTGAAAGAAGTGTTTGGTGGATGCTAGTCCGCATGTGCCAATAGATGAAAGTAAGGTTGACAAGACCCTACGTTTTGTCAAGAAACCTATTGAGATTATGGATCGAGATGTTAAGGGTTTGAAGTTTGGTGAGATAGCGTTGGTTAAGGTATGGTGGGATTCTAAGCGTGGTCCTGAGTTTACTAGGGAACGTGAGGATCCGATGAAATTTAAGTACACAAATTTGTTTGCTGATGTGGTTGGTGAAGTAGACCGTTTGTAGTTGGATTTTAGATCGTGGAAGTTAGATGCGGGGTATTCATTAATGTTTGTTTTATGGGTATATGTTATTTGTGAGTGCGTCTTGTGGTTACCATTTGGATTCTGATTTGGTTCGGGGGTATCGTACCTACATGTGAGAAGTCGTTTTGGATCATTGGTGTTAGTGATCGGGGAGTGTATCTATTTGCTTGTATAGCTGGAGTGATGGAATGTTTTTTTTTTTATCTTGTGAATTCGAGTATTTAGTCGGTTCACATTTTTGCGATTCTTTCTCTGTGATTTTATGGTGTGGTATTATTCCGCTTAAAAATCTATAAATTTTCTTTTGTTGTTGTGAGTGGTGACTATAGTAGTTGAAATCTCGGGACGCGATTTCCCTAAGTCGGGGATGATGTAACAACCGTGATTTTGGCAGGTCAGTTTGACTGATAGTCTTGACTCGGTTGACGTTTGTTTGGTGTGTTATAGGTGATTGTAGTGTTATATGTGTGATATAGGTGAGTTTTAGCACTAAATCCCTTTGCGTAAGTGGTTTTATTGTGATTTGGAAAATTTGGAATTTGGGAAGTTCATTTTCATCACCTTTGTGGTGTAGAAATTACTTGTGAAGTTTTGGTATTTTTGTGTTTTTGCGTAACGAGTCTTCGTTCAAGTATTTGATCGTTAGTAAGTTACGAGAAGGTTGTTTTCATGAGTTATATTTAAAAAGAGTATGAAATTCTATTTTTGGAAACTATGTTTTGAAAATGATTATTTTTCCGGTTTGTCGTAAAATTAAGGTTTATCGCGAAAGACGTTAGGTTTCGATATGGGAATACATAAAATATGAAAAGTATGAGGTTTTGAGTGTAATAATTAAGTTTAATAAAAAAAAATAAATAAATATATATATATATATATATATATATATATATATATATATATATATATATATATATATATATATATATATATATATATATATATATATATATATATATATATGGTATAAAAATCGGCTAGGAAAAAAAAATTAAAAGGAAACCAAATTTGAGTCCAATTACAACACCTAATGATAAGGATTATCCATAAATAATATATAAACAAACCCCAACACCCCACAAACGTTTTTTGGGAGTTCTTGGTCGATCCAAAGGGGCAAGGGAAGGAGAAAAATTTAGGGATTTATTGTTGGAGCTAAAATCAAGAACAAGGTATAATTTTCGATACTTGTATTCACTTAATTGTGTAATTATTAAATAGATTCATGTAATACTAATTATGATGGATCTAGGGTTTGTAAACTTCTGTAAATTAATTAATTAAAATATGATGGGATCAATTAGTGATTATATTATGATTATTGGTGAAGGGAATTGAGCGTAAAACATGCTAGTTATTGAGTTAGGGTTTGGACAGAAAACTATGGCTGTAAATATGTGAGTGTAATTAACAGATGGTGAGGAGTTAGATCATGAATTTTTAGTCTAAATTGAATTATAATGAAAGAGCTTTCCAAAGAGTCCAGTCACGATTGATTTCAAGGTCAGGAAGTTGGTCTTTTTATTTTTCTTTGTTAAGGTGCTAAAGCTGTCAAACCGGGACAGATTTTGGGTAAACGTTTGAGGGTATTTTGTGGTTGTAAAAGTGGTATTTTGACTAGCCATTCTGAAATATTTAAGTATTAGGTTATAATAGACTACCACGAAAAGGATTCACGATAAAAACTTGTAGAAGTATTTTATGTTAATTGAAACTTTTTGGTGTGCGTTCAGATCCGAATTTGAGTAGTTGACAAGTTTGATTTTCTTTTGAGTACTTGTGTGTGTTATTGGTCCATGGCCTTCTGGGATTAGCTTGTATGCTTATGAGAGACCATGGTAAATTTTTGGTGTGAGTTGTTGAGCTTTAATTGTCATGATTTCATGTGGGCGAATGTACCCAAAAATTCTGCGTTTTCTGATTTTTAAAGTGCAAGGGATTTAGTGAGTGTTAGGTTATGGTGGTGGTTAGTATGGTGTCTAGGAGATCCATTGTGGGTCATATGTGTATTGCATGGGTTGTAGCTTTTAGCTTGACCTTGTATAATGTGGATTATTTTTGTGTGTTATAGATTGTGAATTGTTTTTGTGAAAGCTGCGGAGTTTAAGGTGAGTTCTTAGTCCCATATTTTAACTTGTTTTAAACTTGGGATGGGAATGATGCTTGTCTTAAATGATTTGAATTACTGTGATTATGTGTATGTGTTAAAGAGCTCGAACTTTTAATGTTATCGTATTTATGCTATATGTGAACGGTATTGTTTTGTTGTGTGATTGCTGTGTGGTCCAATTGGGAGGGTGCTTACCCTGTTGCTCGTGCATGCGACCTAATTGGAGAGTAGCATCCCTACTCACTATTTTTATGTTGTGTGGTCCGATCGGAGGGTATTAATTTACCCATTTTTTTTTGAAGCGGGGGTCACGTTCCGGCCCGGTATGTTGTGAATTTGGATCGGCCCGATGGTTGCCTTATGTGTGATGTTGCCTTGTGATACATGTAGCTTATATGATAACTATAATTATTTGTCCGGCTATGTTTTATAATCACAGTGATTTTGGTTGCCTAGTGTGTTGAGTCTTAAACCTATGAATCTCACCAACGTTATGTTGACATTTTAAGCATCATTTTCAGGTGAGCATTCTAAGGCTATGATAGAAGGAGTGATTAGACATGACCTTAGTTGCATTGGAAGTGGTTTATCTATGCGTATGGAGTTTATCATGTTGTTTCTTTTCGGGTATTGTTATGACACTTCGTGTCTATACTTTGCTCTATTTTTGTGCATGTAGTTGTTCTCTATATAGACACCAGGTGTTGTGATGATATCCATGAAGTTACACCCGCGCGTTTCCGCCGTGGCGGGGTGTGACAACAATCATTTGAGCTGAAAAAAGATTACAATCATTTGAGCTGAAACAAGTTATGATTCGACTTGAAACCCCCGAGGAAGGACACACTTCTTGAAGAAACTATAACCCTTTCTCACTCGTGGATCACAAATAGAAGTAGGAATATACACATAAATTGGATCAAATGGATCAATGATCTCATATCCGCTTGTACACGCTACTGTAACTCATGTATCTAGCATCTTGCTACTTCGTTTTTACTAATATTTCGCCGTTAACAGAAAAATAAATAAATAAATAAAATAAAATAACTATCATTCTAGTATTAGATCACGTTATAACTAGACACCTTAATTAATTTCTCGTGATCGACCTCAAGTGTAAAAAGGATTAAAAAAAAAAAAAAAAAAAAAAAAACCTGATATAACACCTTAAGCAGATTAACAAACAGAAACTTTCATTTGGTCAGGGTTTCATCTGTTATGTAACCTTTATTTATACAGATTAACAAACATATTACCTTAAGAAGTTCCATCTCCTCGTCTGTTGGAAAATATTTTATTAGGTTGTCCACTTGATCTGCATCCATTGCTGAGTCATCCAAAGCAAGGACATGATCCTGTCAAGTTTTACAATTAGCATCATCAGAAGATCACTATAAATCTCATATGTTCTTGTACGTTCCAGCTTGACAAGCATAATGTCTTTGGATTTATTTATTTAGACAAATAGATATAACTATGACCAAATTTCAGTTGCTATTTGTTGGTGGACCAATTACATGTTCTTCATATGTGTGTTTGTGTTTTTTCTAGAACAACATCACTATTATAGAAGTAGAAAGAGCTCTATCAAGTAACTAGAGGCACTTTAGAAATTTACAAAACTGGGTTACTAAATCTTTATGTGTTTTTAGTTACCACACCAATAGCTCCATAACCAAAAATTAAAAAAAAAACAAACAAACTTGACCTTACCATCAATTCATTCAACGGTATTTTGACCTTTGAAAGTATAATCTCGCAGTTTATTGCCCTGATGGGCTGAATCTGCAAGAAATGCAATGGACTAAATAACTTTGCGCGTAAAAATTTCAAGCTTATTCCAATTGTAGCTCCAAGTCCATAACATACAGTTTTCAAATGAACCGAACTTTCTAATAACTGGCAACAATTTTGACAATGTAAGGGATAAGATTGATTATGAAGGTATAGAGTTATTAGCAAATAGTTGCCTGAGATTTTAATTTTGGTTCTGCTTTTAGATCTGACACTGGAAAGAGAGACTCGAGTTCCGACCTATCAATCTCTGGCACCCTAACGTACATAAACCATAAGAAATAAAAAAAAATCAATAAACACTTAGTGGGAATCGCTAACTTAGAAAAGAAACAATAACTTACTTTGAAGCGTCATTGGATTTTCGTATCTCGCCCCAAAAGGTATTACCATATGCTTTTGTTATCTTTTCCCAATGTAAAGGCTTCAGCATCTTGATTTTTTGAGTATTTTGTTTTGAGCAAAATTGTTGTTGTGTATTTGAAGAATCAGTTTCTGACAAAGCACACCTCTTGAATAAATAATGGTCTGGAGGATATTGACAACCAATAACGTTTCGGGCTGGTGGTAGAGGTGGTGGCGGAGAAACATTTCTGGCTCTTGATAGAGGTGGGGGCAGGGCGGAAAAGGGACCTCACCATTAACAGAACGGATCACATCACAGGCGGCAATCGTGATACACCTCCAAGTAACGGACAAGGTGGAGGCAGTGGTGGTTGTGGAGCCAGTCTTTCATTATTTGCCTCTCGTTTAAGAAGAAACACACTTTTTATCGATCTCACCAGAATGCTGAATCTTTGGGTTCTCTCATCCATCAACAACAAATCGTCTTAGATATATGTATTATCCTCTAATAAAGTATCAGACAACATAGTCCTTGACATATCACATACATGTTGGCAACCAAAACCTTAAAAAGTTTCATAAGAATAAAGATTGTTTTGACATTTGAACTAACTTAAAGTCCATCTATGGGAAATAACCGAGATGTAAACAAAAAAACCATCAAGAACCATGATTTGAAACAATAATTGTCTTAATTAGAATCACATAGAAACAAAACCACATAAATTAAACAATAGAAAAAACATTTCAAACATGTGGTTAGCAGAAGCCAAAGGACAACGAGTTACATGGCAGCCTCAAGAAATTGAAACTGAAAGCCTAAGAAATCGTCATATGTTATTGAAGTCCATGCCAAATGTTTAATGTCATATCTATATCTATACTACATTATAATGTATTTTGGACTATTCTATAATCAGAAAGACTTAAAATTCAGACTTTTTTCTTGCTTATTATGAAAAGATTTCAAAATTTATTTGTTAGGAAGCAAGTTAGTAATTAGAAAGTTTGTTTGGAACCGGTTGGTTGTTCACACTAAAATTATTTGGCTTAATCATCTCTAATATCTCTATTTATAAAACATGAAGACAATTAAAAGTGTAACAAAATAACGCAAAATATAATACACGGTACCCGCCACCGTATTGCGCGGGTACCGTTCTAGTCAGATATAAAAGTTAAAGGTTAGATAATGATTGCCATGACGTCTAGGGGGTGTCTGGGATTAAATCCTCGTTTTCACTAATTATCTCCACCTTTTTTCGAAATTGTAATTAAATCATAATCATTTATGGTGATCATGTAACAAAACATATATTCTTAATTAACCACAACCTTTAGGTTGTCATTAGCAAACCCATTAATTTAATTGTGCATATAAGCACTTTGCAATCTAACCACTTTAAAAGGTAAATTTCTTATTGAAAAAACTAAGTTTAATTTATTAGATTCATTGTTCATCTCAAATTCTTAATGGAACTTTTAAGTAGTAATGGCCTGCTTATAAAATTAGGAAATGAATTTCACTTAACCTAATAATCAAGGATTTGTTTAAAGACATGGAACAAATAAACGAATGCTTCTTGCATGGACAGAAGCACACTAACCTATCCATTGTTCAATGAACACACTTTTGATTTATGAAGGTTATCAATTAGTAATTGTGTGTATTGAAAGGTTACTATCCTTTTCTATCAAATTACATGTAATGATTGTAATCCAACTATATATATATGATATGATTGTGACGACGGTTGAGGTTGAGATGGATCTTAACTTGCTCATTAGTGTTAGGCAAACCATAGAACTTTATTCTGTATATCATCAAACTGTTGATAAGGTTAGCCTTGTCAAAACGTTCAAGACAGGCTCAAATAGCATAAAAATATCTGTAAGTACGATGTTCAAAAGTTATCCACTAAATAATCAAGCCAGAAAGATAAGCAACATCCAAGGTTCAAATCCCAGATAAAATCCTTGAACAAAAATCCAGTTTCCTGTAATTTACACGCTCTTTGACTGCAGATATATTACTCTAACCCTGCACAAAATATTGAACCAAAGATGATGGTCATGGTTTGACTTTTGATTTGCTGAATTTATTAACTGTATAGCGTAACCACATTAAACATGACATATAAGTAATGCATAATAAGTTTTATTTCAATAAGTCATTCACTTGACCTCAAAAGTCAACGACTGATTAAACCTAAGAAAAAGGCCGGTTTGAGAAACTGACCTTCAACCACGACTACGCGTATGGAAACTGGCACCTAATAATCTGTGTTCTAGCCATGTGCTGCCGCTGCAAGCTTATAACCCTTCTTCATGTTCATAATTATTTTTAAGTGCAGTCGACTAAAAGAAAATAAATTAAAAAAAACAAAATAACTATCTAACATTATTATCAAAGATAGTGGTATATGTTCTGTCTTGGTATCAGACTGTGCTACTTTTAACTTTTCATTTATAGGGCTTAGGGCTTGTTTCTTTTTTTTTCCACATTAAGTGGGTGGGCCCCTTTCTGTTAATGGGTCTTAATGGGGAGAAGCACCCTTTGCTTCCTCTCCTCATATAGACCATTTAACAGAAAAAGAAACATATTATATGTGTGGTCCCACCACTATCTCCCCATTAAGACTCATTAACATAAAAAAGAAACAGCCCCTTACTTTTCTTCCTTTCTCTTCTCTGCCAATATTTGTCCGGCGTTTTCTTTGTTTGCTTTATCAAACATTTGTACAAATGACAACAAAGTTCTAACAACTGTAAAACAAATTGGTAAAATGTATAAGGAAGTCAGTAAACCATAAATCCATGATTAGTGTGGTAAAATATGAAAAACTGTTATTTTGGTAATAGTAAAAATTACCACACTCATATGGCAAACGACGGGGATCCTCGCCAAAATACCGAATTAAAGCATCTATATTTTTATGCTATAACAGGAAACAAGCCTTAAATTACAGATGATAAAATATTAAAACCAACTATTTGTATTTTGCATATCTATAAGGAAAATATGAGACATACCACACTATCATATAGACACATCAGTGACTTTACTTCAATTTCTGCTGAAGGAATGAATTTTCTTAGAACCTAGTCAATAAAATTAGTTATCAAATAAAGTACTAATACATACTAACGAATGAAACAAAATGTTAGGCGAAAAATCCTAGGTTGTCATTCTTTTCTCCGTTACGAAAAACATTTTCCTCTTAAATACTAATACCTAGAAATGACAAGATGGGGTTAATGGGATAATGCTTGTTGCCCATTTTCTTTATAAATAGTGAATGCTATAAATAATATTCAGTTTGTTACTATAATAAATTAGTCTGTGAACAAAACAAAGTTCAAAAGCTTGTATACTTGTACGCATTAAAGGTATGCTTTGAGCCGGCACTCATCCTGTTCGACCCATTCCCCTTTAAGCTAAGTTTTATATTCAACGGTTTGAGAAAAATAATACTGCTCAAAGCAATCAATTCATAGGTAAATGGATCAAAAATGTTAACTTATATATGATGAGTAACTCATGGTGTAAGAGATTTGTTCTCAAAAGTACAAACGGTTGGTATAAGAGATTTGTGGATTCAAGTCTCGTTTGAGACATTTGTGAGATATTATGTGTGAGTTAGGTGGTATAGATGTGTAATAAATTGCCGTTCAAAAAAAACAAGACACATAGGTAAGTTTCTAAACCTCATCAAACTGAGCTTCTTACCTTACGGAATCTTGTAGACATGGGTCCATCTTTTTTGGCATATTTCCTTTCCGACTTAACATTCCGAAATCCTGTGGTAATTGAATGCATATCATCTGCCAATGATTTCACTACCAGCTGGAAGAAATAATTAATATCGTCAAACATAAAGCAAGTCAAAATTACTTCCTTTTATGTAACTTTGATGATATCAAACTAAATTACCTTTGATGCATGTACCAAGCTTCCAAGATCCTTGAAAAAATCAAGGAGTTCAGGTTGTTTGTCAGCAAGAACCTAAAAACACCAACTTTATGTGATACACTGATGACTTGAGATAATTATATACTTAAAACATTTTTTTAGGAAAAAGAAAACAAGTTAAATTATACCTTACAAAGATAATGCATGAGACTCGTTCTATGGTTATTTGAACGTATATCTGTAAGTTTTAGGAGGCTCTCCAACCTGAACCCAGTGGCATCACCTAACAAAACCAATTTCTTTTTCCATAAGTCAAAGAAACGAAGACTTAAAGCATTAACAACCAAGAACAATAGCATAACGACAGAATTACCCCTTTGAGTCCCTCGGTTCAAGGCATTTCCCAAAGAAAGGATTGTTTGCATGACTGTCTTCAATTTAGCAGAACACGTGATCTGGTAGAATCATCCAAAACCCATGAAGTATAAGATGTAGATGAGCAATGTTATTACCGATAAAAGATAACTTGCCTGTTCAGCTGACAAAATTATAATGTTTAGCCTCTCCCGAAGCTCAGAAACCTAGATTGAAGAAAAGAAAAAAAAAAGGAAAAAGACACAAACATTATATTAAAATTGAGACTTATAACAAGCAGAGGATGCATGTCATAATATCTTCTGACCTGTGCATTGAACTGCATCTTGAAAGAGAACACTCTCAACTTAGATTCTGCACGTGGAACTCTCATCAGCTCCATGAAGAACTGTTGCAAAGAAATACAAAATGCAGCCATCAAATTGTGTACAGTATTAAAACTAAGTTTTCCCTGCTCACTGTTATAATAAATTAACAAATAACAATGTATTGCAAACCTGTTCACATTTTCCCAATTCATTTCTATCTCCTCTGTATTCCTAACCATAAAAACCAAAAACATGTAATCAGCAGCTCACATGACTATAACAACTAATTCAAATATAACTGACAAAATCCAGGTGTTGACCAATCCTTGATAACAGATAATCAGCAGTTTAACTTGCGTTTTTCATCAATATCTTTTGGTTCTTCTTTCTCAGCTGTATAGACTCGCAACAATGTCTATTATTTAAAGTATGCACAACAATTAAGTTCTGAGATTTTACTTAACAAAATCAGGGTTCTTTTTGTCAAATTGTAAACTTTTAAACACATCAAGAACAAATATTTTACCATAATTATGTTCATCTCCTCTTTTGTTGGACAAATTTTTATGAGGTCGTCCACTTGAACTACATTCAATGCTGAGTCATCCAAAGCAAGGACAGCTTCCTGTCAATTTCACATATTAAGCACCAACGGAAAACCCTTTACATTGGGAAAACCCTTTCAAATCTTGATAACCATAGTGTTCACTACAAGAAAATGGACTTTTAGTGCCAGGGGATCTAGTGACACATAAAAATGTCACTATATCCAACCTTTTAATGACACTTTTTGAAAAGCGTGGGCAAAAGGTTAAATTTTTGATATTTAATGACACTTATTGAGAAAAATATGTGTCTCAAAGGGCGAAAAAATTATCCTTACAATTTTTTGTGTCATTATATATACTACCTACTTCACTTCTACCTACACTTTTAAGTGTAGGAGAAACACCCAAAAGATTTAGTGACATTTTCTTCTAACTTTTGTTGACATCTCGATAACTTTTAGCGACAACTTTTTTATAGTGACACTTTTTTGTGTGTCACTAAATGACAATTTCTTTTGTAGTGTTTTATAGATACAAATATGAACAAATTTCACTTGCTTTTGTATGTCAACAGTTAATAGTTCTTTGTGAATTTGTAATTACCACACTAATAACTCCATGACTAAAATATGATTACTTAACCTTACCATCAATTCATTTAATGGTATTCTGATCTTTGAAAGTATGATCTCACAATTAAATGCCCTCTTGAACTCAATCTGCAAGAAATGGAATATGAAAAAAAAAAAAATAGATATCTCTTGGTGTAACAGATTTTAGAGAACCAGACTTCTACTATATAGCAACTATATAATCTTGACAATGAAAACTGAAAAGATCGATTAAGAATATATTACTACCTCCGTCCCAAAATTATTGTCCACAGACAAAAAACACACAGTTTTAGAAAAGTATCAACTTTACAGCTTTCTCTCTCTTACTTTTTGCACAAAGACAGTTTTACCCTTATTCAATTAATTTCCAACTTCTTTAAAGTTTGTAATAATAACTACAAATAAGGGTAATATGGTAAACTTAATTTATATTTCCTATCCATTTATAGATGTGGACAATTAATTTGAGACAACCGAAAAAGGAAAGATGGACTATAAATATGGGACGGAGGTAGTATATATAGTAGTTGCATATTTCAGAATTATTAGTAACCTTTCCCTTGTATTCTCTTTTTAGTTCTGCTCTTGGTGTTGATGTTGAAAAGAGAGACGCGAGTTCCGTCATATTAATCTCTGGCACCCTAATGCGCATAAAAACCAAAAAAAATCAAGTAGTAACAAGATTCAGAAACTTGTGGAGGTAGACATTATTAACTAATTACCAAAAAAAATAAAAAAAAAAATAAAAAAAAAAAAAAAAAAAAAAAAAAAACTTACTTTAAAGCTTCACCAGGATTTTGTGCCTCGGCCCACATGGTTCCGTATACTTTTTTAAGTTTCGACCAATGATAAGCCTTCAGCTTTGTTGATCCAAGATTTTTTGAAAAACGAGTTGTTGATAAATTATGCCCCATAACTCTAAGTGCCGCTGGGCGTGACGGAGGCGGAGGTGGAGGTGGTAGTGGTGTAGGATCACTACCACACCACATTGCAGGGGGCACCTGTGATATACCTAACCTAACAGGACAAGGTGGAGGTGGTGGTGGTATTGGTGGGGGCAGGTGTGGGAACATACACATTGCAGGGGGCACCTGTGATATACCAACCCTAACAGGAAAAGGTGGAGGTGGTGGTGGTGTGGGCCCACCTTCCATAAGTATCTTGCCATTTAGGAGTGGTGGTGGTGGTGTAGAAAGAACTGAAGGTGAATGTGGTGATAAAGCTGATTTTGGTTGTAACTCCACATCACTCAACTTTTGCTTAATCAAATCAGGAGCCACATTAAATGAATTATTAGATTGAACTGACTGTGAGGAACTGGTCGCCGATGTTTCTTGTACAATGTCTGCCGTGGCTATCTGGTGGGAAACATTTAAGGTTACATCTCTTTTAGGGCCTAGCCACTCATCAAAACATGTCAATTCTGCCGGAGGTTTAAAAGCTGTGGCATCCAAGTCTGAGAAAATAAGCTTCATCCAAATATATATATTTTTTCAGTAAAGATATGGGAAAATATAAATGAATATTAGCACTAATGTAGATTCATATAATATATAAGCATGTGAACATCAGAAATATACCTTAACCCTGAAGTCATTGTCAAATGTATCCTTAGCATCCCAAAGTGTGTCGATTTCATCACTATTAAGCACTACAAAATTTGACCCCATAAAGGCTGTGTTGAACATGGTACGAAACATCATCTTTTCACTAGTGAGATCATCATGTAAATTGATGCACTCAAGCACAATGTCACCTTGAACATGGCAATTGATATCAAAGTTAATTAGTTCACGTTCTGCCTGCAACAAGTGGTAAGAGGTGATGAGAATATATAATAATTCGAAAGCAAGAGACTTGCGTGCTATTATGGTACAAAATAGCGAACATCAAAAATCTTGCCTGCTTATAGTGCCCAAAATCTGTGTTCGTTTTTAGAGCTGAAAATAGAAGTTTAGGAGTTTTAACACCAGGATGTAAAGGATCTTGCCCATAAATCCTAAAAATAGGGCGGCAACCACCATTCCCATCAAAATCAGGTATAAACTGGAATACCACACATTTTAAAGTAAGTGCCTTGTCCTGTAGAGGCCATTTTACACCCACGTTCCTCGATACATACTGTAAGTACCTCAGCTGAGAAGGTAAAGGATTCAGTCGTGGAAAGAATAGCAGCAGTTCACGAGCCGCTTGCTTATAAACAACATCCAACGTTTTACCTTCCCCACTATAATTATTTTTATAAGTCATGAAAGCAGCCAACATGAATGCCAAAATTGGCCAACCGCCCTGTTCACAATGCATTAGAAGAACATGTTGCTGCCCGAGTAAAAGCCAGCTTTCACTTGTTTTTAAAAAATGGTGGATAACTTCCATTGGGAGCAATGGGCAGCCTTTATATTGTTGAGGATAGTCCATAACCTTTATGTCATACTCTGATAAAGAAGAGGCGACCTGGCTTGATTCTTTATCGCCAAAGTTATATATTCGGATAGAAGCTTCAGGGTAATGGTCCTTGAGCTGATCAATAGTGTCTCCCATATATCTTTTGTTGCAGCTATAGACTAAACACAATATGGTTGTGTTAAGTAGACAATTCAACTAATGATGTATCATTTACAAGGATATATATATATAGTTGATACTATACTTTTTATAGTCTTTGGTAATTAAATTCAAAAAATATATACATCTTTAACCATTCCTAAACACAAATCTTACATCCACATGCTGAAAGAAGATTCCTCAACACATTCTTATCTAAATTCAAGTGAAAACGATGTTTTAGAATCAATAGTAAGCATTCTGTTGCTATATTTTTCTATCTACATAAACAAGGGAATGTTTGGGATAGCGCAGCTTATCATAACTACTTATTGCAAATGTATGCTACTTTCAATAAGTAGCAAAATATAAACTGCTTTTATACTAAACAGTTTAAGATAGTAAATAAGATAAAATTTTGCATCAACAAGCACACACTCGAGACTGCTTACGCAAACTCATTGACATGCATACATCTACCTATAATGCAACTAGACTACATAAACAAATCACATTTACGTTCCTCGATCGGTATGAGCGGACACTCTCTAAATGAGCCGTTGAATCAATCTCATCATTCCTTTCACATATTTGTCCTTGGGCCGAGAGTGTGAGCCAATATTGCCAGTTATCAGTGTTTTTTTCGGGATATTTCCAAATAGAACATTGTGATAACGAGAAACAATTAAAAAAATGCACAAAGGATTAATGATTGTGTGAGCATAACAAATTAAAGAAATGAAAGAAAATCACCATAAAGTCTTTCAGATATCTCAAGGAGCCGATTAGGCATTTTCTTGTAGAACAATTTACGTACGTAACAATGTCACTGAAATTAATCAATCAGTGATCCTGAAACCCTAATTAAAAAGGTGAAATGTATGCATGTGCATGTGAAATATGGTGTTCGGATATGTTTGAATATGCTTTTCTATAGGTATTGAAGGCTACAAAAAAAGATGATAATAAGTCGAGATCTCTTATCTATGTGTATCAAATATTGTAACAAATCTGATGTTACTTTAGCACTTTTAGAAAATATTGTTATACCAAATTTAGTGGAGTTTCATTGTTAAAAAACCTTTTACTCACTATATTGATATTTTAAGGATACTAGATGATTACTCACATATAACAGCAAACAATATAGTAGCGGTTACTTTGTGTGCATATTTATTTGTTTATTTTTTGTGTATATATGTGTGAAGTTTTTTTTGAAGCAGCAAATATTTTATTCATCACCAAAATCCTTTAGCGAGAAGCTATATAGATACAACTAAATAATATAAAAAACAAGCACCAACGACCCACTTAACAGAGAGCACGATTAGGGACGCAAGAGATAAATGGATTCGCAACCCACTCGTCCCAGTTAAGGTTCACTTTTCCACGACTTGATATCCAACAAAATGAGTGCCTTTGGACCTCAGAAAAACACCATTCAGTGGTATGATCGATGCCTGAGAATATCTTTTTGTTCCTTGCATTCCAAATAACCCATGCACCAGTAAAAATAACAGCTTCGAAGCACTTGAGCTGAAATGGGTGAAACATCTTCTTTTTGTGATCACTCATATCACTAACGAGACTTAGAAGAGCATGAATATTAATCTCAACCGGTATCTGAAAATTCCACCATAAGAATATTTTTTCCCACAGAATTTTGACTCGAGCACATGCAATCAACGAGTGCTCTAAATCTTCACAAGAATCTTCACAAAATGGGCAAAGCAACGAGTCCAGGTCTATGTTCCTTTTATCTAAATTTAGACGGGTAGGAAGTCTATCTTTCTCAGCTCCCCATATGAATACACACACTTTTTTAGGAACAAGGGAAAACCATTTTGTTTCCGAAGATGTAGGGAGAATCTTTTCGTCAAGAGCAGCTCGAAGAGATTTGACAGAGTAAACACCTGAAGATTCCATGGACCACCTCCAACCATCCTTATCATCATTAGTCAAAGAAGTATTCCCCGCGATGCTCAGCAAACTGGATAATTCTTCTTGCTCTCTTCCACTTCGAATTTGTCTTCTCCAAGCCCATTTCCATTCCATCACGCCATCCGAATTTGAACACCTCTCTTTAAGTTTACAAAGTTTGTCCCTTTCCAACTCGAATAATCTTGGGAACATATGAGAAAGGCAGCTAGAACCAAGCCAAACATCGTCCCAAAAACATATAGACTCACCGTTACCCACCCGCCTCTGAAAGTATGAGATTAAGGGTATGCCTAGATCAGTCGTTTCTTGCCCTACTTTTGATATGCTGGACCACACTCCTTTAAATTGAGGCATATACATGAGATCTTTTGTACCTCCAAGGTTCCCATGGATATCATTGATCACAGATGCCCAAAGAGAGTCCTTGTCAATACGAACTCTCCACCATCACTTGGCTAGGAGAGTGATATTTTTCTTTTTGTAGTATATTAGATTTTTAACCGAAGAAATGCTCGTGAAAGTATGTTCCCCGGGTCGTTCTCCCAACGAAGGTTGAATTGATCTTGTCGACACGGTTTGTGAATCTTGTGAAGTGAATGGGGTTTTTAAAAGAGATATTTTGGTTTTTAATTATGCTACAAATGAGAATAAAATTGTAATTAAAGCAAAGAGAATGAGCAACTAGTGCAAAACACATTAGCAAATAAAACAAACATACTCAAAAGTGAAAGAGAAATAAAAACGTAAAGAAAACTTAAAACGACTAATTTGAAAATAAAAATAAAAATAAAAGTGAAACTAGTTCTACGATTGCAAATTAAGTTTTAACTAAATAATAAGATATAAAAGAAAAATAATGTAAAAGAAAATTATATTTTTGGCTTTTTAATTGTTTTTTAATAAATGAAAAGGATGTAAAGACTAATTAAAACGGAAATACGTAAAAGAAATAAAAACTATTTATTATTAAACTAAAAATGTTTACTAGAAAACGTGACTAAATAAAAGATGCTAACTTGTTATAAAATAAATCCTAACTTGATAAGTTTTTAGAAAATTTCGGCAGAGTTTCGTTTAGATATTGAGCATAAGAAAACCTCACTCGATAAACGATGAGGAAATGATTATCTAACTCGATAATCTTGGCTAACTCGCCAAAAGAAATTAAGCATGGTAAAAATAAAAAAAAACTTAACTCGAAAAAATATTTTATTAAAACACTAACTCGATAACATTATCAAAAGCTAACTCGATATGAAATATTAAATATTTATTATAATTGCAATTTAGTCCCTGACCGAAATCGAAAACGAAAAAATTGCAAAAAGGTCCCTATAACTAAACTGCTAACTCGATATGTATTATTTTTAATCTAACTCGATAGACTAAAAGTTTCTAACTCGATATTACTCTAAATGTCTAACTCGATAGATATTAAAAAAAATCTCTAACTCGATACTAACTTATAATCCTAACTCGATAGATACTAGAATAACACCTAACTCGATACATGTATTCACCCTAACTCGATAGAACATGTAAAGAAAATGGCAAACTCGGAAAATCTTAAAAAAATCAAACTCGACAAAACTTAATAATAAGCTAACTCGGCAGAACTTTAAAATGCAAACTCGATAATAAAGAAATTTTAAAAACCAAACTTGAAAACATCATAACAAAACACAATTTTGATCCAAAATAAAGCCTAAAAATAAATGTTTTTCAACAAATTTATTACCAAACAAACTAGTTTAACCATAAACTATAAATCCCACCAATAAAAACACCATTTTAACAACTAAAAATTAAAGATTTGTAGAGAGATAAAGCTAGAGAGAGAAAGTAAATAAAACTTGATTTCATAAAAATAAAATTACACTACTCCTACTACTATGAGGACCAACCCTCAACAACAACCTTTCAATGTTGATGTTAAGGGGATATTTATAGGCTAGGGGCTAGGGCTTCTCTAATCTTTGCCATTGTTGCACATTTAGCCCCTAGACCTTTACAAATCATAAAATTCAAGCCTAAAACATTATAAAATGTAACTAATACAACTTAATATTAAACGTAACGACTGATAACGATCCAAATGCGTTTCTTGTAACTTGGAGGATTAGAGTTGACGTTTCTTTCACGGCTTCGGCTTTTGACCTTTTTCAATCCCGTGCTCGTTTTTGTCGGTTTTGCTTCGTTTTCGTTCATTTTTCACATATCCGTACCTGCACATACACAAATACAAAAACACATATATTTGGCATATTTGGCTTGGTTTTTGGTCTTTTTAGGTCCGTTTATGGTTAAGAAAAGGTGAGTAAATAAGCACTCACCAAAATCCCCCAGACTAAGGTATTGCCGTGCCCTCACGCAATGTCATAACCTCACGCTTAAGAGATAAACAATTTTCAAAACCTCTCTTTACTGACGTTGTAAAGTAGCAATGACTTTCAAGAGAAATATTAAAATCATTTATTCTCAAAAACGCCCCATTTTCCGATTTTCAAGAATAACACTACAACTACTCTTTTTGTACTTTTTCATTTTTTATATGTGACGGTTTGCCTTGACTTTCATTATCAATTCTTATCTGTTGATAACTTTCAGGGTCTACGAGTAGAAACACTTCTCACAGAGAAGAGACCGTACGGATAAAAATCGTCATCCTTGATTTTTCACAAGCTCCCAAACTAAGCGTAAAATCGAGATCATTGTTTATCCAGAAGTTAGATGCTAACACTGCCCACAAAAATTACTTGTGTATTACCTCTTGTCCCCAGGTCCTAAGTTTTGTATCTCAAGATTTTAATTTGTTGAGAAATGAATCGCTTCATATTTTCTCGTTTCAATAATTTTTTAGTCCGATAGTGACACCTAAGTTTAAACACTAAGTAGTTATTCATTTTCTCTTAAGAACCACTGCAATAGAAATTCGGTCCACATCAAGGAATTTGGGGTACATACAATATCAAGGATATAAGTTGCGGAGTACAATCACGTGCACCTCATGTGACTGATTACTAATCACTTATCACATGCACCTCACGCGCCAACAACTTTTTGATACATACATAGCTCTTATTCTACAATACTACAACTTTTATTTTTTTCATTTTTCACTTTTTTCATACTTTGATACTTTTTTTTTTTTTTTCTTGACTTTTTTCTCAACATCAATGGAAGCTTATTGGGTAGCTCCAAAACCACATAGATAATCAACTTTTGACTTTTGATTTTTTTTCACTATTTAGCTCTTATTTTTGATGTTCCTTGATATGTACCCAATTTCTAAAGCAAAAATTCTCTTAAGAAAACAAAGAACTAAATATTATTCAAACCTAAATACCACTAATTAACCTAGAACATCTATTATATATGGGTGACGTTTCTGATGGGAACAAGGAGGCCACAAGTACCTCTCGTGGGCTTTTTAAATCCCAGTAATGCGATCCGTGTATAGCACGAAACTTCTAAATAAACTCTATCATTCCTCGATCTCCGCAAATTTAAAATCCCAAATAATGAGATCCGCGGATGCTTAGCCATAATCATTTGATTATATTGGTTAAGGGAGACGAGCTAGGGCTCAACACGCCCGGTCAAGTCGAAACATTTATTTCTACTCTCGCCGGTAGGAAAGTCAAAACAAGGTGTCAAAACTTATTATTCATATCATATATATATATATATATATATATATATATATATATATTTTTTTTTTTTTTTTTTTTTTTTTGCATAATAAAGCGGTGACAAAAATTAAAATTTTTGGTGGAAAACGGAGTTGCGTAAGTTAAAGCTCAGACGATGGTACAGGTCAAATCGAATCGAAGATTCACCCCCCCCCCCCCCCCCCCCCAGACTAAAGTGAAACATTGTCCTCAATGTTTTAAGGGTACGGGTAATCCTACGTAAAATCTAAGGCCGTTTATTAAGTATGCCAAGAGATAAACGTTAGTCGATAAGATTTAGGATATGGTGAATTTCCGATAGAGCAGCGAAGGATGAGACTCGAGTGGAGAGAACAACAAACCACGAGCACGAGAGTCTTCAAACTTCGGGGAAATTCCTGAACATTCATAAACAATCACGAAAACACGAGCTTGGAAAGGGTCGCCCCCCTCACGTCACGTTATTAGAAAATAGAAAATATAGAAAATGAAAATGGATAAGCATGGGGTGCCTCCCACGAAGCGCTTGTTTTTGTTCACCGAGTCACATGAGCTTGACTCGATCCCCGAATTAATTCGTCCTTGGGGAGAGCAGATGAAACGGACAACCAGTATAAACGGAGATGCCGGGGTCAAAAACTGTATCCTCACTCCCGGTGGAATGGAAAGAAGAAATGATGGGATAAGTATAGAATGGATAAAACACCCAGATGATAAAAGCAAATTCTAGTTCAGAATCAAGGGTGGGTTGGGTGGGAAAAATATTAAGCACAGGAACAACTTGTTCAGAAATCTCGTCCACCACTCCAAAATTATCTTCATTAGTATCGGTTTCAAAAACTACATCCGGTGGTTTCGCGGGTGGACGAGAAGAAGGTAAATCTGAAGAAATAACATTCTCGTCATTCTCAATACCTGGTGGTATCGAGTCATCCGCAGCAAGAAATATATCGACACTCTCTAAAAGAGGGTTACGTAACGGATTATCGAAAATAGGTTCAGAGTCAATTTCAAAGACAAAACGCTCATAATCCGGAAGAGAGATATCAGCATGAATAGTGGGATTGCCACTACTCGTCTCTTCGAATCGAAAAATTTCAAGCTCGGGTAAGAAATCACTATCCATATTGGGGATAGGAGAAGAAATCGGAGGGTCATTCAATGCCTCGATCTTAGAGATAAGAAGATAAACTTTGGATAATTTCTCACGAAGAGCTTCATCTTGAATTTCCGCATCATCATCTTCATCAATATCATCGATATCTCCACAAGAGTCTTCATCACTCGTAGTATACTCATTGTGAGAATCAGAATAACTTTCCACTTCAACTAAATCTTCATTGCTCATCGGAGGGAGAGAAGTTAACGGTTCTTCATTCAATAACTCTTCAAGTACACGAATGTCTTCCTCCGGATCAAAGTTAGCATTGTCAACCATTGTCGGAATGGCATCACTAGCAAGAAATGCCTCAATCTCATCTAAAACGGCATCACTCCCTTCAACCGGTGTGAAAGAAGGATGAAAAGAAGAATCACCGTTAGAATTTTCCCCGGACTCACTTTGGATTGAAACGAGGTTCTCAACACTAGACGTATTGAATTCGTCAGATTCCGTTGCCGGAATAGTGTCAAGAGGCTCGTCCCCCATTGTTAGAGAGTCCACGGGTTCTACTGGAGAAGAGATAGAATCATTTTGAGGATTTATATTGATGGTAATTGTGGAATCATCATCGTACAAACAACACTCGCAAAACTGGAATTTTCTTTCTTCGACACGAGGTACTTCCATCGGTCTCTCATAAGGCTCGGGAGTAGATGTATAACGATTAATCACCATCTCTTTCAACTTATCCATCATTGATTTGAGTTCAAGAATTTGATTATTGAAATTGGAAGATTGTGGGGGTTGATAAAAACCATTAGAATCGTAACAAGAATTAGGTTCATGATAAGAATTTTCAAACGATCCCCCACAATGTTCAAAACTCGATGTATTTTGAAATGAATCACCGTTGTAGCACGAATTTGGCTCATAAAAATCATTTTGAGGAAAATTATTCAAGCTCGAGTCGTAAGCGTAAGACGTATCTGCACTCGGCATATAGCACATACAATCGGTGTATCCACATCCATCACAAAAACATCCTCCACACGGCCTTCCTTCTTCGGACGGGTTTCCACAATTATAGCAAGAAAACGACGGTAGTGGTGGTGTATAAAAATCGGGAATGTTAGACGAATTGTTGAACGAATTTTGATCATACGAATGAGAATTACAATTCAAACAAACGCCATCTCGTATATTATCTCCACATTCATTGCACGTACACCACACACACAACCCTCCGAAGAACGGTTCTCCACAATAGAGACAAATCGGATCCATGAGAATTAAATGTAAGAGGGATTGAGAAGAAGAATCAAATATGAGAGGATAAGAAGATTATTTTTGTTTTTTGAAAAAGAAAATCAAAATAGCAAAGGAAAATCTTTTTGGTTTTTTATATACTTTTTTTTTTTTTTTTTTTTTTTTTTTAGAGAGTATATTTACAAAAAACGAAAACTTCTCGGGAGAAGGGTCTTCAAAACACAAATCAAACAAACGATCGACGAAATCTTAACAACGCTTCCCCGGCAGCGGCGCCATTTTGATATTTCTTTTTGTAGTATTGTTTTTCCGAAGAAATACCGGTTAAAGTATGTTCCCCGGGTCGTTCTCCCAACGAAGCGTTGAATTGATCTTGTCGACACGGTTTGTGAATCTTGTGAAGTGAATGGGGTTTTTAAAAGAGATATTTTGGTTTTTAATTATGCTACAAATGAGAATAAAATTGTAATTAAAGCAAAGAGAATGAGCAACTAGTGCAAAACACATTAGCAAATAAAACAAACATACTCAAAAGTGAAAGAGAAATAAAAACGTAAAGAAAACTTAAAACGACTAATTTGAAAATAAAAATAAAAATAAAAGTGAAACTAGTTCTACGATTGCAAATTAAGTTTTAACTAAATAATAAGATATAAAAGAAAAATAATGTAAAAGAAAATTATATTTTTGGCTTTTTAATTGTTTTTTAATAAATGAAAAGGATGTAAAGACTAATTAAAACGGAAATACGTAAAAGAAATAAAAACTATTTATTATTAAACTAAAAATGTTTACTAGAAAACGTGACTAAATAAAAGATGCTAACTTGTTATAAAATAAATCCTAACTTGATAAGTTTTTAGAAAATTTCGGCAGAGTTTCGTTTAGATATTGAGCATAAGAAAACCTCACTCGATAAACGATGAGGAAATGATTATCTAACTCGATAATCTTGGCTAACTCGCCAAAAGAAATTAAGCATGGTAAAAATAAAAAAAAACTTAACTCGAAAAAATATTTTATTAAAACACTAACTCGATAACATTATCAAAAGCTAACTCGATATGAAATATTAAATATTTATTATAATTGCAATTTAGTCCCTGACCGAAATCGAAAACAAAAAAATTGCAAAAAGGTCCCTATAACTAAACTGCTAACTCGATATGTATTATTTTTAATCTAACTCGATAGACTAAAAGTTTCTAACTCGATATTACTCTAAATGTCTAACTCGATAGATATTAAAAAAAATCTCTAACTCGATACTAACTTATAATCCTAACTCGATAGATACTAGAATAACACCTAACTCGATACATGTATTCACCCTAACTCGATAGAACATGTAAAGAAAATGGCAAACTCGGAAAATCTTAAAAAAATCAAACTCGACAAAACTTAATAATAAGCTAACTCGGCAGAACTTTAAAATGCAAACTCGATAATAAAGAAATTTTAAAAACCAAACTTGAAAACATCATAACAAAACACAATTTTGATCCAAAATAAAGCCTAAAAATAAATGTTTTTCAACAAATTTATTACCAAACAAACTAGTTTAACCATAAACTATAAATCCCACTAATAAAAACACCATTTTAACAACTAAAAATTAAAGATTTGTAGAGAGATAAAGCTAGAGAGAGAAAGTAAATAAAACTTGATTTCATAAAAATAAAATTACACTACTCCTACTACTATGAGGACCAACCCTCAACAACAACCTTTCAATGTTGATGTTAAGGGGATATTTATAGGCTAGGGGCTAGGGCTTCTCTAATCTTTGCCATTGTTGCACATTTAGCCCCTAGACCTTTACAATTCATAAAATTCAAGCCTAAAACATTATAAAATGTAACTAATACAACTTAATATTAAACGTAACGACTGATAACGATCCAAATGCGTTTCTTGTAACTTGGAGGATTAGAGTTGACGTTTCTTTCACGGCTTCGGCTTTTGACCTTTTTCAATCCCGTGCTCGTTTTTGTCGGTTTTGCTTCGTTTTCGTTCATTTTTCACATATCCGTACCTGCACATACACAAATACAAAAACACATATATTTGGCATATTTGGCTTGGTTTTTGGTCTTTTTAGGTCCGTTTATGGTCAAGAAAAGGTGAGTAAATAAGCACTCACCAGAGAGCAAGGTTATAGGCTTTTAAGCTACCAAATCCGAGCCCACCACTCTTGATTTTAGCCATTGATTGATTCCACGCAACCCAATGGATATTTTTGTTTCACTGTCACCACCCCAAAGGAATCTACATCTGATACTTTCTAACATCTTTAGAACAGTAGATGGAGCTTTATATAAAGAGAAGAAGTATAATGGTAGGTGTGAAAGGACGGATTTTATAAGTGTAACTCTCCCACCAATCGACATGTTTTTTGCTTTCCAGTCCGAAAGTCTATCATGAAACTTCTGAATGACTGGATTCCAACTTTCAACATTTCTCATAGAAGAACCAATCGGTAACCCAAGGTATGTAAAAGGAAGTTTATCTTCCATGCAATTAATTTTTTGAGCCAAGAGAGAAACTTCTTCAGGATACACGCCCACACCCAACAGCTTACTTTTAGACAGGTTTATTTTCAGGCCTGAAGCCATATTGAAGCATCTCAAAATTCTGATTAAATTCAATATGTTTAACTCCGACCACTCTCCAAGGAATAAAGCGTCATCTGCGAATTGTAGGTGAGTGATTGGAGTACTGTGGGGGCTCACTTGAACTCCTTTGAAGACACCTTTGGACCTAGCTTCAATCAAGGCCACATTTAAAGCTTCCACGGCTATTATAAATAAGAAGGGTGATAAGAGATCTCCCTGTCGAACGCCTTTTTGAAATTTAAATTCATCAGTTGGCGAACCATTAACTAAAATTGAGGCCGTTGCGGATTGTAAGCAACTTTTAACCCATATTCTCCACGTGCTTCCAAAACCCATTTGATCCAATACATTGTCGAGAAAGTTCCAATTCAGGGAATCAAACACTTTATCAAAATCAACTTTGAAAATTAGCATTTGTTTTTTGACCCTTTTAGCCCAAGAAATTAACTCATTCACAATGAGAGGTCCATCCATTATCTGCCTATCTTTAACATAGGCAGACTGTGAGTTGCTGATGATGGACGGTAATACCAGAGCAAGTCTATTAGCGAGAACTTTGGCTAAAATCTTATATTGGCAGCCTAAAAGACTAATGGGCCGGTAGTCATTTGGTGTCATAGGATCACAAACTTTAGGAATCAATGAAATAAAAGTTGGATTACATCCCCTTGCCAAGCCTGCACCTTTCTCAAAAAATTTTAAAAATGCCATAATGTCATTACTTACCACATTCCAGAATCTTTTAATAAACATGAACGAGAAGCCATCAGGACCAGGGGTTTTGTCCCCACCGCAACTCCACACAGCTGCCTTAACCTCCTCATATGAGAAAGGTTTTTCTAATTCTTGTCGTTGATGTTCTGAGAGCCTCCTGAATCCATAGCTCCTAAATGAAGGCCTGGCTAAAGAAGAATCTGAAAACTTCTTTGAGAAAAATTGGAAAAACTGATTTTTAACTTCACATGGATCCGTAACCCATGTTCCAGCCACTGAAATTCCATGAATCGACTGTTTTCGCCTTCTACTATTGATGTAACAATGATATAAGCGTGAATTTTCATCACCCAAAGATGCCTATTTGCATTTTGCACGATGTCTAAGAGATCTAAGGTTCATTTGCTCCAACTTATAAATTTGGATAAGGTCTTCAGAATGTTGATGCAATTCACCCATCTCAATAGATCCTGATTCCACCTTTTTATCAAATTCTTCAAGACGATTAAGAATGTCTCTCTTCTGGTTCTCCTTACTATGTTTCACCTCTCTATACCAGTTTTTAATTGAAACTTTTATGTTTTTAAACTTGTTCTTCAATTGCACATCTGGTCTCACGAAATCCGAGAACTGAATGTTCCACACTGAACTTATGAGGGGGGCTAAGGAGTCTTCCTCGAGCCACACATTAGAAAACCGAAATGGTATGGGGCCATAGTCAAGCTTAGAAATTTCGAGAACAATTGGGCAATGGTCCGAATATCTTTTGGGTAAAACTGTCGCACGAATACAGGGCCAAAGACATATTACATTAATCGAGACTAGTATCGGTCAAGCTTGCTTAGCTTCGTACAGTCTCTAGAAATTCTTGTGAACCTCCTACCTCCCTGTTTTACTTCAATTAACCCAGCATCAACTATAAAAGAGTTAAAGTTATAAGCCACTGAAGGGATGAATTGAGACCCAACCCTTTCCGACTCCCTTCTTAATGCGTTAAAATCACCAAATACAAAAATCAACCCATTGAAAGTACTACAAAAACGCTTAATCTCCGCCCAAAGCTTCCTTTTTTCATCTGGTTGTTGAGGTGCATATACGTTGATAAACATACATACATCATCGACATTTACCCAACTCCCTATCGTAATAAGGAATCCCACCCCTTTAAAAGAATCAGTAACATTAAAAAGAGATGGATCCCATGTGTGAAGTAAGTGATACTAGAGAAATTTTGTGCATTAAATTGTAATTAATTATTAAATAGTTAATAGATTATTGATTTTTATAAGTAAATTAAAGGTAATTTGGTCAAAAATAACCATACTCATTTTGTAAGTTTTCAAGCAAATATGTTTTCTCTTTTTATTGTACTAGGCGAATACTCGTGCATAGCATGGGGATTTTATAGCGGCAAATAGTTATAGTTGCAATATTGTGGATTATTTGTGGTCAAGTTTTCGTGTAACGTTTATAGATACAATGTAAAATAATTAAAATGTACTTGAAAAATGTTGTAACATTCGATAATTCAACTCAAGAAACAATTCTTATTTATAATTCATAACAAATAAGGTTTACAAACATTTAATGAAGCTAAAAATAAAGCATTATATCAATTTTGAATATGATATCTTTGCATACTTGTTAGGTCACCATTTTGTAAACACAAGTATGAGAAATTAGATGAGAATGAGAGATGGTTGATTATAAGAATGAGAGAAAAGTAATTGCAAGAGTTTCCTTAATATATTCAAATAACCAACAAGAATAATGTTTACATAAGTTTAGTATTTATAAGGGAAGGAGTAGGGCAACACTCCCTTCCTCCCTCTTTCATCTAGTAAACGTGGGCCTCAAGCCCATTAGACCTAAAATACATAAGCCTTGTACCATAAATCATGAATTAAATAACTAAGCAACCTATTACAAAAGGTAATGACCGAGACTTGACTAAAATACAAAAGTATGATCCCAACAATTTCCCCCTAAGGGTCGGTCATCACGGTTGCTTGACGTCTTCATCTTTGTCGTTGACTTGTGACATGTAAAACTTTAGACGTCTTCAAAATTGTTGTAAAATAAATGCACTTTGCTCTATGTCTTTGTTCTTTGGTGATGATGTAGTGATTCTGTAATGAAGTAGTCTGCCATTCGTCACTCCTGCGTCTGTGGTGGTTGTCCGCCATTCCAACATACTCATACATCTTTGGACTTAGACTTTCACGTGCACAAAGTTCCTTTACATACTTTAAGATCTTTAGTCTTTATACTTTGTAGACTCTTCTTATTGACGTAGAATCTTTCTTTGAACTTTGTGGTGCTAAGATCTTTGGGGGAGCTATCATTTGCTTCAAGATGTATGTATGAGCATGTTGGAATCTACCATCATGGAGGTGATGTACCTGCAAGTAAACAGTTAGCAATAAACAACCGGTACTTACAGATAAGGAATTAGAATTCGTCAACAGCATAGTGTGAAGACTCCTTCTAATCCTTATCAAGGCCGTTCCCATATCAGATACTGCTATGGTGAGTCGCTGGGGATCACTCCACGACTGTAGACCGCTATGGAACCACCGCAAACACTAAGCGTAACCCTTGTGGGGTTACCGAAGTGACCTGCTGTCAGGGCTGCTTGATGTTGACCCTGGCAGGAGTTTCTGTTCAATCATTGAGAAATACATGTGTAATCCTCTCATAAACATTCTCGGCAGATTGCTAAGATCTGCAAAAGACTCGATAATTTACAACTGGAGTCCATTGATGTAGAACACCAGTTGCAGAAGTACTAAGTGTTCCTAAGAGATCTTTGATGTATCTCAAGGCTCTAGACTCTATAAGTGCACACTTAGGTTTCCTATGCGGAGACTAGGGAGCGGTCTCCTGCTTCAATATCAACCATCTCTAAGAGATAGGTCGATAGATTACACTGGTTCCCCGTGAGAATGAAACAAGCTCTTTTAAGAGAACTTGAGTGGTTAAGAAGGTTTAGTGCATTGCGTCACTGGGTCCATGACGACTTTATCTTCAATACTGGTGTTGTCTTTTGCAACAACCAGTAGCATACGTATTGAACCCGGTGTCTACCCTAAGGTTGAACATATGGAGGGCTATTTCTTTTCACCCTTTTCTTTACTTTTCTTTTTAATTCTTCAACTCCTTCTTTCCCTTTCATTCTTTTCTCCCTTTTTTCGTATCATACCTAAGGACTTCTAATTCTAATTATGGGAGATGTCCTTGGGTAGATCCCTCCGGCTCTGGCGGATCATAGGACGGTTATTCCTATCTTAATCACCTTATAACTCCGACAGTAGCCAAGAAACCTTTGATTGAAAAATCTCTCAAAGTGTTTGTGATAATCAAGTATTTTGGTTAACACTTTGAGAGTTTTGTGTACACTTTTGAAGGGCTCCCCCTTCACATGTGCTCATGAGTATTTAATAAATTTGCACATGCGGGAGGAGCAAGTGATTTTGAATTGATCCACTTTCAGTGAACAAGACCGATTCAAGACACGCTTACATCACTAGTTAGACTAGTTTGAAGTTATTACCCGGCCTGGTCGAGTCCACAGAAAGTTTCTCGAGATGGTACATTTCTACTAAGACAAATCATTTTCGAGACACGCTTACGTGGTTAGTTAAAGAGATCCATTGTCAGCTTTTAGGTGACAACTAGCTCTAGTAACTAACTTGATGTTATTACCCGTCGATGATAAGTCCTTTCGATATTACTAACTTTTATTGTCTCGTCAATTCCTAGGTCAATTCTGAGTCTAGCTCGCACATGATACAACTTTTAGCCTTATGACTACTTATATTTTAATCACCTTTTCATTTTCTCCCCCTCAAAAATAGCATATGACATGATGTTTTTGACAATCTTTTAGATTAAAATATGCCTTTTTGAGTCTTATGGGGAGATTCACCAAGAACTTTTGATTCAGAACAAAGTATTTTGTTTTTGACAAGTGCTCCCCCTCAACAAGTGATTAGGTCTTATTGAGGTGAAATACTTGTCCTTTTGAGCAGAATTATAAAAAATTCATAAACATTTGATTAATTCTACTCAAAAGTAAGAAGCCTTCGCTCCTTATATTAGGATTGAGGCACTGATGCGTACCTCAGGGTCCTTTCTTTACAAGTTTGGGTTGTGCACTGTAATGTGTGCACAAGCCATTATGAAGTATAATATTGACAAATCAAATAAAGTTCTTACAGATTTCTACCATTCTGGTCTCTGGAATGTCAACACCGGAAATCCTGGTCTGCCTCCAACATAGCTTTCCAATCTCCGAAACTGATCCCTGCGCTTCAACCGGTTCTCAATCCTTGTTATGAATCTGCGAGCTTCCCTGGCCTCATCGGTGTTCCACCTTTTGGATTTACCCAGTGCTATGTCATCTAATCTGCTTTTGATTCCATCTCTGACGAACTTCAGGGTTTCATCACAGAACTTATGTATTTCTTCATAGCCCATGAAGCAGTTACGACCGTTGACACTGCGGTATGTGAACCCAAATGCCGGATGCCTGATCAAGGAGTATTGAGATAGATGTTGAAGGTTTGGGATGTTGAATAGGTTTGGTTTGGTGAGATTCAGCTTCTTCTGATAACTTTCCGCTCCTAGTTAAAGATCTTCTACTCTTTCTCTGATGACAATTTGTCTGATGAAGATTAGGAGAGCAGTGATAAAGGCAAGCTGCATTGGTTTTGGTAAGTTGCAAAGCTTTCCTTGAACTTTGAGCAGGTACATATCTTCTATGTCGTTTAGGAGTAGTCGTGAAAAGTCTGACTCGGAAATCTCGTACTCTTTTTCATCAAGTCTTTTGAGTATTAGTTTGCTGAGGAAGGGGTACCCAAAGTGAGTGACCGTTGAAATGAACTGAATCGAGACAATCTTCAACTCATTTGTCACATTACCCATCGTCTGATTGAGTCTGCTGCTTCGATAATACTGTGCCCGGTTATCTGGCCAATGATGTATGCCGTAGAGTGCGTTCCGGTCATAGTCAACAACTTTATCGATGAATAAGGTAGAGGCTTCTTCTTCGATGGCATTGTTGAGGTATCTAGCTGCAGGGAGGAAGGTAAGTGATGTGGCGTACTTCTTCTCAACCTTGCTGCCGTGCTGCAGAAATTCCAAGTCGTTGTTGAAGAAGAACTTGTAAGGGATCTTTGGTTCCTTTGGCTTCCCAATCATAGGCAGTGGTTTGGACCAGTCAGTTATGTATGGTGCGGTTTTCCTTGTGACCGGATCGATGTGAGATTCAGGATTGATCCAGTCAATATTGCTTGACATAGCTCGAGCAATATTTTCTAGATGATACTCAAGTTCGATGGAGTTAGCAGACCGATCTTTCAGAAGATTGAACGCATCATTCTTGATTCTTCGTAGCTCTTTCTTGTTCATCTTTTTCATATGAAACTTATGTTGAATCAGCTGAGCGTATTCCACCGTTCGACCATCGAGAGGTTCTTGATCGTCTGCAAGTGGCGGTTGCGAATTAATCATCTTGTCAAACCAGGAGTAATCGGCAGTTTCATCTTCATCAAGCCATTTGAGAATGGTTTTCGGTTTCTTGGGTTCTGTGTCTCTTGAAGAGGTGTCCTGTTTGTGCTGATGATGTTTTCGTTTCCTTTCTTTCTTCTTCTTAGATGACGGTTCTGGCACTTCATCGGTCTGAGGAATCTCGTCACCGCCCGTGTATTCAAAGTGGTCATGGGCTTTAGGAGCGGAACCAGTTGCCTTGGGTTGTTGTGAAGATGTTGTTGTAGTTGGAGGGATGACCGGTTCTTTTGGTTGAGATGAGGGTCCTTCGGCTTGCTTTTGTTTCTTTGCCTGAGAGTTAGGATCCTGATCTTCATCATCTCTTGGACGTTTTAGTTTATCGGCCTCAGTGCTGCAGGTTTCTTTAGACATTTTGGCTTTCAAAGCTTCCAGGACTTGAGCTTCTTCAGGTGACAATGTGAACTTACTTGCCAATTTGTCTAAGAGCTGGGTTTCTAATTCGTCCATAGATAACCCCGGTTGTGGTAAAGTTGATTTGTCAGCTCGAAGAGTAAACGAGGTAGATCTGATTACTTTCTTGACTGCTTGTTCTGCAAACTTGGTGAGTTCATCTCTCATAGGTGCCAGAACCTCTTTTAATTCAGCAACTAAGTGTTGTTCCATGTACTGATGCGCTTGAGCAGCTAATGTGGCTTCCAAGTTCTCTTGCACATCCTTAGCTAAGAAGGTGTTAACCTTTTCTTGCAGCTTATGGACATTCGTATTAAGCTTCGTCAATTCAGCAACTTGGCTTGCTAGTGATGCAACTTGATCTTCCAATTTGCTTTTCTTCTTATCATGAACTCTTCTAAATGCTTTCTTTATCAACTTGGATGCAGCAGAGGCTTTTGTACTTGCGGGTTTCTTGATTGATTCGTCATGGGTAGATTCGGATGCAAGAGGTGATGATTGTGAAGATTCAATGTTGGTGGTTACGTCCTTGTCATCTCCTCTTTGTGATTCGGGTTGATCAACATTCTTAACTTTGTCTGCTTCCTCTTCCAATCTTTGTTCTTCAGCCAGTCTGTCAGCCTCGGCCTTAAGCATTTGTTCTTCGGCTAATTTAGCTGCTTCTGCCTTTAGTCTAAGATCTTCTGCAAGCTTGGCTTCTTCTTCTTTTCTTAACTTATCTTCTGCCAGCTTGGCTGCCTCTTCAGCCTTTCTGCTTTCCTCCATACGAATTGTTTCTTCCAATTTGGCTTGTGCCAGCTCCTCAAGCCTAGCCTCTTTAGCTTCTTGCTTTTTCTTTAATTCTTCTTCTTGAGCCCTTTCTCTGAGCTCCATTTCTTCCATAGTCAACAGATATGGAGCATCAGTATCCATATGATCTTCCTCTTCCTCTTCTCCTGTTGCTGATGCATGGAGCATTTCAACATCTGTGGGTGATACTGTGGGGGTGTCGTAGACAATCAAAGCTGCATTGGTTCCTGTAGTTGGTTCAGGAATACTGCTAGATCCGCCAGCTTCATTAGTTTGAGAGAACACAGGAGATGGAGGTTGATCAGCTTGGAATGCATCTATCTTGCTGTGGAGGAGACCCAACTTGAGAGCTCTTTCATTTTCTTCTTCTACTAAAAGGCCTATGTTTGAGTGAGCAGACTCTTGTTCAGCAGTCATTGGTTCCTTCAGCTTCTCTTCCCTGATCCCTTCTTCTTCCAATTTTGTCTCTGCTTCAGTGAACGGTCTTTGATTGAGATCTGCTGGGTATTCAGCATTATCAGCAAATTCATCAATGTTTTTCTCCCAATCTTCGAACGTCAAGTCTTTATCATCAATATCTTCAAGATTAACCTCCTTGTCGATGTTTGCATAGGCTTCCCTATACACTGGACCTTCGTCGGATTCGGTTTCAGAGTCAGACGGTTTTGGAGAAGTTGGTTGTGTGGGTTCAGGAATGGATGCAGGTTTTTTGACAGGAATTCTTAGCTTGAGTGTACCCCTCTTTTGTTTAGACTTGGTAGAACTACCGGAGCTCCCAGACTTGCTACCTTTCTTTCCCTTCTTCTGCATGAATGATGGTAGAATAACTTCATCCAAGAAACCGACTTTGTCTTCATTGAGTGCTTGAATGTAGTACTTGTAGTTCTTACACAGCTTCACTTTATCATTCAAGAGACAAGCGGGAAATTTCTTTCCTTGCTTACGTGTGCTGGTGTCGAGTCTCTTGATTTGTCTGAGAGTGTCTTCATTTCTGAAAGTGTGCTTGGCTTCATCATCAAGTCTTTGTGGAATATCGTCATACTCACGAAGGAAGCTTTCGATGAGTAATTTGGTGAAACGAACAAATGGAATGTTGGTGGTCTTGTGTTGAATGTGCCACACAAGGTCTTCCCAAATAATGCTAGCATAATCCACCTTCTTGACGTTTGCCACGGCCCAGAAGAGTTTGAGGTGTTGGAGCTTGGGGTGTTCATGACCAGTGTCTCTCCCAGATAAGGACTTAGCAATCAGAATGTAAAGTGTTCTCCATGGTTGTGGAAGATATCTGATGTTGACCTTGGAGTGTCTAGTCACTACTTCATCTGATTCATCATAACCAATGTCCCGTAACCAGTCTATTAGCTTTTCCTCGTTAGGTACTGGATCGTATTCTTCATCTGGGCCAAGTTCGGGTAACCCAAGAACATTCCTAAGTGTATCTATGTCCACAGTAACCTGTCTGTTATGAAGCGTGCAAGTGAAGGACTCTTCCCCAAGGTCTAGCTGAAGTGTGTGCCAGAATTGGTGTATGTAGAAGCAGGCCACTGAAGCTGACTTAGTGAACAGGATCTTGTTAGGGTGATAGAGGAGAGCATCCACAGCTACAATGCATGAAGATTCATTGCATGTGATTTTGTTGAAGTTGATTCGTAAGTTATTCTTGCCAATCTTTCTAGTGTAATCTTCGGGAAAGGTTTCTTCCCAGGAGAGTTTTGGTTCAGGTTCTGGTCCATATGGAATGTCATTGTGTTCTGCCATCTGAATTGTTCATAAACAAACACAAACATAGCAATGATATACTTTGTTAGCTCAGACATTCAATTACATGATTGTGCACATTTTGAATTGATCAGTGGGTGTTGTGTGTAAAAAACTGTTGTTATATGATAAACATGTGTATTTGGAAGTTAACACTTTGTAGAAACTCATAACAATCTAAACACAACATGAGTTAACTATTACAAGAGTTTACACTTTAGAAATTTTACAACACTTAGACAAATTTCTTGAATTTGGCAATGTTACGCGTAAGATTAGAAACCTACACGTAACATTTCTTATGCGTAAGATATGATATTAAGCGTAGGTGCAAAGTCTACGCATAACTTTATATGTTACGCGTAAGTTCAATCTTTTGCGTATGCTTAATTTTACACGTAGATTAAATCTTATGCATAAGACTAGAGCTTATGCAAAGGATTGACCCTTATGCGTAAGATATAACTTGTGCGTAGGTTTTGACTTATGCGTAAGATCATAACTTATGCATAAGAAATAACTTATGCGTAAGTTTATCTTTTGCGTAAAACACTGTCTTATCCAAGACAGGTTTTTTCAAATGAGTCGAATCTTACGCGTAAGATTTTATCTTACGCGTAGGATGATATACTTATGCGTAGAATCGTCCTTTTTGAGAAAATCACCTTTGAAATTAAGTCGTTTGATTCCTGAAAGTGTAAAACACAACCATTGATCAATATCTACTTAATACACATACCAAAACACCAAAATATCACAACTTTACGCGTAAACAAGCCTTAATCCTATCTTACGCGTAGGATAGTATGAACACATAATCACAATTAGATTTAAACATGATTCTGGGTTAAAATTGGCAAAGGGGAAGTGTATCTCATATGCTAAGGGTCATGTGGACCAAATTATAACAACTATTATCCATGGAATCAAAATATCAAAGCTGCTAGTGTGTTCGAACCCTAAATCCACGATTCATGAACAATACTTGTTTCTGAAACAATTGAACCTCATAATCAAGATCCTAGGCATATATAAACACAATCCCCATCAACAATTCCAATCAAAACACTCAAAATCAGAAACCCCTAAAAATTCGTATGAACCCTAATTAATTAAACCGATCAATTGAGGTTTCTGGGTAAGATTAGAGTTAACAAACATGTTAAGTATCATCCTACAATCATTTCCCACTAACCAATTTGATCATATCACAACAAATTTCTGGGTCCGATCCTACGCAAAACCCTAAAGCTAATTTAAACGATTATGGAAAAACTAGCCGTTGGATTAAGATGGAATTAAAAACCGTTGTTTAGAATCATGATCAAAACACTATAGTACTTACAGATTTGAAGATCAATGAATGGATCAAGTGGTTGATTAAGGATCGTTGATTGGTTTGGTGAAAAAAGTAAATGCTTGTGCAGGTGTAGTAAATGTGATTGGTCAAATGAGTTTTGACCAAGGTTAATAGTAGTTTCTCTATATGACAATTATGGCCCCTTAACCTTATATTACTTTCACACCTAGTGCCCAATTATCTTTCATATTTAACTTTCGTTAACTACACCAATCCATGACAAGAACAACTTTTGTATTTTACTCCCCCTCGACCTTAGACCGAAGTCTTTTCAAAACTTAAAATTTATTATAATGGTCAAGGAAAGTATCCCGAAAAACTTTTTGAAGCATCACTTTAGATAAAAACATAATATTTTTTGATAAAATGCAAGTATAAAGTAAATATTTTGAGAAATTTAAAATACTTTTCCTCCCCCTCAACACTTGTTTTCAATAATTGAAGACATTTTACAAAAAATAGTGTTGAAAAGAGTGGTATATACTTGCATTTTTTTTTAAAGGAACAAAAATCTTTTTGTGTTTTTGTTTGGTTTTATATTTTTGTATTTTGTTTTTGAAAAGATATTTACAAAGATAGTTTTGATGTTTGACGATCAATTGTGTTTTAAAAACTTTTCCAGATCATCTGGAGTCAAACATCGCATACCAATTTGGTGAACTAGACTAGCAAACCTTGATGGTGCTAAAGATTTGGTAAGTAAGTCCGCCAATTGGTACTCAGTCCCAACAAAATACAGTTCAACGGTACCCTTTTCAACATGCTCTTTGATGAAGTGATAACGGAGATCAATGTGTTTGGATTTGCAGTAATGAACTGTGTTGCATGAGATAGCAATGGCACTTTTGGAATCACAGTAGATTGGAATCTTGTTGAACAAGTAGCCATAATCCTTAAGTTGTGATCTCATCCAGATGACTTGAGCACAACAAGCAGACATAGCTACATATTCCGATTCTGTTGACGACAGTGATGTGCAGTCCTGCTTCTTTGATTGCCATGACACAAGTTTATCTCCGAGAAACTGTAATCCACCAGATGTACTTTTGCGTGTGTCTAAACATCCTGCATGGTCAGCATCTGAAAAAGCAATTAGTTCAAAACCAGAATCCTTCGGATACCAGATTCCCAAGTTAATGGTTCCCTTTATGTATCGAAGGATTCTTTTGACCTCACTGAGGTGTTTTTCAGTTGGTTTGGACTGATAGCGAGAGCACATGTAGACAGCAAATACTATATCAGGTCTACTAGCTGTGAGATACATGAGTGACCCAATCATACTGCGGTATTTGGTGGGGTCAACAGGTGTCCCATGTAAGTCAGCATCTAGTTTTGTGGTATAGCCCATTGGTGTATTATAAGTATCACAACTCATCATTCCATGTTTCTTTAAAATTTCTAGAGAATATTTGGATTGATTTATAAAAATTTCACAGGGTGATTGATGAACTTGTAGTCCTAGAAAAAACGAAAGTTCACCCATCATGGACATTTCAAAATTATCTTTCATTAATTTTGCAAAATCATTAGAATAACTTCTTTTTGTTGAGGCAAAAATAATGTCATCGACATAGATTTGAACAACAAGTAAGTCCTCCCCGTAGGTTTTTGTAAATAGTGTTGGATCCACCGATCCTTTCGAAAATTTATTGGCCAGCAAGAAAGTGGACAGTTTGTCATACCACGCCCGTGGGACTTGCTTAAGTCCGTAGAGTGCCTTTTTGAGTCGGTAAACGTGATTAGGACGCTCAGGATCAACGAAGCCGTCTGGTTGGCTTACATAAACTTCTTCACGGAGTTCTCCATTAAGAAATGTTGTTTTCACATCCATTTGGTAAACAATCATGTTCCTGTGTGCAGCATAGGCTAAAAAGATCCGAACAGCTTCATGTCTAGCCATTGGAGCAAAGGATTCTGCAAAGTCAAGTCCTTCTAGTTGGGAGTATCCTTTCGCAACCAGGCGTGATTTGTTACGTATGACAGTGCCTTCTGCATCTAACTTATTTTTCCAAATCCATTTTAACCCAATGACAAAGACTCCGTCAGGTCTTTCAACTAATTCCCAGACTTATAATTGTATGAACTGCTGAAATTCCTCTTGCATAGATTCAATCCAGTTGTCATAAGTCATTGCTTCTTTGATGTTCTTAGGTTCTTCATGACAAACTGTGAGTGCATAGATCAAGTTTCTCCATCAGTGTGAAGTCGTTGTCTTGTCATTACAGGTGCATCTGGATGGCCAATAATATGAACTAGTGGATGGTCTCGAGTCCATTTGTGTGTCGAAGGGTGTAGTTGATAAGTATCTCGCATGTTAGCAGGATCCAAATTGCGTGTAGACGACTCAGCTATGTCAGGAAAGGTAGGAGCCGGTGCAAACGGGTTAAAGAATGCATCAGGATCATGCTCTGCGGGTTGTGGAACTGATTGTGGTGTAGGATCTTCAGCTGATTGTCGGGAGTTAGAAACAGTTTGTTCTGCTGTAAATGGTGATGCAATTGGAGGACCGTTTTTCTCAACAGTTGTTGTTGTTTGTTGAGATGAGTCAGGTATTGGAATATTATCAGGTTGAGCAGCGGAATTGGGTGAGACCTCAGTAGAACGGTATTCAATTGTATCATCAAACAGTGGAGCAAACAAGGTTTCCAATTCTTTGCGGTTGAGTGGCAATGGTTCAGCCGAAGAGTCCGGAGAGTTAAGACGGTTGAATTCGGATCCTAAGCTGTGTTGCTCAGAAGCCATTTGTGTGAGTTCATCAAAATTAGCGTGAATGGTTTCTTGAATTTCTCTTGTTCGACGATTCCATATCCGAAAACCTTTAGAATTTTCACAGTATCCAACGAACACTCCGATGTCAGCCTTTGCTTTGAGTTTACCTAAATCATCACGATCATTTTTCGGATAACAAAGTGCTCCAAATACATGAAAGTAATCGATGTTCGGTTTTCTTTTGTGAACAATTTGATAAGGTGTTTTGCGATGGCGTTTAGTGATCATGCAACGGTTTTGGGTATAACATACGGTTGAAACAGCTTCTACCCATAAGTAATCTGGTAATTGAGCATTAATCAACATTGTTCTAGCAGCTTCCACTAACGTCCTGTTGCGTCTTTCAACAACTCCATTCTGTTCTGGGCTTCTAGGAATAGATGTTTGATGTTCAATTCCCACTTTCTCAAAATATGACCGTAGTGTCTGATTCTTAAATTCAGTTCCATTGTCAGTTCTGACTAATCGTACCGTGTTGCGTAACTGAACTTGAATTTTAGTGAGAAAGGTGATGATCATTGAAGGAGCCTGATCTTTACTTCATAAAAAATAAACCCAAGTCCATCTGGAGTAATCATCCACAATTACCAGTATGTAGCGTTTACCGTTGATACTTTGAACACGCATCAGTCCACACAAATCCATATGAAGCAATTGTAAAACATGATTCTTACTGTGCTCAGGTTTCGAAGGAAAATGAGCCCGAGTACTTTTTCCTTGTTCACAGGCTGAACATATGTGATCTTTGGTAAAACGGAATCTTGGAAATCCATCAACAAGTTTGTGACGAGCAAGTTCAGTCATAGTTTTGAAATTCAAGTGCGAAAGACGTTTGTGCCATAACCAAGATTTAGTCGATTCCGCTTTGGAGAGAAGACATATCGGAGATGTAGCAATCATATCTGACATTGATATTGTATAAAGATTAGAACCACGTGAGCCAGACATTAGATCGTTTCCTTGTAAGTCACGAACGAAACAAGTTTTCTCACGAAATGCAACTTCTAGATCCCCATCACAAAATTGACCAACAGAGAAAAGGTTGTGTCCAAGGCCTTCCACATAATAAACACGACTGATTTCAATGTTCCCACTGACATAGTCACCATATCCCATGATTAAAGCGTAATGATCATTCCCGAATCTGACAGTACCAATGAACTTTGAGACAAAGTTGTGTAACATTTTGAGATTGCCTGTCATATGTCGGGTGCATCCGCTATCAACAATCCAGAGAACAATCTGTGCCACCTGCATCACAAGAAGATGACACGGATGGAACAGAAGTAAGGGTGGAACCCAAAGAAAGTGCGGGTTCCTGTTGGTTAGAAGCACATGTATTCAACAATATAGGAATCCATTTAAAGTCTGGTTTAAATTGTAACCAACGTTGCCAATTCCAACTAGTTCTTGCTTTCTTTTTGGTGAATTCACTAGAAATGGGCTTGTTCCAAGATTTGTTCTCTGCACTTATGGGGGTAACTTCAACTGCATTAGAAACCGTAGACGGCGACTTTCCTAATATAGAGTTAGAGGCAGTAGTGGGCCTAGAAGGAATGATTGTCCTACGTTTCTTATGTCGATTAAGAAGAGAATTAGCTATACATTTTGTATGATCACCAGATGATACGCTTTTATGACAAAACACACAAGATGCATTAATATTCAAAACATTCAAAGATTCATCATTCGTTACATTTAGATTTTGATTACAATTTGCCAGATTAGAATCTAAATCTGATGCAACATGAGTTTTATTCAAAGTCCTAAGTTGGTCTTCTACTTCTTGAGCTTCTAGTTGTCCTCTTTTACGTTGCCAGAATCTATTCTTCTTGTTACTTTTTCGCTTGGGTCTACTAACGCTACTAGTGGAGACTAGTCCTGTGGAAGTAGAGTTATCAACATTAGTGTTTTGAACAAAATTTTCTTTAGCAGTTTTGTCTAATTGATACAATCCTGGTGCTATCACTGTGGTGTCAACAAACTTTCCTTTTTGTAGTAGCTTAATTTTCTCTTTTAAATCAATGATGATGTGATTTTTATCCTGAATTTCAGACTCAAGTAAACCATTGCAATATTTGATGTTATCGCGGTTTTGTTGCCATTCGGCGTTTTCAATTTTTAAACCCGCAATTTCTTTCTCGTATTTGAGACACAGACTTTTTAAAGACTCAGTGTTTTTGCAAAGCTGACAAGAGTTTGAATTATTTTGACTTTGAAATTTCAATTCCATATCAATACTTTGAGCTTGACACCATTCAAGCATTTGTTTGAGAAGACAAATTTCTTTTGAGAATTGTTTTGTCACATCATCATTTTGTATTCTCAGCTTGTTATTTTCATGTTTAAGTGTCTCGATTTCCACATTCAACAAGTTATTATCAACACAAAGATCATCCACAAGTATAGAAGTACCAGATTTATAGAGATCATTCATGATAACAGAATAAATATCAGCATTGAGAATTTGTTCCAAGAGTCGATCAGCATCATTTTTTAAAACTCTATTTCTTTGCTTTTGAACCAAAATCTCATTTTCAGTTGAGTTGAAAACGTTTATCATAGTTTTGACGTCGTTTTGAAGTTCCTGTTCCCAACGTGTAGCACAGAGACGGAGGTGTTTGACAATTGGCAACATTTGTTTTTGAAAAATGTCTCTCTTTTCTCGCTCGTAAGCGGATTGAAAAGTTTCAATTTTTATTTCAGAATTACGTTCAATTGTTTCCTCCAAAATTTCGATGTCTTCCATAAAAGTTTTGTAATAATTTAAGACACGACAATTTTTCGGTAAAGGTGTAAGTTCACCGGATGATGGTAAATGACCATTTATTTGTGCTACAGTTTGGACAGGGGCCGCATTAGAGGATGAAACATATGACTCAGTGACATACCATGATTTCTCAGGTAATTCCTTTTGAGGAACAAAAGATTTAGAAATGTGAGGAGCTTTTGAATAATCATATGGTGTCCAATATTGAACATAACTCATTTTTGATCGACTCTCGTCTTCAAGTTCTTCTTCTTCCTCAGTATCAAAAACAACAGCACGCACAATCGTATTATCAAGCAAATGGTCCATACTGTAAATTTTAGGAATTTCTTTGAATGTCGTGTGAAGAAACATTGATTTGAAATCGCCAAGTGCAAATCCTTTATCTGGTCTCGGTTTTAAAGTAAATTTCTGAATTGTTGTGACAGAGTTCCCGTGTTTGTAAACAATATTACGAAATTCTTTGAGTTGTTTTTCAAGATCAACAATCTCACCGAGTAAGTTATCTATATACTTCCTTTTTCGTATTTTATGTTCACAAAAATCCTTTTTACAACTTGAAGTTTTGCGTAAAACTCTGAAACTTACGCGTAAGATTTGATCTTATGCGTAAGCCCTGACTTATGCGTAAAAACTTAGGCGTAGAGGCAACTTCTGCGTAGGATCAGTCTTCTGCGTAGGATCTTTGGCGTAGGAAATAGACTTACGCTTAGAACTTAGGCGTAGAAAACCAAGTTATGCGTAGAAAGAGGGTTTTGACCAGATTTACGCGTAGAAAAGGGGTTTTGACCTATGTTATGCGTAGAAGGGACAAAACAGTACTGTAGATAGCTTTTTAAAACGTACTATTCACCAACTTACGCGTAAGATGGTCAGTACCTTGAAAAATCACCAATTTTTTGAAGAAAAAAGCTTAGAAATAATGTACTTTTAATCAAATAACTTCACCAATACTTAGAAAACACTAACTATTGAAGATTTTGAGTAGAAAAAACCATAAAAATCAAAACTTTATGCAAAATCTAAGCTTTTAAACACTATATTAACCTTAAAACTTATCCAAGCTTCAAGATTTGAGTGTAAGAAACAAAGAAAGAAGCAAAAAAAAATGATGAAATCACACCCTAAATCCCACGTTAACACCAAGAAACACACTTCAATCTCTATTAGGCGAATGATACCACTTGTTAGGTCACCATTTTGTAAACACAAGTATGAGAAATTAGATGAGAATGAGAGATGGTTGATTATAAGAATGAGAGAAAAGTAATTGCAAGAGTTTCCTTAATGTATTCAAATAACCAACAAGAATAATGTTTACATAAGCTTAGTATTTATAAGGGAAGGAGTAGGGCAACACTCCCTTCCTCCCTCTTTCATCTAGTAAACGTGGGCCTCAAGCCCATTGGACCTAAAATACATAAGCCTTGTAACATAAATCATGAATTAAATAACTAAGCAACCTATTACAAAAGGTAATGACCGAGACTTGACTAAAATACAAAAGTATGATCCCAACAATACTATATAGTATTGTTTTAAAGAGCAAGGTTGGATCAAGTTGTTAACATCCTTGCCTCTAGAGACAGAGGTCAATGGTTCGATCCTCACTCCTACTTTACTTTATATAGTACTCCTTCCGTCCCATATTAAATGTCTAGTATTGACTTTTCAAGTCTTTCTTTTTTAACTTAACTTTAAATATTTTTGCTTATGTTATATCATATTTGATAAAAATCATACGCACTAAAAATATATTTAAAACTCAATCTATTAATAGATTTTGCATCAAGTATTATATAACACAAACAAAAATATTTATGGTCAAAGTTGAGAAAGAAATACTTTAAAAAGTAAAACTGGACATTTAATATGTGACGGAGGGAGTATATAGTTTTTTGAATAAATTTTTAGATATTATTAATGTTGAAAAGGTCTACTGATCATTTATTTAGAACATCCACAATGCAAAAAGTCTTTAATGACTTTTTGCATTTAATGCATTTAATGCATAACACACTTAATGCATAAGACTTTGAGGAAAGACTTGTAGTTTAACAAGTCTTTCTTAAAAGATTTTCAAAAAGCTATCATTGCAATGGTAAAAACCTCTTTAAAATGACTTGTTAAAATAGTAAAAAACTATTAAAGGTTTATGCATTGCGGATGCTCTTAGAAACTACATCCAAAATACATTGTCATTATTTTTTAATTTTTCGGTGAGAACATTATTTAGATTTTAGACACCTATTGCACTAAGGCAAAATTGTTTGAACTTTTATGTAGGAAAGTGAAAAAAGAATTGAAATATAAGTTTTAAGAGTATTTTGGAGCCTGAACATCATTCAATGTAACATATTTTAAATTTTAAGCAAAAATATTTTTGCTTTATATGTAGTAGAGATGGATATAAACTTATAAGAATTTAATAGTTGCAAAATTTTGTAAGAAATAGTTGTATAATAAGGAGCTTTTAAAAGCGTTATGAATTGAAAGCCTCGTTTGAAATCTAAATATTAGTGTATGATGAAAAGTTATATCAAAGGTATCTTTGACAAAGAGTTGTTAAAGGCGTTTTGCGAACTGAAAGCCTCAATTTAAAAGAAACGTTTACCGTTGTTTTCTTTGAACACCAATTTTTAAATGCAAATTCTCTTTGGGAATCCATTACTTCTTTGTTTGTGGTTTAGTTGGGCCGAGCCCAATTGCTCATTAAATTCAAAAGTCGGTTTCCAAAAAGTCGGTTCCCAAAAAGTCGGTTCCTGTTTTATTCGACCATTCATACCTATAAATATTATGCTTCTCTATTCTTGATTGTATTCTTAAAAAAAAACGACAATGTATCAAAAAAGAGCTATTATTGCTCACGATGGTAGGGTTTATATTTTTCATACAAGTCTCAATGATGTCGAAGTGCTCTATGATGATCAGCCATATCCCGCGATCTACTGTATTAAAAGATCAACTCCTCAGGTCGTGCACTTTTTAGATTTGAAACCAGTAGGAGGAGAAGAAGTACTCATGAGAATGGTTCCGTCTTGTTGCCTGCTGCAGCCTCCGCCTGCAAAGCCAATATATACTGACTTCTCGATAAATAACTTGAGTAGCACTTACCCCGCGGCCAAACGAGAGTTACAAAGAATTGGTATTATCAAGTATGGCGACACATATGTTACGAGAATGGACAACATATACCACGCCGGAAACGACGCCTGGGAGCTACGGTTAGCAGACTTTACTTTCAACGGCGATGCTCAAATCAGTGTCGACTACGCTCCCGTTCCATATAGATTCGTACAACTTTGTGAAAAGTACCAATTAGATCATATTTTTAGGCCGGATACTATTAGTCTGATATCCTTTCGCCTTGGCGAAGAAGTTATTTCTCAAAAAGGAGATACAGTAGTATTACACGGAACACAAGATGGGCGTGAATGTGTTGTGAAACGTGTTAACATACTTGATCAGAAGAATCGTTCACGTTCAGATTTCTTTTATGTAGCCACGAAACTAAGAATATGTAGCGATCATAACAATGTCGTAAAAATTTACGAGACCAAATTCGATGGATTAGTTTGCTCCAACATTGCCTACTTCAACATTGCGATGCAAAAATGCGATTGCAACTTCGTAGAGTTTGCTGCTGATGAAAACAACGATTACTATGTGAAGAAACAGTTAATAAAAGACGTAGTTCTAGGGATAGCGCATCTTCACGAAAACGGAGTGATACACGGCAACATCCGCGCATCAAATGTGTTAATAAACAAGTATCGAACAGGTGCAGTAGCATGCTTGGGTGGACTGAGCCGAAGCAGATACCACAAGTCAGGTAATATTTTAGAAATTTACGAGTACAATTTATTTTCCTATTGTTACTCAATATATATATATAACAGTCTATTTTATATTCCATAGATGATGCAACAATACCACACAACAAGATCCCCGCGGCTGATGCGAAAAAAAAGGGATGGTATACTCGGGATCTATTTGGTGTGGCTCGTTTAATTTTAGATTTCGAGATCGGACGTGGCACAATCGTGGATGATGATGACTATGCGTCAGATGACCGGTATTACATAAATAATGAAAAATTCGAGGAGGACGTGAAAAGACTCGCTAAAATAAACGGTGTTGCCAAGAATCTCGTTGAGGAACTCTTAAAATGCAAGACATCCCATAGGTATGTTGTTACGTGATATAATATGCAGTTTTTTATATTAACATACATGAAAAGCATACTACGACAGCTATAACTTATATACTTATATATGTGTGTGTGTTTTGTTGTTGTTGTACAGCATGTCAGCTCTAGATGTGTCCAACCACCACTATTTTTGGCCGTGTGGGAATATCTAAACCTTATTCAAAGGCAAAGGCTTTTTTTTGACGTCGTTGTTCAAGCAACCACATAGATCATATGGAGATATTGGAATCAAACATGCTCTCATTCTTGGATTCGTAATAGAAGTAGCAAGCCTTGGTCGAATTGGTATGAAGAGATTATTACTAGCATGACAAAATTTTTGTAACTTGTACACTAGCTTCTTGCTAGCTTTTAATGTCATTTGTCGTTCAAAAAACTCAAATGCAACTTAACGAAACTTAGCGTTAGCCTTTAACTTTTAAATCGTTTTTTACTTTAAAATTACCGATACAAATATGTTTCCAAACACTTTTAAGGATAAATAAACAACTAACTACCTACAAGGCTACAAATACTAGTAACCGCTACAACTAACTTGCTCTACTAATTACTGCTAACTGCCAGTTTTGTCAAACATACTCAAAATTTAGTGTTAGCTTTGGCCGTAGGAAATGGGGTTTTATCCAAACTCAAAATTTGATTTCACATACTTTTGTAACACATGTTTAGGAGATAAATAGAAACCTATTCATTATTCAACAGTTTGCATAGTCATTTCTTGTTGATCACATTTGATGATCTTCTGTTAAATGTACGTACGGTATATAAATTATAGAAGTACAAAGGTAACACAAGCTAACATAACTTGCAACACGAACCAGGCCAGTACAGATTCTTATAAGCAACAAACAGCACCAAACACGCTACCTATATTGTTACACATTAACAAGTACAAACAATTTAAAATATGGTGAGTCATAACGTTGATCATTGGTAGACTCGTAACTATATTTACTCCCACATCAGTAAAAAGTATAAATGAAAGTGAGAATATATGAGGGCCTGACAAATCAACTAGTGCGTGGCCTACTTGAACATGATCTGTTCTATAATCTCGTATCTCTGTATTCTTAAGATGACAGAACCTATGTCTGGTTGATGAGCCACTACTATGTAGCCAGAGCGTGATTAACGTAGTCTTTATGGTCTCAACCAATGCTCGGTGGAGGATCGTTGCCAACCCATCTAATAAGTCTTGTCATGGCTACATGGTTGTCTGACAGTCAATTATCTCTTCTTGCGTTATTTTTTATTCCATTTTCTTGGGCATCACAAACGTAAAGAGGGAGAAGAATGGTATCTCGAGTTACCGGTCTTAAGCAAACATTTACCTACGCGCATTTCGGCTTTAATTAAGTGCTAAATATTTACTAGTACAAAACCTGCAAGCATTGTTAATTGGTCATTTAAGCATGATCAAATAAAGCAAGTTACATCATTTTACAAAACAAAATTAAATTATGAATGTTCATTAAACAATTTATGGTAAAGTATAATAGGGCTAAGTAAATCTGCCCGAAAACTGTCATGAACCGACAAACCGACCTTTTTCGGTTCGGTTTTGGTTTTGCATATTTATTTCGGTTTTTCGGTTTCGGTTTTTGTTGGTTTTTTCTGTTCAAAACCCAAAAACTGACCCGAACCGAGCTATTCGGTTTCGGTTTTGATATCTATTTCTCGGTTTGAGTTTTTTTCTTTTTTGGTTTTCGGGTCGCCGGTTTTTGTCGGTTCGGGTCGGTGTTAGAAGGTGACTTAAACTTTAAGGGTTGTTTGGTAAATTGTGACTTGTCCTGCAAGTTTGCTTAGAATTTGAAAACTCTTATGACGGTTTGTTTGGTGCTTATAAATAGATATCAATGTCATTAGTTTTGTTTGTACCTTTTGAATTATGGTTTGGTACCATTGAATTAAAATATGTCTTTGAATTTGGTTTTGTAATTTGTTTGGTATTTGAATAAAGCTTCCACATTCATTTGTTTGGATTTGTTTGTTTGTTTCGTTCGTTTAAATTATCAACGAGTGGTATCTGAGCTAGGTTTTAACCATGATGAAGAAAAAGAAAAGAAAAAAAAAGAAGTTCGTTTGGTTTTGATTTGAAGAATCGATTTTGTTAAGGTCGGATTTTGCTTTAGATTTGTTAGTCACCGATTGATTTGAATATTCGTTTGCGTTTGTTCGTTGGTTTTTGTTAGTTTCAAAAAAAGAAAAAACTTTGGATTAGGTTGGTGTCGGCTGTTTGTTGATTTGCTAATAATTCAATTTGTCTTTAACAGCTTCTTGGTTTTTTGGATTTTTATATTGGTTATTGGAGTTAGTTTTTGGCTTATATTTGAATTTTTGTGTTGAAATATATTGAGTTGTTCAAGCTCATGTTTGGTGTAGTTGGTCACATTAAGTCTGTGACAACTGGCAAAATACTGAGCCGTTTTAAAACCCGCATTACATTAAAATTATAATTTTTGAATTTTTGAAAGTTTATTGTGACGAGATATTTTACGAACGTTGGTACGTGATTTTTAATCGTACGATATTTATGAGATTTGATTATTTATTTATGGTTTGGTTTGATTCGTTCGTGATGATTTATTTTGAGATCGTTATTTTTGGCACTACATTGACTCCGGCACTAGGTTAACCTAACAATTTTTAATTTTATTTTATTGTTGGATCGGATATTATTATTTTTGGAACGGGTTCGGTTTGAAAGTCATTTGATTATTTAAGTTCCGGGTTTGGTCCGTGTATTGACATCGGGCTACTTAATCCCCTACACCCACTATTATCATTATTATTATTATTATCAAATTCATTTTTTTTTAAGAGTAAACATAAATCGTCCTTGTGAAAACCGGATCCCACAAACACACCATCACCAACACAACTTTTCACCAACTCTCTCTCTCTCTTTATTCTCAACCATCACCGCCGCCCCTTATTTCCACCATAGCGCCACCACCGCCACTCTCACACTAAAAACAACACCACCATCTTCACCATCTTTTCGCGATCTATCTTTTGGTACTAACCACGCGCGATTTGGACCACCCTAACACCTATTTCGAATTTAATCACCACGAGTTCATCACCACTTTTTCGTATTTCTTGAAGATCTTTTCGATTTGGCTTTGGATTTGAAGGTAGGTCGAGTTTTAACTCGAGTATTGGGTTCGAACCGCGACCTAGGGTCACGGATTTCTTGATCTTTTCGGGTTTTATGATTTTTGATACAAGATTCAAGTGGGTTTTTGATAATAATGAGTTAAAAGGGTGTTTGGTATCCGGGTTGTAATTTTTCCGATGGGTCGAGACTCGACCGAGAGCTAATGCTCTCGGTTTGGGTGGTTATTGTGTCGATTTCTTGACCTTTGGTGTATATTTGATCTTGGTGCCCATTTGTGATGCTTGGATTGTTCTCGGTTATGATTGGTCAACCATTATGGTCGTTTGGTTTCTTGGCCGACACCCCCAAGGGGGGGGCTGTTTTGGTTCGGTTGGGCTCGAAGAGCTAGCCGAGACCCATGGGTCTCGGGTGTGGCTTCCGTTTCATGTTTCGAGCATATGTTGACCCGGGTTGACTTGGTAACTCAACCCGTAGCTTACTTGGTTTTCGGATATTATGTTACTTGTCGTTTCATTATTATTGTTTTGTTGAGATTGTGATGTTTGGACCTTGGTACTTGGTATATTATTCGGACTTGAAGTGGTATTTCTTGATTTCGAGTTATTATTGGAGATGTGTTGTCGAATGTGGAATTGGGGACCGATTGTGAGACGGTCAATTAGATGACGGAGATAGGATAGTTGGGTGCCGTAGTCGGACCCTCATGTTGTAGCACGTGGTTATGGGATTGATTTGGACGGAGTTGATTTATTATTGTGACTTGATTCTTATTATTTGGACTTGGACTATGAGCCGAGAGTCATGACTCGGACATGTGACCAAATCCTATGACTCGATAAATATTTAAAAGTCGATATTAAAAATAATACTCGTAATAATATTATTGAGAATATAATCGTTTATATACGTATATAGACGTGTTAAACGTATATATATATATATATATATATATATATATATATATATATATATATATATATATATATATATATATATATATATAAATGCGTATATTAATAATAAAACGATCACGAGTAAACGTTATAATAATATAACGATAGTTATTATGCTATGCAAATAGTGTAATAAATGTCGGACTATTGTTATAAATAATAACTATATAAATAATGGCGAAATAATAAGTCGGGTAAATAATAATTAAAAATGTGATTTTGCTTATAAATTAGAAACTTATCGAGTTATACGAGTTGTGGTTCTTTAAAGTCCAAGTGGGCCTTATATTGTGACTTTTGTGTTGTCACGGATATATGACGATTAATATAAATATTTTATATATCAAGCGACTTATTTAATCGACGGATTAGATCGAGTTATTTGACGATATAAAATGAGTATATTAATGGGCATCGTATCCCACGACGCCCGTAGGTTGTGGTATATGTTTTAGGGTAATAAATTACTATATATCTTGTGGAATTTGGCCGATTCGACGATATATATAGGGAATTTATCGGACTACGATATATACCAAATAGAATCTTTTGTGCAATGTGCTTTAGGTTGGGTATAATTTTGGAACGATATATTACGTAAATAAATATGGGAGATTATCAAATCGACGGATTTAATAAGCTTCGATAATTATTTAAATAATATGTTGGGCTAACATTAGACCTATAGTTGGTTTATTATTTTGCTTGTTGTGGCTTCTTGGTTTGAGTTGAGTCGACCCTTCACCCATGTGGATACCAAACGTCGAATTTCAAATTAATATGAAGTTAATTCGAGAAATGGATATTTTTGGAAAGTAAAATGGAATACGTTCGGGAATGGGAATATTTGATTTGGAGGAAATGATTTCTGAACGAGTTTGATATTGTTAGGAAGTGCCGAGTCTATAGTCGCCGTTACGTGAGTTGCTTGAGATTACTTACGTCTTTCTTCTATCGTTTCTTTTGAGGAATTGCTGGACTTGAGGTGAGTCATAGCCCCACTTTTACTCTTGAACTTTGTTTTCAATACTTGGGGTGAGAAACGTGCAAATGTTTTATGTGGACTATTATCGCTTTATTTATTTTAAAACTTGCTATGCTTATAGAACTAGGTAGGATTAAGCGAGGCCTAGTCCCGAACTAGGTAAGCTATTGATTTGGTTATTGAGCGAGGCCTAGACATGACCTAGGTAAGCTATTGATTTGGTTATTGAGCGAGGCCTAGTCCCGAACTAGGTAAGCTATTGATTGGTTGTTGAGCGAGGCCTAGTCCCGAACTAGGCAAGCTATTGGATTGATGATGGAGCAAGGCCTAGACTTGAGCTAGGTAAGCTATTGATTGGATTGATTTGAGCTATAGCGTGCACCTATAGGGTTGATTGGATTTGGTTGGATTATTTTGGTTGGATTATTTTGGTTGGATATTTTGGGTTGGATGATTGAGGCCTAGTCTAGCTAGCAAGCGTTTTGCGTATATGTCCACTATATCGAACTATGAATTTAAACCTATGATCTCACCAGCGAAAGCTGACTTTTAGCACGTTTTCTCAGGTAATTAAGTGATGCTCTATGGATGCTTGGGATTGGAGGCTTGGCATTTGGCATCGGTTATGGATCTATATTTCTAAAACTCTGATAACTATTGTGGACTTATATTTATTTCTTTTGGGCCTGACTTTGGATGATTTTGGGATAAATGTAAACTTTAAAACCCCGCGTGGTTGTACTTTTATTATGTTTACTTTATCTCGTTCTTTCATGACTTTGAATGGATACCAATCCCCGTAGCACCCCGAAAGCTTGTTGAGTCTTCCGCTGTACCAAATTTTGGGGGTGTTACAAAGTCCAGGGACTTATTGTGACAACTTTGGCTAATGTTTATATGTTTAGTGATGGATCTTAACACCTTGAACTTGTGTTAGATTGATACTTTGAATTATATCACTAAGTATGCGGAATCTACTTAGTAACACTTAGAAGTTTGATTGTGAGTAAGACAGTTGTATATAAACAATGTATGTAAATAAACTATTAGCTCCAATATTATTAATGATAATAATACGAGTGATCTTGATATCACTAGGGTTACACCTTGAAGCTCTAGGAAAACGTATATATAAACTTATAACCTAGGATCTCCTTTTATAGCACAAGGAGTCCTCTTCTACAAGATAAGTATAAAGCAAATAGAATAAGATATACACAAGATCTATTCTATATTTATTTAGACGCGTTTCCTAACAGTTATCTAATAAGCAGTGGTAATATATTGTTCTTGCAGTGGTAATAAGTTTCCACTGCAAGTACAATCTTCTGCAGTTGTAACTTCTTCTTTAGCCGTGGTAACTGTTAGTACAATTTCCAACAATCCTCCCCTAACTTATGATTAATACATAAATCAATAAGTTTCTTCAAGTAATCAATAAACATGAGGATATGGGAATTCTTCCAAACACTTATCTTCTTCTTCTTAACTCTCTATCAGCTCTCACACTTTGATCATAAATCCTTTGTAGCAAATCACCTATGACTTCAGTTCTTTCCCAACACCTAAGCTTCATAGTTCTCATCACATCCAATACTCCAGCTCTCAATGGATATTCTTTCTCAACCAGCATAAAGACATCAACTCCATCTTGAGTAGAAACATGATGCACAGAACTTGAATCATAGAATTTCCACAAGGTTCTTTGATCATGAGCTTCAAATCTCCAATATCTATCACTAGGATCAGGTTCATATAATCTTCTGAAGTGAACCCATAACTCCTTAGCTTTGACATCAACAAGTTCATCCTTTTGAAACTGATCTTGAACAATTCTCCACAAAGTATCCAAATCTTCTCTATCACAACATCTAACAATATCTTCAAAATCTCTGCAAATGTTTGTGACACTTCCAGTTCTGATGATCTTCCAAGCTACACCAAAACTATCATAAAAGATTTCCCAACCAACTACTGGATATTTTGCTTGTAGAGGTTCAATGTTTAGTACATCAGTTTCTATGAACAACATGTTTGTAACTTGCTCTTCAGTCAACTTGCTAGGACCTTCTTCTTCTTGAGATGATTTCTGAGTCTTCAACTTCTTTGCTTCTTTTGATTCAAGACTCACTCCAGTCCTTTTTGTCTTCATAGATAATGGTTCTTGATCCATTGGAATGAATTTACTATCTTGTCTTTTGATTCTGTAGTAAATACCTTCAATCTGATCATGTGACATTCCTTTGAATTTTCCCATCTTCATATTACCAACATGACAACAAAAAGTCTTCATCTCAGAGATAATCTGTGCCTTTGTAAGTTTCCTTGGCTTCTTTTGACCTTTTCTAACATCCCCAATGATTTGATCAAGAGCCTGCTGATTCTTCATTAGAATGAAATCTTTAAGTTGAGCAGACCTTTGTTCTTCATCCAAGGTTGTATTTGCAATCAATTCAATAGCCTTCTTCCTAATTATTTGATCATTGTTAATCAAATAATCAATCTCTTCTTCTGTAGGCACATAGGTAAACACTGGAGGTTTCTCATGCATAACAGTTGGTGAGACACTTGATATAGGTTCTGCCATAACAGCTTCAAGTTTATCCAACCTAGTTGCTTCCATGAAACTAGCAACTTCATCTTCCTTAATCTTTTTATTTCTTTCATACTCTTCAGCTTGTTGTTGCTCTGCTAACCTTGCATCAAAATCAATCTGAGCTTGTTCAAACTTAGAAATCTTTCTTGACTCTTGATCTGAAGCAATTTCAATAGCCTTTCCTTTAACTAATCTTCTTCTGGCAGCTTCTTCCTTTGCAGTGGTAATTTCTTGACTAGCAGTGGGAACATTTTCACTTGCAGTGGTAATTTCTTGTTCAGTGGGAACTTGTTCTGCTTCAGTGGAAATTGGTTGACTAAATCATCAAAGTTAAAACCTGCATCAGCATCCATATCTTCAAAATCCAATTTCCTCCCCTCAGTCTCAGCATCATCATCTTTTGCTTGAGCATTATCAGAATCACTTAGCTCAGCAAAATCTTTATCAAAAGTTTTACTCCTCCCCTTAAGCTCTGCATCTATTTTCCTCCCCTGTTTGGAAGAATCTCCCAAAACTTTACTAGAATTTGCAGAAAACTCATCTGAAGGTGAAGATGATGATAATACAACCTGAGATCTTTTCTTCTTGAGATTCCCAACTTCATTCTGCAATTTGTGAATCTCATCCTTCAATGTCTTCAGCTCTGTGGCATGTTGTTCTTTAAGCTGTGCCAGATCTTTCTTCAGAGCTTGAACCTGCTTGACTAATTTGGTACAAATATCCATCAATTCATTTTGTTGCACACTGCCTTCATCACTTCCAACTGTGTAACCTGCTGGGAGAGGTGAATCATGAGGCAATGATTCAGGCTCTTCCCTAGTTGGACTAGGATTAAGCCTTGAACCACCACTGCTTGTTCCTAAACCAAATGGCTCAGCAACATGCAATGTTGAGATGAGAGAAGTTGGCTGTTTAGACCTTCTCTCATAAGTGTGAGTGACTGCAGGGGTATGTTGAATTGGTGGAACAACAATAGTGGGTGTGTTTTGTGATGCAACTGGGATTGATGCATCCTCACCCTGTACTTGAGAAAGTTTAGCAAGCATTTGAGGGAAAAGTGGATGAACCTGCCCATTCCAAAGTTCTGAAGCCTTAGACATATTTTGAAAAACTTTTGGCTTAAGAGTGGAAGGTTCATAAATTCTTTTGTGAGGTCGCAGTTGAAACTCATTTAACACTGCTTGCACAAACCTTGGATACATCAAAAATTTATATTGACTCTTTACATTGCCTTTCATATTATTGAAAATAAACTTTGAAAAATTAAAAGTCCTATCTGTTGCCAAACAAACCAAAGGATAAGCCATGGTTGATGCAAATTGTTCATAAGAAGTTTTCTTAAGACTTAGGAAATGTAAAAGAGTATGAATTAAAAATCTCCAATGAGGACAAAAACATCCTTTTCTAAAAGTAACTTTTTGTTCAGATGTATCATACCCCATTAAAGCAATATTGGCAAAAATATCTGAATTAGGTAATGTGATGATACCATTGAGATCATCTAATTGGAGAATTCTCCTCAAGGATGACTCAGTAACATCAATAGTTACCCCATCAACTGTGGCTCTTAGAGCATCCACAGATTCTTGTGTGTCTCCCTGTTCAAGAGTTATGGACTCCACAGTGTTCCAGAACTGTTTGATATGAGAGACATAGATTGTGGGATTTATAGTTAAGGCATACCTTATGTGAGTTACGTTTAGAAAATCCACAATCTGATGAAAAACAGGGCCACTCTTCTCATTCGACTTCTGTAAATAGGCCACTTGGTTGTGCTCCTCGACAAAGTTTAGAATCGCCATGATATTTGTGAAAAAGAGAATGAAAGTGTTAGTAATCAAGATAAAAATCAAGCCGTATGATAATGAATTTATACTAATAGGGTTTGAGGAGGTTGCGCAATGTGAATTATCTTTAGAAAGAATTATCTTTGGAAAAAGAATAATTTATAATAAGTAAGAAGATAATTCACAAAAGATTTTACCCTATTAATAAGGAATGACGGTTATTTTACAACGGCTAGTAAAAAAAATAGATTACTGACACAACAGTTGTAACGGCTAGTCATCAGTGGAAAAATTACTCTTGCAGTGGTAACTGATGAACTAGCAGTGGTAAAATTTTCACAAAAATATCAAAGAGCAGTGGTTAATAAAACATGAACATTTGCTGCTCTTATCATAGTTTTTAGCAAACTACCAGCTATCAACGGATTTGATATGTCTTTACCATTAGCCGTTTGCTATGGACTAGCCAACTCTTGATCACATGGATGTATGGTGAGTTGATAACCTAGTTTTTGGTAAACTATCAACCATAAACGGATTTGATTAGTCTTTACCAGTAGCCGTTTGCTCTAGACTAGTTGATTCTTATGTTGATTAGACATGGTGAATCAATAACCATTTGTTGTGTGTCTATGATACACACCTTATTACTCCAATGACTCCAATAATATGGGTTGTATGCATTAACTCAACTTAACCCATAAAACTTAACTCAAAGTAACTTTATAACCAAGTTACTATTCACAAAAATATCTTCCAAAAGTCAACCCGATAATAACCAAATTTACTCCTCCAACCTACCAAAACAAGTAGGAGTAAATATCCTTCATTAATTAGAATTCGACCTTGACTTTGCATATAAAAGGGGCTCAACATCTTTTATCTTTCTTCAACAATCTTCTTCAATAAACACAAACCCTATACAGCATCATGAGTTGGTTTCCACTTATCTACATCTCCTCTGATGATTCTTCTGATGAGGAAATCAGCTATTACTCAGATTCTGAAGAACTGTCATCTGGATGGAGTGGATATTTTCCACCAAAGTCTGCAACTGCCACATCTTCAAGCATGAAGCCAAATAAGAAGATATCAGCTGATCCTGCTCCATCTCTTGAGTTTTATGCCAGCTCTTCATCAGATGATGACAATGACCCAACTTTTGATCTTTCCAAGAAACTCCCAAAGGCTCTTACCACAACATTGACATCTGCAATAAACAACATGAAGTGACCAGCTGTAGACAAGCCTACTCAAGCAACAAGGCCTCCCAAGCAAGTTCTGGGACTTGCTTGTCCAAGGAAACAACTTTCTTTTGATCACAAGAGAAAGAAAGTTTCCAAAGGCAAGCAGCAGTATGAGGGAAAAGGAAAGAAACCCATGGAGTAGGTGTTAGGTTGTAGGTTCATGTCAGATGTGATGGTTTTCTTGTCTAGGTGATAATGTTTTCATGATGGTTGTGATGTACTCTTGCTTAATAATCAATAAAAGTACTCTTCTGATCTTACTATTATCACCAATCCTTTCCACTGTTGTATGTTAATTACCACTTTGCACTTGATAACTCTGCATACAAGTTAGTAGAAAACCATACATACAATACAAACAATATTAGTACCTAAAAAGTATCCTGCAACACTGAAAAGTATTTAGACATCAAAAGTTTATGGATTTAGCATCCCAATACCTGTTACCAAGTATTGAAACCTACCCACATCAAGCCCTTTTGTTAATAAATCAGCATAATTGTCATCAGTATGAATCTTGAAAACATTAATAAGCTTTTTCTCAAAACAATCTCTAATAAAGTGATGTCTAATTTCAATATGTTTAGTTTTAGTGTGTTGCACAGGATTTTTAATAATGCATATGGTACTACTATTGTCTATATAGATAATGGTGTTCATGAAATTGTACCCATAGTCCAATAATTGATTCTGAAGCCAAAGGATTTGAGCACAACAACTAGCAGCTGCAACATATTCTGCTTCAGTGGTTGAAGTAGCCACCATAGTTTGCTTCTTGCACTGCCATGACACCAATCTACATCCAAGAAATTGACATCCTCCAGTAGTTGATCTTCTATCCAAACTTGCACCAGCATAGTCACTATCTGAGTATGTGATCAATTCCATTGGAGAGTCTCTTGGATACCATAATCCTAAATTTGGATAAGTCTTCAAGTATCTAAAAATCTTTTCCACTGCTGTCATATGTGATGTCTTTGGAGTCACTTGAAATCTTGCACAAGCACATACAGCAAACATGATGTCTGGCCTTGATGAAGTAAGATACATCAAGGAACCAATCATAGATCTGTAAGTGTGAACATCAACATTAGCACCATTTGCATTCTTCAACAATAAGTGAGTGGTCTTGTCAGCAGGGGTATTGGAAGATTTTGCATCAGTAAACTTGAACTTCTTAATAATCTCAGCCACATACTTGTCTTGGCTGATAAATATGCCTTCCTTACTCTGTTGTACTTGTAGCCCCAAAAAGAATGTAAGTTCTCCCATAGAACTCATTTGAAATTCATCTTTCATTAGCTTCTCAAACTCTTTGCACATCTCTTGTTTAGTAGATCCAAAGATAATATCATCAACATATACTTGCACAAGTAGGATATCACCCTTGTCTTTCTTGATGAACAAAGTTTGATCAATTTTACCTCTATGAAACCCATTATTCAATAAATAATTAGCTAAGGTTTCATACCACTTCCTTGGAGCCTGATGTAAGCCATAAAGAGCCTTAACCACTTTATAAACTTTATTTGGATGTTGAGGATCTTCAAAGCCTGGAGGTTGAGAGACATATACCTCCTCATCAATAGTTCCATACAGAAAGGCACTCTTAACATCCATTTGATAGACTGTAAAGCCCATAAATGATGCATAGGCTAAGAACAATCTAATTGCCTCAATTCTTGCAACAGGAGCAAACACTTCTTCATAATCAATACCCTCCTCTTGAGTGTATCCTTGAGCAACCAATCTAGCTTTGTTCCTGATTACAATGCCTCTTTCATCTTTCTTATTTCTGAAAACCCATTTAGCACCAATGACCTTCATACCATCAGGCAAGTCACAAAGAACCCAAACCTTTTGAAGTTTAAACTGCAACAACTCTTCTTGCATAGATTCAACCCAGCTAGATTCTTCTAGAGCCATATATACATTCTTAGGCTCCATCTGTGAGAGAAAGCAGAAAAACAAACACTCATTCTTCTTGCTATGTTTCTTGGACTCATATACTTCACTTATGAACCCATGAATATCATCTTTCTTTGTCTGTCTTCTAGTCTTCACACCTGATTGAAGTTCACCAATAACATTATCAAGTGGATGCACTTTGTGAATGGTAGACTGTGATGTGCTAGGAATATCATATGTTGTAGGCATGTTTGAGATCTCTACATCATCACTTGGTGATTCCTGAGAAGTATTATCCACATTTGGACTTACAGTGGAAACTTCTGGTGTAGCAGTGGGAATTGAGTTACCACTGCTAGTAGGAATTTCTTTATTCACACCATCTGCATCACTTGGTTTTTCAGAATTATCACCAAAGTCCCAAAGTGGCATAACAATTTGATCTTCATCATCTTTGCAAGCTTCATCTTCATCAATGAATTCTTCTGAATCTTCAAGATCTTTGTCTCCAGTACTTGAAGTGAGAGGAACATAATTCATTGTATTTGATAATGTTTCAAGATCAAATAGCCAATCTGGACCTGAACCTGCCATGTTTGCTTTATTTTCAAGAAACTGAACATGCAAGTTCTCTTCAATCTTCTTTGTTCTTAAGTTATAGACTCTAAAAGCCTTGCTAACCATAGAGTATCCAACAAAGAAGCCTTCATCTGACTTTTCTTCAAATTTGCCCAGATGATCAATGGTATTGAGAATAGTAACATGACACCCAAATGGCCTCATAAACTCCAAAGTAGGAGGTCTTCCTCTGAACAACTCATAAGGTGTCTTGTTCTTTGTTTTGACCACTAAAACCCTATTTTGAATGTAACAAGCAGTGTTAACTGCTTCAGCCAAAAAAGTCACTGGAAGCTTGGAATCAGCTAACATGGTTCTAGCAGCCTCAATTAGTGTTCTATTTCTTCTTTCAGCAACTCCATTTTGTTGAGGAGTTCTTGCAACACTAAATTCTCTTTTAATACCTTTGTCTCTGCAGAAATCATCCATAACTTTATTCTTGAACTCTGTCCCATTGTCACACCTGATGATCTTGATTTTCTTTTCAAATTGATTTTCAACTTGAGTGATGAATGTCTTAAGGATGCCTGAGGTTTCATCTTTGGTACTCAAAAAGAAAACCCATGTGAATCTACTGAAGTCATCAGTCACAACAAGACAATATTTCTTCAAATTGATGTTGCTCACAGAGGTAGGACCAAACAAGTCCATATGCAGCATAAAAAGTGGATGATTGATTGAATTGAATGCCTTGGTCTTGCATGAAGCTCTGTGTTGCTTTCCTTTGAGACAGGCAACACAAGTTTGGTCATTTTCAAATCTTTTCTCTGGTAGTCCTCTGACAAGGCCATCTTTCACAATCTTGTTGATAGTCTTGAAGTTAACATGACCAAGTCTTCTATGCCAAAGCATTGATTCATCCAAAGTGGCTTTAGCAAGCAAGCAAGTAACATCATTATTTGCCACTATGTTCTACATGTCAATGCTATACAAATTTCCTTTTCTAGGGATTTTAAGCAAAATGTCACATTCATCTGGAAGCTTATAATCCTTAGATAAGATATAGCATTCATCTTCTGTGAATAGAACTCTATGCTTTTTGTCACACATCTGTGACACACTAAAGAGGTTGTACTTGAGTTCTTTCACATACTGCACATCTTCAAAATCAATGTTTCCAGCCTTGATTGTTCCTTTGCCAGAAACTTTGCCACCAATTACTCCTCCAAAACTGACAAATTGTCCATCATAAGGTTGAAAGTCTGAAAGATAGGACTTATTTCCAGTCATGTGCCTGGAACATCCACTGTCTGAGTATCCTTGATCATTAGTAGTCTTTGAATGTCCCTGCACACAAAATAAAGGAATTAATTCCTTTTGGGGACCCAAGCCACAAATGACTTGGATCTGCCTCGTGTATCAATATAATTATATCTATCAAAGGTCATTGATACACCATTGGGATTGCTTGAGGTGATGGTTCCATTTGGTTTCCATTCCCAACGTGCTGAGGCCTTAACAGCATTTCCCACATTTACCCTTTTCTTGTTAACAGACCTACCAGTGGTAACCTTTGGCCTTGCAGTGGTAACTGCTGCCTTAGCAGTGGAAACTGCTGGCTTAGAAATTTTAGGTACCCACTTCTGATTATGGTTAACTTTCTTTTCAAAATAGGTCTTTTTCCCTGTTTGAGTAGATTTAACAAAAGTAGTAACAGGGGGCTTAGGGTAAACTCTGTTGTTATGTCTGGCAGTGGCAACTGCTGGTCTAGCAGTAGAAATAGGTTTGATGCCAGAATGAAGCAAAACAGATCTGGGAATCATCTTGCTAAGTGGATTTGGGTGAGTCAAGTTATTAGCATTGTTTCTATTCACCCAAGTATTCCCAAACACTTCCCTTCTTCCCAAGTGGTAGGTACAGCCTTTAGCTAAATGGTCAAAGCTACCACATATATGACAGGGTTTGTTATTGAACACAAAGTCACTACCAAATTGCCTAGATTTGACATGATTCCAACTCCTCATATTGCCTCTAGGAGTTAGTGATCTACTTCTGTACATCTCTGCATATCTAGTAGTGGGCCTAGTAAAATTAGGTTGTGACCTAGGCTTCTCTTTGACTACCTCAGGAATACCTCTCTTAACCTCCACTTTAACATTTTCAGGAGTACTAGGTTTAGACTCAACATTCAAATTATCATCTTTAAGAGATGAGTTACTAGCACTATCAAATATATCAACCTTAACCTGAACCTTTTCAATTTCAACTGGTTTAACAAACTTTGGTCCATAGGTCATAGGTAGATCCTGAAATTCTTCTAAACCTGTGTGAGCTAAGTCAATACCAGGAGGTGCTGGAACACCTCTTAGAGGTGGTGGAACAGTTTTGTATCCAAGACCTGATTTAGCTTTGCTCACAATTTGGGCTTCCCAAATTTTATCAATACTCTTTGATTGATGATCCAGTGTTTGCTTAGTTATCATTATATTCTCACTAGCCACTTTAACCTTTTCTAGTTCTTCTCTAAGAACCTTATTAACAGCAACCTGATAATCTAAGTCTCTTCTTAATACTGCAATATCATCATTGAACTTAGATTCATTTGCCCTATAATGCTCTAATTGAGTTTCTAAAACACTTAGGCCTCTTTTATGATTTGATAAGTTATAATTAGTATGAGTTAACTCAATGTGTTGCTCATTAAATTGTGCTTTAAGTTTCTCATACTCTTTTAAGGCCTTACAAGATTTAGAACAAGCATTATCAATTTGTACCTCAGAGTCAGAAAAAGCCATTAGTGCCACCATTGCAGACTCTGAATCATCTTCCTCTTCCTTAGTCATAAAGCTCCAATCAAAGCTCACTCCATCAATAGCCAATAGCCCCTTTGGCTCATCAGTAGTAGGTTCCTTCTTCTTGTCCTGCTTGTACCAAGTTGACCTGTTGTCAGACTTCCTTGGCTTCCTACACTCTCTGGCAAAGTGCCCCTTCTTATGACAATTGTAGCACTCCACCTTCTTCTTGTCAAAACCTACTGTTTCATTGCCACTGATGTTGATCTTTCTTCCAGTCTTCTTCCAAAACTTCTTTGTCCTCAAGCTTAGTAATGCCACTTGCCATTTAATGTCCATCTCCTCCATATCATCTTCATCAATTTGATCCAGATCCTCATGATTGAGAATTGAACCACCCACTTGACTTGATATAAAGGCATAAAAGGTAGTATCACTAAGCCCTGCAATCTGTTTCTTTGAGCTAACAGTGGAAACACTTCCACTACCAGTGGAAACAACAATGTTAGTACAGTCATCATCACTATCACTTTCTTCATCTGAACTGTCATCAAGAGATGATGATATAAGTGCTACACTTCCTGAACTAGAACTTATTTTGCCAGCTTTCTTCAGTCTTTGTTCAATAACTTTGAAGTTATTGTACAAATCATTAAGTTTCATGGTCTCCAACTCTGGCTTATCTTCCCACACAGCAACATTTGTTCCAAACTCAGAGGGTAAGCTTCTCAAGAACTTTAGATTAAGGTCTTCTCTTTCCACCTCAATTCCAAAAACAATGAGTTGAGAAACAATCTTTTGTAGCCTTGTGAAAATGCTATCAAGAGATTCATTACTTGATGAACCAAAGTTTTCATAAGTTTGCTTCAGCAGAGTCTTTTGAGTCTTCTTGGTGGAATCATTACCACCAAAAACTTCACAGATCTCATCAAAGAGAGTCTTTGCAGTCTTGAACTTGCTGAATGCTACAACTTGGTCTCTGGGAAGTGTCATCAGCAACAGACCTCTAGCCTTCAAATCATTCTTCAGTTGAAGTCTTTCATCATTAGTAACAGATCCAGTGTTGACCTTAATTACTTCCTTGCCATTAACCATTTCTGAAGTAGAACTTGGTTTGAAAGAATTTCCAACCATAATGATCTCCCAGAGTGTGTAGTCTTGGACCATAAAGAATTGTTCTATCATCAGCCTCCACATCTCAAAGTCATTCAACTTAAGCTTTGGAAGCTTAGCAGCAATGTTTGAGTTACTGGTTTCTGTCTCCATTGAGTCTTCTGAGTGAACTTGAGTCTTCTAAATCAAAGTATCAAAGCCTGGCTCTGATACCACTTGATGGATCTTAACACCTTGAACTTGTGTTAGATTGATACTTTGAATTATATCACTAAGTATGCGGAATCTACTTAGTAACACTTAGAAGTTTGATTGTGAGTAAGACAGTTGTATATAAACAATGTATGTAAACAAACTATTAGCTCCAATATTATTAATGATAATAATACGAGTGATCTTGATATCACTAGGGTTACACTTTGAAGCTCTAGGAAAACGTATATATAAACTTATAACCTAGGATCTCCTTTTATAGCACAAGGAGTCCTCTTCTACAAGATAAGTATAAAGCAAATAGAATAAGATATACACAAGATCTATTCTATATTTATCTAGACGCGTTTCCTAACAGTTATCTAATAAGCAGTGGTAATATATTGTTCTTGCAGTGGTAATAAGTTTCCACTACAAGTACAATCTTCTGCAGTTGTAACTTCTTCTTTAGCCGTGGTAACTGTTAGTACAATTCCCAACATTTAGCTTGTTTTGACAGGTTGAAGTTTGTTCAAGGGCTAAAGTGTAACTCTGTTCTATATAAGCTTAGAGACCTAGCCCTAGCCGCTTATCTCATTCATATTATTCTCACGCAGTCATTGAAATCTCTCTCAAGTATTGTTATCTTGTTTCTGGTATTCATCTCTTGATCATCTTGATCAATTGGGTAGTATAGGTCTTATATTGAGAGTGTTGTAGTGAGGATTGTTTGTATTCATAACATTTGTAGTGGGTGATTGGATCCTTCTGAAGGGGACAATCAATTTCTCTTGTCTCTGTTTGACAAGCACTCATTTGAGGACTTGTCTTCTTGTTTTACTAAGTAATAAAATAGTTCTCCAAGGGGTGGTTGGTTGGGTGAGATCTTGAGTTGTGGTTGTGTTTTCTGATAATATCTATAGTTTTAACATGGTATCAGAGCTACGGGTTTGATCTCCGTTAGCTCTCGATATTTTTTAGGGTTTCTAGGGTTTGGTCATAATTGGGGGTTTCTTGATTAGTTTTGTAATTGGGCTCAGTTGGTGGTATTTTCTTGACGGCCATTGGTTGAATTGTTAATTCTCTTAACTATTCTTGGTGGTTCTTGATTTTCAGTTAGGGTTTCTTGAAAACCCTAATTTGAAAATTTGGGGATCTTGATTCTTGGAGATCTGTGGTGATTCCTGGTTGGGCTTTTGGTTATCTATAGTCTTGACTAAGTGAATCAAGGCTATTGGTGACTGGTTTGTGTTCATTCCGCTGCAATTCAAAGCTCTATAAGTTGTTCTCTCTCTAAAACCTCTTATCACTTTAATGGTGACACTACAAACTCAGGGGGTAACTTCTTGACCTACTTCTGTGAGAAGCAAGGAAACCTGCTCTTCCCCCTGATAGGTGTGAAACTGGGTGATTCAGATTGGTTTGGGTGTGTGTTTAGTGTTATTATTCTTAGCTTTAGTTTTCTGGTTGAGTCTAGGTCGTTGGAGGATAGGTTTCTTGGCAGTCTTGGTAGTTTGGTGGTTGATTGTTTGTTAGAGTTGTTAGGGTGGTTTATTTGTCTGGTTATTAGTTGCTTTCTTATGTGCTTTCTTCTTGCTCATTATGGTTGAGGTTCTGATTAGTAGTTTGGATGCTGGTAATCCTTTGTTTCTGCATTCTAGTGATAACTATAATGTGCCTATTGTTCATTTTAAATTGACTGGTTCTGATAACTATAAAATGTGGTCTACTGCTATGAAAATTGCTTTAAAAGGCAAAAATAAAATGGGATTTGTTGATGGTACTTGTGTTAAACCTGCTACTAGTGTTGTATTGTCCCAGCAATGGGAGAGGTGCAATGCTATTGTTCTTGGATGGATTCTTGGATCCTTGTCTCCTGAGTTATACTTAGGACAAGTTTATTCTGAGATTGCTTCTGAAGTTTGGACTGAATTAGAAGAAACTTATGATAAAATGGATGGATCTGTCATTTTTAATGTGCTTCATAAAATTAATTGTCTTAAGCAAGGTGAACTGTCTGTGCCTGATTACTATCATAAGTTGAACTCTCTTTGGAGAGAATTTGACACTTTGACTTTATTGCCTGCTTGTACTTGTGCTGCTCATGAAGGTGTTTTAAAACATAATCAATTGATTAGACTTATGCAATTTCTTATGGGCTTAAATGAAGTATATCAACCTATTAGGAGTAATGTTCTTGCTAGGGACCCTTTACCTAATGTTAAAGAAGCCTTTAATGTCATCTCTAGGGAGGAGTCTCATAGAGGACTTCACCCTAGTACTGGTTCTAGCAGCAAGGTCCAACCTGTTGCTTTTGTTGTTAAGGCCAATAGTAATTCCAACTCTAATAATAATTTTGTTAGAAAAGGTAATAATAACAATGGTAATGGTAATAGGGGACCTAATCCTAATCTGGTTTGTAAACATTGTGGTCTAATTGGGCACACTATTGAAAGGTGTTTTGAGCTTAATGGTTATCCTCCTGGTTTTAAGAGAAACCATAATTTGGCTAAACAATCTGCTTCTGTCAAAAGATTTAATGGTAACACAGATCAGTCTTCCTCTTCTGGATCTATGACTGGTTCTTTCACTAATGATCAAATGATGAAACTTTTAAGTCTCATTAATGAAAAACCCTCTGCTAATGTCTCTGATAGCATGGCAAGTAGATTTCCCACCTTGTTTAATAATAATGTGATGTTTAACTTGAATTTTGACAAGTTTTTCTGTGCTAAAACTAGTTCTGTTAAGTACAATGTCACTTTAGGTTGGGTCATTGACTCTGGTGCTAATCAGCATATGACTGGTTCTACTAAGAATATGTTTAATGTGGTTAATATCTCTAGTCTTATGTTGACTGTTGGTCATCCCAATGGTACTGTTGCTAAGATTTCTGCCATTGGCAGTCTTAGATTAACCTCTGATGTTGTTTCATTTGATGTTCTTGTTGTTCCTGAGTATAATGTTAGTCTGTTATCTGTCAATAAAATGATTAAAGATAGTAAGTTCTTTGTTAATTGGTTTTGATGAACATAAGTGCTATATTCAGGATTTGAGTCTGGGCAAAATTGTAGGGACTGGTAGTGAGTCTGGTGGACTCTATTTGTTTGATGAACCTGTGAATGGTGAGTCTAATCTTGCTGTGTGTAATTCTGTTTTTGTCTGTCATGTTTCTAATGAGTTGTGGCACCAAAGACTTGGTCACCCTGCTGATCAAGTCTTATCTTCTTTGGGTAATAAAATTGGTCTTAAAAGAATGAATCATCTATCTCCTTGTGATGTGTGTCACAGGGCAAAACAAACTAGAGAACCTTTTTCTTTAAGTGATGATAAAATTGAATCTATTGGGGATCTCATTCATTGTGATGTTTGGGGTCCTTTCAAGGTTGTTAGTAAAGAAGGTTTTAAATATTTTTTAACCATAGTTGATGACTTTAGTAGGGCTGTTTGGGTATATTTACTTAAGTCAAAGACTGAGGTTGGTCATTATATTACAAATTTCATAAAACTTATCTTTACTCAGTTTAATAAAAAGGTTAAGATCATAAGGTCTGACAATGGAACAGAATTTGTGAATAAACAGTTGTCTTCACTTTTTAATGATCTAGGGATGATTCATCAAACTTCTTGTACCTATACTCCTCAGCAAAATGGGATTGCTGAGAGGAAACATAGACATCTCCTTAATGTTGCTAGGAGTCTTATGTTTCAGGGGGGGATTCCTTTGAATATGTGGCCTGAATGTGTCTTAACTGCTATTTACTTAATTAACAGGCTTCCCTCCTCTGTCTTGGCTGGTGCTTCCCTTTATTTTTTAGTGTATGGTAAGGATCCTAGTCTCTCTCATATCAGATCTTTTGGGTGTCTTTGTTACTCTACTGTTTTAAATTCAAATGACAAATTTGGTTCTCAATCTGAAAAATGTGTTTTAATTGGATTTTCTACTGTTAAAAAGGCCTATAAATTGTATGGTTTAGAAAGTAAGTCTGTGTTTTATTCAAGAGATGTAAGGTTTTATGAAACTGTTTTTCCTTTCAAAATGAAATCTTTAAATGTTTCAAATGATACTGGAAATATGTCTAATAACTTAGAACCATGTTTTGATGAAAGTTGAGTAAATATCTTAAAACTTTTTTGACATCCAAGGGACTGAAAGTCCCAATGATGAAGAGGGGGACCCTTCTAATGTGGAAGGTAGTGGTATGGGACCTCCAAGAGACTATGTTAACATAGTCAGTGATGGAGGGGCAACCACAGCAACCCAGATAGAAGAAACTATCACCTCTGAGAGCAATAATCAAAACAGTCTTAATGGTGAGGATCAAAATGTTCAAATGGAAGCACCACCAAGTCTTAGGAGGTCTTCTAGGAGTAGAAATCAACCTGTTAGGTTTAATGATTTTGTTGTTGGTAGTAATGTGAAGTATGGTCTTGAAAAATATGTGTCTTATTCTAATCTTTCTAGAGTTAATAAGTGTTTCTCTACCACTTTGAATAAGTCCTGTGAACCTAAAACTCTTGCTGAGGCAAAACAGAATCCTATGTGGAAAGAAGCTATGAATTCTGAAATGGAATCTTTACATAGGAATAATACTTATGAGTTGTGTGAATTGCCTGATGGTAGATTTGCTATTGGTTGTAAGTGGATATGGAAGCTTAAGTATAAGTCTTCTGGAGAGGTTGATAGGTATAAAGCTAGACTTGTTGCTAAAGGCTTTAATCAAAGAGAGGGTATTGATTATGAGGAGACTTTTAGTCCTGTTGTGAAAATGGTCACTGTGAGATGCGTAATTGCTTTGTCTGTTCATAATAGATGGCCTTTGTTTCAACTTAATGTTAATAATGCCTTCTTGTATGGTGATTTGTATGAAGATGTTTATATGCAGTTGCCTCTTGGTTTTTATGATAAGGATGAGACCAGGGTATGCAAGTTGAACAAATCTCTTTATGGATTAAAACAGGCTCCTAGACAGTGGAATGAAAAGCTTACCACTGCTTTGATTGATAATGGTTTTAAACAAAGTGTTAATGATTATTATTTATACACTAAGGATAAAAATGGTATTTTCTTAGCCTTATTAGTCTATGTTGATGATATTGTCATTACTGGTAACAATATTGATGAGATTGAGAAGTTTAAAGGTTTTCTGAAATCTAAATTCATGATTAAGGATCTTGGTCCTCTCAAATATTTTTTGGGTATTGAAGTTCTTGATAACAAAGATGGTATTTGTCTTTCTCAAAGGAAGTATTGTCTAGATTTGTTAAGTGATTATGGTTTGTTGGCTTGTAAGCCTGCTGCTACTCCTATGCAGCAGAATGTTAGTTTGAGTCATGTTGAGACTGAAACTGACAAGTTTTTGTCTAACACGACTGAGTATCAAAAATTGGTTGGTAAACTCATTTACTTATCTGTTACTAGACCTGATATATCTTATACTGTTCATTGCTTAAGTCAGCATATGCATGCTCCTCTTACTTCTCATTTTACTGTTGCACTTAGAGTTTTGAGGTATTTGAAGCAGGCTCCTGGTACAGGTATTCAATTTGAGTATGGTAATATGTTTAGTTTGCATGCTTTTTCTGATGCAGACTGGGCTAAATGTCTTGTTTCAAGGAAATCTGTTTCTGGGTTTTGTGTTTATTTTTGCAACAATCTGATTTCTTGGAAAAGTAAAAAGCAAGCAACTATTTCAGGATCTTCTGCTGAATCTGAGTATAGATGTCTTGCATCTACTACTTGTGAGCTAGTGTGGATTATTAAGATTTTTAAGGATCTTCGAATAGATGGTTTATTACCTGTAAATTTGTTTTGTGATAGTAGTTCTGCTATACAGATTGCTGCTAATCCTGTTTTTCATGAAAAAAACAAAATATTTTGAAATAGATTTGCATCTTGTTAGGGAGAAAGTTGCTTCTGGAGTTATTAAAACTCTAAAAGTTGCTTCTGCCAATAATGTTGCAGATATATTCACAAAAGGGTTGAGTATTTCTCAACATAAACAATTCTGTGATAAACTTGGTTTGGTGAATTTATTCAAGCCATGAGCTTGAGAGGGGGTGTTGAAATATATTGAGTTGTTCAAGCTCATATTTGGTGTAGTCGGTCACATTAAGTCCAGGGACTTATTGTGACAAATTTGGCTAATTTTTATATGTTTAGCTTGTTTTGACAGGTTGAAGTTTGTTCAAGGGCTAAAGTGTAACTCTGTTCTATATAAGCTCAGAGACCTAGCCCTAGCCGCTTATCTCATTCATATTATTCTCACGCAGTCATTGAAATCTCTCTCAAGTATTGTTATCTTGTTTCTGGTATTCATCTCTTGATCATCTTGATCAATTGGGTAGTATAGGTCTTATATTGAGAGTGTTGTAGTGAGGATTGTTTGTATTCATAACATTTGTAGTGGGTGATTGGATCCTTCTGAAGGGGACAATCAATTTCTCTTGTATCTGTTTGACAAGCACTCGTTTGAGGACTTGTCTTCTTGTTTTACTAAGTAATAAAATAGTTCACCAAGGGGTGGTTGGCTGGGTGAGATCTTGAGTTGTGGTTGTGTTTTCTGATAAGATCTATAGCTTTAACATTTTGCTACAAAGATATAAAGACATCAAATTGGTATTTTAGTTTCGTGATCTTTGTATTGGTTTGGGTATTCGAATTTGCGTCGTTTTTTTGAATTTGAGCTGTAATTCGTATCATATACGTGGGTTATTAGGATTATTCTAGTATCATATTTGGAACGTTTAAATTATTAGAGCCCGTTCGTCAAGTTATTTATTAACTTGAATTTGGTTGATACTCGGATAATAAATTTGAAGTTAAACCGGTATGCTTATCGAATAAGTGGGTCATTAGTTTTTTGAATTTGGTATTTGGGTTGTAATTCTTATTATATAAGTGGACCATTAGAATTTGAATTGGATATTTGGAATTTGAAGATCGATTTGGTATTTGAAGACTTGGTTCAAGTCGTTTGAATTTTGTGCGATCGTTGAGAATTTGTTAGTTTGAAAATTTGGATCTTCGTTCGTTGGGCTTTTGAAGTTGGTTACCCGAATTTGATAATCTTTGTTGAAGATCGTTTGAGCCGATTTGTTTGTTTGGTTAACCGAGTTTGAATTTGTCGGTTAACGTTTGATTGTTCATTTTGAAGATTATCGGCATTTGTATTTGTTCGAATTTGTTTTTGGGTCGTTTTTGGGAATCGAGCATTCGCTTTGAATTAGGCTAGTATCTCCAGAATTTGGAATTTGGAATTTTGAATTTGAAATTTGGAATTTGAAATTTGGAAATTTGAATTTGAAGACGAACGATTCGTTTGGTTTGAAGTTTTGAGTGGAGTTGAAGTCACGGTGAAGATTGTTAGAAGGTGACTTAAACTTTAAGGGTTGTTTGGTAAATTGTTACTTGTCCTGCAAGTTTGCTTAGAATTTGAAAACTCTTTATGGTGACTTAAACTTTAAGGGTTGTTTGGTAAATTGTTACTTGTCCTGCAAGTTTGCTTAGAATTTGAAAACTCTTTATGACGGTTTGTTTGGTGTCTATAAATAGAGGTCAATGTTATTAGTTTTGTTTGTACCTTTTGAATTAGGGTTTGGTACCTTTGAATTAGAATTTGTCTTTGAATTTGGTATTGTAATTTGGTTTGTTATTTTAATAAAGCTTCCGCATTCGTTTGTTTGGATTTGTTTGTTTGTTTCGTTCGTTTGAATTATCAACAGTCGGGTTTGACCGGATGCTCGCCCCTTTAGTATAGTGTCACTATAAACCCTTAAAATGATCAGTAACTTTGGTGGACTTTCATCCACTTTATAAAACAGGCTTATCGAGCACATGGCACCGGGCTTGCTCACGCTTGCCTATTACTCGAGCGAGGGCACTAAGATGGTTGGACAATGATTTAGCCCCGCTTGGTCTTGTTGTTGCATAAACTTGCTTGCCCATCCCAAGTTGTAAGTTGGACCAGGCAATCTTAGGGGGAACTGCAAAAGGCTGGTCTCACAAAGCTGCGAAAACCCCTCGCTCATAACAGTGGAAGGATAACGATTCAGGGTTCCACGCTTCCGAACGTATTGTTGGATCATAAACTTGGTTTAGCCCGAGAATGGTATGGAAGTTTCTAGAAAGTCGTAGAATGGTATGGAAGCTTCTAGAAACTCGTAGAATACTCATAGAAAATATCTTTGTGAAATATCTAGAATGATACTAGAAATATCTAGTTAGAATTATCTAGAATTAGGCATGTAGATAAGGATAATGATGTATTAAGAATTATCAAGATGATGCAAGAAGAATCTAGATCGTAGTAGAATATCCATGGAAATATCTAGTCTCTAGAACATTCCATGGTGTAGTATAAATAGGTGTTAGGGTGACCATTTGAAAACATGAAGCAAAGCTTAAAGTAACAAAAGTTTCTTTGTAAAAGCTCTCTAAGTATTCCTATCTTCCTATAAGCCTAAAAGGCCCTCGTGTTTTCCAACACGTATAATCTACTAGTCCATCTTAGCTAGACAACCATCTTTATTCAACATTGTTTTAGATTCAACCTAACTAGCAGTAAGGGTCAAAACCAAGTCCTGCCGCCATGTGTGACATCGTTAAAATTATTGTTCTTGTGAAAGCAAGTTAAGGAACCACCTATATGTTGATCACAGGAGCGTTGCTTTCGGCATGGGTAAAATTAACAGTTCTGTTTTAACCATGAGCATTACGAGCCTAGCAATCTCTTACATCCATAAAAATTCTATCCCCGGTTCATCATTGATCCGTCGTGGATTGACTTTCTGTTAGACATTAGCAACCACTAAGTTATTGGACTTTCAGGTTTAATGGTCTGCTATCAATAGGATGAGAACCATAAGCTAGTCTAGCATTTTTAGTGTAAGAATGAAATGTTCAAAAATACAATTTGTTAATTTGGTTATAGGTACCCAACCTTCTCTTGCAGTATATCTATCATGATAGATACAAAAGTATAGTGTTTCCATGTTCATAACGGATTAATCCAATAGTATATAAAAGCTAAAATAAATCCACTCGGCGTCAAAATTCGATGACTAGTATCATGCAAGGTGAAGGTTTTAGAGACTGGATGCTAAAGTCCAAGCCTCGTGTTGTTGTACAAGTTTTGGTACTATACACTGTAAACTCTAACTATATATTTTTTTTAGAAACAAAACATTGCAACTATTCATACAATTTGGAATCCTATAACTCTCTTCATTTTCATAATTCTTGTTAAGCTCAGCCGAATAAATAAAATAAGAAACAGTTGTTATGCACTTTTTACAGGAGTTTGTGTTATATCTTGTGACTTGATACGAATTAGTTTCAGCTTTTCCTGCCTTGAGGTTTCCCGTTCGGCCTTCTTCTTCTCCGCCTTTAATTGGTTAGCATTTTCTTCATTTGCTTGATTGAACATTATTACAAATTTCAGCAAAGTTGAAACAACTGAAAATAATTTATTGAAAACGGAAGTAAAGAAACTGTAAATATATAAGAAGTCAAACTCTGTCAAAATACATTATGTGGTAACCTTGCTCATATGGGCAACGAACTGGATCCTCGCCAAAGTAACAAATTAGAGAATCCACATTTTTGCCCTACAAAATACGGAGTAGTATGCATTTTAGTCTTCGGTTACAAATGTAAGACCTTCAAACCCCTAGTTGCGTATTTGAAAAGAGAATATGAAACATACCACAGCAGATTACAGAGAGGACAAGGACCTTACTTCACCTTCTGCTGAATGGAGGAACTCCTTTAGAGCCTAGCCAACAGATCCAGTTAATTAATTACACCAATATAAATTATTAAATACAAACAAATTAATAAAATAAAATGCTACACTACAAAGTCAATCAGTCTTTTCACAATCATCCTCATAAAAAAATTTCCTCATAGCTACTTCATTTCTAACGGGTCGTAATTTCGACAAACTTACGTATGACAAGATTGATTTGCGTTATACTAATTTATAATAGGTCAAACGGGCAAAATATAAATGTAGCAGCTTAAAAAGGAAATAGGTCGAATGGGTTGAAATTAGCACAAACCTCCTATTGATGACTAAAATAATATAGTTTTAGTACTCATAGTTGACACGCCAAGTATTTATAAAGATATATTTTTTGGAAGTAAGTATTTCGGATCAACTCACCCGTACCATAAAGCTCACCCATTTAGGGTAGGATCTATTTACATTCTACCTTCCTCATACGTCGCTCTGGCGGGATTGGGTATGTTGTCGTTGTTGTTGTACACAAACCTCCCATTATGGCACCTCTACTCATGTAACTCAACGCCTATGAGCTTTATTATCCAAAGCACAATCATGTACTATAAAAGCTACATGAGAAACCTTGTCAAAGTGATATTCGTACCTTCCGGAATTTTTCAGAAATGGGTCCATCATTTTCAGTCATTGACAATTCCTCACCAACTTTTTCTAATCCTTTCCTAATAGCTTGCATTTCCTCTGCCAAGAATTTCAGTTGAATCTGGGAAACAATAATAAATATCATGAGAACATAAAACAAATCAATATCATGAGAACATAAAACTGAGCTTCTTACCTTGGGGAATCTTTTAGACATGGGTCCCTCTTTTTTGGCAAATCTCTTTTCCGACGACATAACATTCAGTAATCCTGTGGTAATTACATGCATATCATCTGCCAATGATTTCACTAGCAGCTGGGAAGAAATAGTTAATATCATCAAACATAAAAACAAGTCAAAATCACTTCCTTTTATAAACTTTGATGATATCCAACTAAATTACCTTTGATGCATGTACCAAGCTTCCAAGATCCTTGGAAAAATTAAGGAGTTCTGGTTGTTTGTCAGCAAGAACCTAAAAGCACCAACTTTATTTGATACATTCATGACTAGAGATAATTATATACTTAAAACATTTTTTTTGGAAAAAAAACAAATTAATTATACCTTACAAAGATAATGCATGAGACTCATTCTATTATTATCTGAACGTATATCTGTAAGTTTTAGGAGGCTCTCCAACCTGAACCCAATGGCATCACCTAACAAAACCAATTTTTTTTCCGTAAGTCAAAGAAACGAAGACTTTAAGCATTAACAACCAAAAACAATAGCATAATGATAGAATTACCCCTTCGAGTCCCATGGTTCAACGCATTTCCCAAAGAAAGGATTGTTTGCATGACTGTCTTCAATTTAGCAGAACTCATGATCTGGTAGAATCATCCACACCCATGAAGTATAAAATGTAGATGAACATGTTGGACATATTAATGTCTTATATGCCAAAGAGATCAAGATGGGTCAAAATAAAGGGCCTGTAGATAGTTTCTGGTTTGGACCGCATGCCAGCAAACCCATTAGATGGTATAAACGGTTATTTAGTTTAGATAGGTTACAACGTTTTAATTTAGAAAGAAGACAACGTTTATGTATTCGTGAATCGGTATAACCCTACATAAGCAACGATTCATCTAGTATATATAGGATACAATTCTGTAAACAAAAATCAACCCCATTCATTTATAATATCAGTTTATTAAGGGTTCACCCATCTTCTTGTTTCCTGTTATTTATTCTTGTATGAATGACGCAAAACATGAATTTGTTTGATCATTCGATCCTGGAAACCCAAACAACCTGTGAAACAGAACAATGCTATTACCGATAAAAGATAACTTGCCTGTTCAGCTGACAAATTTATAATGTTTAGCCTCAGCCAAAGCTCAGAAACCTAGATTGCCAAAAAAAAATAATAAATAAATTAAAATTAAAAGAAAAATAAATATATAATAAAAGAAATCTAACATTATAACGAAATCGAGACTTATAACAAGCGTAGGATGCATGTCGTAATATATCTTCTGACCTGTGCATTGAACTGCAACTTGAAAGAGAACACTCTCAACTTAGATTCTGTACGTGGAACTCTCATCAGCTCCATGAAGAACTATTTACAAAATGCAGCCATCAAATTGTGTACATTTTCAAAAGTAAGTTTTCCCTGCTCACTGTTATAATAAATTCTGGGAAGCTCGGACTCGGCTAACATCCCCGGCGTACCGGTGTCGACCCGGTGCGACGCGGGTACCGGTGCGGAATCCGGACTGGACGCGGGGAGGAGAAAGTGGACGCGGCTGTTCCCCGAAAATGAAGATGAAGACAGGGACGGTAATTGTTTGGGTGAAGAAAATAGATACAGGTCTAATGGGGGAAGAAGAAAGTTTGGGGAAAAAAAAGAAGATAGATGGAGGTATATTTGGGGAAGAAGAAAGGTTGGAAAAAATTAATGTAGTACAGTATATTTTTCATTGCCCCTCTAATAAATTGTGTAATTTATTACTACTATTTTTCATTGCTTTTAGTTAGTGGGTTGTCATTTTCAAAAAAGTTAGTGGGTTGTCAGATTGCATAGGGAATTAGAAACCCTTTATTCAATTGAGAAAAGTCCAAAATACATCCATGTGGTTTGCCATTTGCTCGCTTTACATCCTTTTTTTTTTTTTTTTTGACTCAAAAAACATCCCTGTGGAATTAAAGTTGGCACAAAACCATCCCTCCGTTAGTAATATCAGTTAATGAGGACTAACGATGCAAATTATTTTCCGTTATCTCCTAACAAGAGTTAAAATATTTGCATCGTTAGTCCTCATTGAGTTAAAATATTTGCATCGTTAGTCCTTATTGACTATAGAGTTAAAATATTTACATCGTTAGTCCTCATTGAATTAAAATATTTGCATCGTTAGTCCTCATTGACTATAGAGTTAAAATATTGGCATCGTTAGTCCTCATTGAGTTAAAATATTTGCATCGTTAGTCCTCATTGAGTTAAAATATTTGCATCGTTATCATCGCCACCACCCACCACCGTCACCACCACCACCGCCACCGACCACTGCCACCCACCTCCACCCACCACCACCATCACCCACCACCGCCACCACCCCCAACGCTGCCACCACCATTACCCACCCACCACCTCCACCACCACCACCACCACCCACCACCGCCACCCACCACCACCCACCAACGACACCACCACCCACCGCTGCCTCCACCACTACCCACTACCGCCACCCACCACCACCCACCAACGCCACCACCACCCACCACCGCCACTACCACTACCCACCACCGCCACCCACCAACGCCACCACCACCCACCACCGCCACCATCTCCACCCACCACCACCCACCACCGCCACCCACCACCACCCACCAACGCCACCACCACCCACCACTGTCACCACCACCCACTGCCACCCACCACCACCCACCACCTCCACCCACCGTCGCCACCAACACCGCCGCCGCCATCGCCACAACCACCCACCACCCATTTCCACCACCCACCACTGCTGGTGGGTAGCGGTGGGTGGAGGTGGGTAGTGGTGGTGGCGTTGGTGGGTGGTGGTGGGTGGCGGCGGTGGGTAGTGGTGGCGGCGGTGGTGGGTGGTGGTGGCGGTGGTGGTGGGTGAAGGTGGGTGGGTAGTAGTGGTGGCGGCGGTGGGTGGTGGTGGTGGTGGGTGGTGGTGGGTGGGTGGCGGTGGTGGGTGGTGGTGGGTGGTGGTGGCGGTGGTGGGTGGTGGCGATGGTAACGATGCAAATATTTTAACTCAATGAGGGCTAACGATGGAAATATTTTAACTCTATAGTCAATGAGGACTAACGATGCAAATATTTTAACTCAGTGAGGACTAACGATGCAAATATTTTAACTCTATAGTCAATGATGACTAACGATGCAAATATTTTAACTCAATGAGGACTAACGATGCAAATATTTTAACTCTTGTTAGGAGATAACGGAAAATAATTTGCATCGTTAGTCCTCATTAACTGATATTACTAACGGAGGGATGGTTTTGTGCCAACTTTAATACCACAGAGATGATTTTTGAGTCAAAAAAAAGAAAAAGGATGTAAAGCGAGCAAATGCCAAACCACAGGGATGTATTTTGAACTTTTCTCTATTTAATTTTTGCCCCTAATAAATTGTGTAATTTATTATATTTTTCATTGCTTTTAGTTAGTGGGTTAATCTATAAAAAAAAATAGCAAAGCTGAATGTCAACTATATTTAGAGAATGTAAAATTTTTGATTTGACAATATGTTAACATTTTATTGATGTCTTATGAATTATAATACTCCGTGTCCCTGAGTCCATATTCAAAATTTGGACTCTTTCAAAACGAGTCCATGAATCCTTGAAATCATATCTTGAAAGGTCCGACCCTTGGACACGTACCCGAGTCCGACACCCGTACCCGAGTCCGAGCATCCCAGAATAAATTAACAAATAAAAGTGTATTACAAACCTGTTCACATTTTCCCAATTCATTTCTATCTCCTCTGTATTCCTAACCATAAAAACCAAAACATGTAATCAGCAGCCTACATAATTATAACAACTAATTCAAATATAATTGACAAAATCCAGCTGTTGACCGATCCTTGATAACAGATAATCAGCAGTCTAACTTGCGTTTTTCTTCAATATATGTTGGTTCATCTTTCTCAGCTGGATATACTCGCAACAATGTCTATTATTTAAAGTATGCAACAATTAAGTTCTGAGGTTTTACTAAAGTTGCACCCCAAATCAGGGTTTCTTTTTGTCATATTGTAAACTCTTAAACACATCAACTACTAATATTTTACCGTAATTATGTTCATCTCCTCTTCCGTTGGACAAATTTTTATGAGGTTGTCCACTTGAACTACATCCAATGCTGAGTCATCCAAAGCAAGGACAGATTCCTGTCAAGTTTCACATATTAAGCACCAACGGAAAACCCTTTCAAATCTAGCATACACTTCGAAACAGTTATGTACTTATTCCATCTTGATAACCATATTGTTCACTACAAGAAAATGGACTTTAAGTGACAGGGGTTCTAGTGACAGAAAAAATGTCACTATATCTAACCTTATAATGACACTTTTTAAAAAGTGAGGGGTAAAAGGTCAAAATTTTGAGATTTAACGACACTTTTGTTAAAAACATGTGTCCTAAAGGCGAAAAAATTATCCTTACACTTCGTTTGCGTCATTATATATAGACTTTTACCTACTTCACTTTTACCTACACTCTTTAAGTGTAGCAAAAACACCCAAAAATTTTAGTGACATTTTCTTCTATCTTTTGTTGAAATCTCGATACCTTTTAGCACCTTTTTTTGATAGTGACACTTTTATGTGTCACTAAATGACAATTTTTTTGTAGCAGGTTTATAGATACAAATATGAGCAAATTTCAGTTGCTTTTGTATCTCAACAGTTACAAGTTCTTCGTGTATACGTATTTGTAACTCCACACTAATAACTCCATGACTAAAATTTGATTACTTAACCTTACCATCAATTCATTTAATGGTATTCTGATCTTTGAAAGTATGATCTCGCAATTAAATGCCCTCCTTAACTCAATCTGCAAGAAATGGAATATGTATGTCTCTTGGTGTAACAGATTTTAGAGAACCACGCTTCTACTATATAGCAGCAATATAATCTTGACGATGAAAATTGAAAAGATTGATTAAAAATATATATTAGTTTTTTCAGAATTATTAGCAACCTTTCCTTTGTATTCTCTTTTTAGTTCTGCTCTTGGTTGTGATGTTGAAAAGAGAGACACGAGTTCCGTCATATTAATCTCTGGCACCCTAATGTGCATAACAACCGAAAAAAATCAAGTAATTAATAACAAGATTAAGAAACTCTTGGAGGGAGACATTATTAACTAATTACAAGATAGAAAAACTTGCTTTAAAGCTTCACCAGGATTCTGTGCTTCGGCCCACAAGGTTCCGTTTACTCCTTTTTTTAGTTTCGACCAATGATAAGCCTTCAGCTTTGTGGATCCAAGATTTTTTGAAAACTGAGTTGTTGACAAATTATGCCCCATAACTTTAAGTGCGGGTGGGCGTGGTGGAGGCGGAGGTGGAGGTGGTGGTGGTGTGGGACCACCTTTCATAAGTATCATGCCTTTTAGGAGTGGAGGAGGTGGTGGTGGTGGTGGGCTAGAAAGAACTGAAGGTAAATGTGGTGATAATGATGATTTTGGTTGTAACTTGTTTTTTACTACATCACTTAACTTTTGCTTATTCAAATCAGGAGCCACATTATATAAATTATTAGATTGAACTGACTGTGAGGAACCGGTTACTGATGTTTCTGGTACAATGTCTGTCGTGGCTATCTGGTGGGCAACATTTAAGGTTACATCTCTTTTAGGGCCTAGCCACTCATCAAAACATGTCAATTCTGCCGGAGGTTTAAAAGCTGTGGCATCCAAGTCTGAGAAAATAAGCTTCATCCAAATATATATATTTTTTCAGTAAAGATATTGGAAAATATAAATGAACATCATATATTTTTTCATCCAAATATATATATGTAGATTCATATAATATATAAGCAAGTGAACATCATGAAATATACCTTACACCTGAAGTCATTGTGAAATGTATCCTTAGCATCCCAAAGTGTGTCGATTTCATCACTATTAAGCACAACAAAATTTGACCCCATAAAAGCTGTGTTGAACATGGTACGAAACATCATCTTTTCACGAGTCAGATCATCATGTAAATTGATGCACTCAAGCACAATGTCACCTTGAACATGGCAATTGATATTAAAGTTAATTAGTTCAAGTTCTGCCTGCAGCAAGTAGTAAGAGGTGTTGAGAGTATATAATAATTCGAAAACAAGCAGGCTTGCGTGCTATTATGGTACAAAATAGCGAACATCAAAAATCTTGCCTGTTTATAGTACCCAAAATCTGTGTTAGTTTTGGGGGTTGAAAACAGATGTTTTGGAATTTTATCACCAGGATGTAAAGGATCTTGCCCATAAACCCTAAAAATAGGGCGGCAACCACCATTTCCATCAAAATCAGGTATAAACTGGAATACCACACATTTTAAAGTAAGTGCCTTATCCTGTAGAGGCCATTTTACACCCACATTCCTCGATACATACTGTAAGTACCTCAGCTGAGAAGGTAAAGGATTCAGTCGTGGAAAGAATTGCAACAGTTCACGAGCCGCTAGCTTATAAACAACATCCAACGTTTTACCTTCCCCACTATAATTATTTTTATAAGTCATGAAAGCAGCCAACATGAATGCCAAAATTGGCCAACCCCCCTGTTCACAATGCATTAGAAGAACATGTTGCTGCCCCAGTAAAAGCCAGCTTTCACTTGTTTTTAAGAAATGGCGGATTACTTCCCTTGGGAGCAATGGGCAACCTTTGTATTGTTGAGGATAGTCCATAATGTTTACGTCATAATCTGATAAAGAAGAGGTGACCTGGCTTGATTCTTTATTGCCAAAGTTATGGATCAGGATAGAAGCTTCGGGGTAATGGTCCTTGAGCTGATCAATAGTGTCTCCCATATAACTTTTGCAGCAACTAAAGACTAAAACACCATATACATGAAACAATTTGTTGTTAACACAATGTGGTTGTGTTAAGTAGACAATTCAACTAATGATGTATCATTTACAAGGATAATATATAATGGATACTAAACTTTTTAGTCTTTGGTAATTAAATTCAAAAAAGAATGCATACATCTTTAACCATTCCTAAACACAAATTTTACATCCACATGCTGAAAGGAGATTCCTCAGCACATTCTTATCTAAATTCAAGTGAAAACGATGTTTTAGAATCAATACTAAGCATTCTGTTGCTATATTTTTCTATCTACATAAACAAGGGGGTGCTTGGGATAGCTTATTATAACTACTTATTGCAAATGTATGCTACTTTCAATAAGTAGCAAAATATAAACTACTTTTATACGAAACAGTTTAAGATACTAAATAGGATACAATTTTGCATCAACAATCACACACCTCAAAACTGTTTATCTACTATGCAAACTCATCGACATGCATACATCTACTTATAACGCAACTAGACTACATAAACTAATCACATTTACGGTATGGGCGGATACCCTCTTAAATGACCCGTTGAATCAATCTCATCATTCCTTCCACATATTTGTCCTTGGACCGAGAGTGTTAGCCAGCATTACCGGTTATCAATGTTTTTTCCATATTAAATTGAACAGTGTTATCACGAGAAACAATACAAAAAAATTGCACAAAGGATAAATGATTGTGTAAGCAGAAGAAATGAAAGAAAATCACCATAAAGTCTTTCAGATATCTCAAGGAGCCGATTAGGCATTTTCTTGTAGAACAATTTAAATGTCACTGAAATTAATCAATCGGTGATCCTGAAACCCTAATTAAAAAAAAGTGAAATGTATGCATGTGCATGTGAAATATGGTGTTTGGATATTTTTGAAGAGTAGTGCTACATCTACAAAAGATTTACAAAAAGAAATTCACAAAAGAGATGTCATGTGTTGACTGGTGTGTTTGAATATGTTTTCAATCTCTTTTCTTTGCTCCACCAATCAACATATGACACAACTTTTTGTGGATTTATTTTTGTAAATCTTTTATGGTTGTAGCACTACTCATTTTTGAATATGCATTTCTATGGGTATTGAAAGTTACAAAAAAAAGTATAGTAGTATAGCCGAGATCTCTTATCTATGATATTTTTCTGATTAAGGAGCGAGAGTAGACAATTAATCGCGCATAGCTGCGATAATGTATAATAGCCTTAATTTATGTGTGTATATTTATTTCTTAATTTTTTTTATATATAAGTGTGTAGTAAGTGATACTCGAGAAAGTTTGTGAATTAAATTATAATTAATTATTAAATAATTAATATATTGTATTTCCTTTTACTATATAAAAGGTAATTTTAGTAGCAAATATATTTTCTCTTTATATGTCGTATTAGGCGAGTACCTGTGCATAACAACGGAATTTTATTCTGTCAAACAGTTATAGTTGCGATATTGTGGTTAATTGTTTCAGGTAACGTTTATACATACAAAGTAAAATAATCAAAATGTGAGTAAAAATGTTACAACATGCGATAATTCAACTCAACGAACGATTCTTAATACTCCCTTCATCCTAAAAAAGTGTCCATCTTACTATTTATGTTTTTCCCAAGAAAAAGTGTATAGTTTTTATATATTGACAGTAATTACTAGTTATAATACCCGTGCACGCACGGGGTTTTTTTTAAATTTATTAATATTAGATTTTTTTTTATAGGTTGTTATAATCAACTAAATTATTATTATTTCTTTCTAACCTTTCTAACACAGTATAAGATATTACTGAAACACAATAAAAGAGGTGATAATATATATGTTCATGTACTGAGACTAAGGATCAAATGAGAAAAATCCTTAAAATAAGAATGATGAGAAATAACCATAACTACACATTAGAGATACATCAATTTAAATTAGATGCATCCCTAATCTTTTAGATGCATAAATTTTTTTCTCACTGGATCCTTACCCCATGTACTCAATTGAAATCAACTGAAAAATACATTTTCACTTCACCGAACCTTGCTTCCTCGGGTCTGATTTGTCTCCTCCAAGTGAGACTTTTTGGTTCTACCATTGCATAAGTTTTGTTAATTAAAACTGAAACACCTTCACACATTATCTCATGACAACTTAGAGGGTGGCAATGGGAGGGTCATGAAGGCTCGGCATGAGATGCCGATCGGCATGCTCCAAAATCACAACCCCTGCATCAACATTTCGGCATGGCCGAAGGTCATGATATGCCGAATCGGCATGCACATCAACCCAAAAAAAATGAACGTTGGCATTTAATATATTTTGCCTTTTGAGTTAATTTTGCATTTAATATATGGTTGGTTAATTTTGCATCACCATTGCCACTAAAAAATGAAAGAAAGTCATGTGTTGTTGACATTTGATTGGTTAAATGTGTTAGCCACTTTTTTTTGCATCACCATTGCCACCCCCGGATTTTTAATAGCTTCGTTAATTTTCATGCAACATACAGAATTAATTGGGGGTAATCTGATGCTTCAGAGTCATAGCAACTATTAGCGAAATTACATGCATACTAAAGACAAAAACAACTACTACCCATCTTGTCTCTTAACCGATATTGAACAAAAGTTTCTTATACAACTTCATGTTTTTTAAATTGATATGCAAGAGAATGTGTATCCACACTGGCAACATAAAAGATCTTAATTATAACTTTCTATATACCCACAAATGTATCTTTTCTCTAGGCCTCCTCAATTAGTTTTATCTGCTCTGACTACCCCATTTAACTTGCTCTATTTTTTTTCAGTCATCATCTCAAGCATTGTATATCCCAAGCTCCATATGTCCATAGTATATGTCTGTTACAGATTTGTATCTTTTTTAATATCAGCTAGCAAAGCTTGCATGAAAACCTGCATGAAATAAGATGATTCAAGAAATATCAATTACATGTGCACAATGATGAATAACACAATGATTTAAATTATTAAAGCATGATCCTTCATGAAACATGGATTTATACCAACAAATTACGAAAATTAGGTAGGTCCAATCCATCACAATCTATTTTTTCCCCTCACTGAAAATTATCTCATTTCGACCCGTTACTCAAACTCACATGATCATCACTAATTTCCACCTTTTCCAACTATTTAATACTCAAATAAATACTACTATTAAACTTGGTGCAAGCCACATTTATCTAAAGGGCATAATAGTCGTACCTTGGGACAATAACTGGACTATGAACTTAAATGGCACCTCACTATCTCCTTTATTCACAAACAAAGTTCCATCTTGAAATTTCCCAATCAGTTTCACTATGAAACAACAAACGCGTAATGTTTTCATTGAATTTATATAATTTGATTATCAATGATATGGTTTTGGCCTAATTAGGTTGGATAAATTATCATTACTTTCCATAGTATGCCCAACATAGGCCTTTTGATAAGAATCACTATCTATTCAAATTGCTAGAAAATGACATTCAAATGGGTTAGAAGACACAAAAAGTATAGTTTAGATGCACACAAAATTTTAAGAAGTAAAAAAAATATAGAGGTTCAAGTCGGGCCGCCTGTTTATCATGTACTAAATATTACAGTACTTGTTCAACCTGGCCCATTTTGAATTGTGACCCATTATCCTACTCGCTCATCATGTCCATCTTCAGACCTGTAAACATTTGCACCATCGTTTAAATGGTAATGTTTGGTGGAAGTACCTGAAACCTTATTGTGGGTCGTAACCTAATAAACTATCTTCCATACTATAAGTAATTATAATTTATATAAGGGACTATAAAAGGTCAACTGGATAATTCAAAATTATATAACTTGGTTAGATACATGTGCAAAACCACCCATAATCTCACAATCTCATGAGCTCACCATATAAGTGTGCATATCCTCCAAATTATTATTGCTAATTTGAAGTTTCCTAACTAAAGTTTTAGTGTTTACTCATTGAAACTGCTTATTCGGCCTGTCTGGGATTACTTATATAAACTGCTAATAGAGATAAGCAAGTTGCATATCACTAAGCAATCACATATAACACAAACAAACAACTATAAGCAATTAACCCTATGGCATCAAAGCCTTAATCAGCTCATGCACCTACAACTCACCTTAACTCCATTAGGTACACTTAATAGCCGTCACGCCTAAAAGAATGAACATCTATCAAATTACATGAATGATAAATTTTGAGCACTTTAAACTGGTACATGTCTCTACATTCTACTGCTTTTGTTTATGTTTCATGACTTCTAATAAACTATTTCCTTTACATGGATCTATAATCCAAAAACCTGCTTCAATGTTGCTAAAATAATTGATAGCTTCCAAGAACTTCAAAAGCTTAGTTGTATCATACCGAGTACATGTTCACATCGATTGTACCATGTAAATATGATTAGTGATGGATACCACATAATCTAAATATGAATATGAATATATACTAAATGGTGCTTTACGATTGCTTATGTTTTTTAGATTATCTGCTTATAGCATTTTTTTTAAAGAACAATTAAGAACTTTTAAGTGAAAAGTTTGAAAAAAAATTGGTTTTATGCCTGCTTATTATAGGATAAAATAAGTTGCTCTTATAAAACAAATTGGAGTTGCTTATTTCAAACTGGTTATGCTTATTTTCTAATTTTAAAAAGAAATAAGATGTTTTTTTCGAATTTGCTAAACACGTAGACAATAACTACTGTTCTTTGTTGCATTTTCATATAGCATAACTGCATAAGTAAATTCAGTCACTATCTCCTACATGTTTCTACAAATGATAGCTTCTGATAATAAGCATAAACCATTTAAATACGCAATCCCAAACATCATTGATATATGTTCATAAATAGTGGCATAAATCTAAATAGGCCATAGTTACCTGATAATATCAACAATTGTCCGGCATTGAAGACATAACTTAAAAGAACAACTTTGTTGAGATACCTGCATAAAGAAAGACATTATGTGACTACAATTTTAATGGTCCTGATCCAGGTTTCGGTTTGTCCCTTTTATCAACTTTGTCAACATTGCTTCACCATTCATGATTTGGCCATTGCCACTGGATCTGGTAAAAGGTAATCAAATGAAAATATTAGATACTTAAGTCACATAGATATTTTTGCACAAATAAGCCTATTAGTTATCAAATGATCTCCATATTTTGGGTTTATTGTGTTTTGAAACCAAAATAAGCCAATACGCTCTCTAAATAAATTAATCCAAACACCCCCTTCATGTAGTAAAAAATTTATTATAGCTTCTATAACAAATATTAAAAAAACAAAATTACAGCTAGAGATGATACTATATTAGCTATTAAGCTGGTTGTGGTCTTCTCTCAATGTACGAAGATTGATCTTATCTTATCATCTAATTGATACGTAAAAAAGGACATGTATTCCTATTAACCCTACCAAAGCGATTTATATAATGCCAAATGCCGATCGCTCCAAAATTAGTTCGTTATCACTATTTTACAAACTTCAATGTTATATACGCCTTTTAGTTGGGGATATCCATGCTTTATAAGGGATTATAGATTTATAGAT